>JAJMEV010000030.1:0-189906 GCA_030574355.1 Kurtzmaniella natalensis | reverse complement strand
CTTCGAGTTCGACTGATTCTAGTTCCACTGCTTCTAGTTCCACTGCTTCTAGTTCGACTGCTTATAGTAGCACTGCTTCTAGTTCCACTGATTCTAGTTCCACTGGTTCTAGTAGCACTGCTTCTAGTTCCACTGATTCTAGTAGCACTGCTTCTAGTTCCACTGATTCTAGTTCCACCGTTTCTAGTTCCACCGTTTCTAGTTCAACTGCCTCTAGTTCCACTGCTTATACTTCCACTGATTCCAGTATCACTGTTTCTAGTTCAACTGCATCCAGTAGTGCTACATCAGGCTCAATTGACATTAGTTCTACGGTTCCTAGTAGCGCCGACTCTCACTACACCACCTCAATTCCATGGACAGGTTGGTTCACTTCCTCTACCACGGTAAAAGGTTCAGATGGTATCACTACTGTAGAAGTATTGACTCCTACTGGTTTTTGGTCCAATTCTTCGACATATCTTTCTTCTAGTAGTTCATATATTCTTACTGCATCAGTTTCAAATAGTGCTTCACTTACAAACCCACCTGCTTTGATGTCTATACCCGAAACTTCATCTATTCCAATCACCAGTTATCCAACAGCATCTAAAGATTTTATCAGCAGTATTCCAAGCTCAACGACAATTGTAATTACTATGCCAACTGGTACTGCTGAAAATGGAATCAAGACTGTATCCAACGACCCAACTGTCACCTCAATTAATACAGTAAATACTAGGGAACCGTCAATTCCAACGTCAACTGTCAACTTGAGTTATACTGTTAACGGAGCTTCTGATGATGCTGATACATATTCAAAGCCACTTTATACTGCATACCTGATCCCCCCAGGAGTGAATGTTATTTCAAACATACCTTCGATTGCAATTCAGAGCTCCACATATCCAGTACAATCTATTTCGCTGTCTTCATATATTCCTTTAAATACCGTTTCCTCCTTCGAAAATGGAGGGCAGAAATTGGTACTTAAAACTGGGACCTTAATTTCATTGTTGTTAACTACATTTGTAATTTAATTTACACTTCATTAATTCTTTTTCGTTCAAGAATTTAACTTCGAGCGAAAATAAACTTCATATTTAAATATAGATTTTAATTTAATAGAGCCAAAAGCATAAATATAGTTGTAGCAGTACTTAAATGAGAATTTTGGCGTTGAAAGGAAGCTCAAAATTCAGAGACAAATTACAGTTGATTCGTATCATGCGCCCTGGGTAAATAGTTATTTTACGTCTGCTGCCCGATTTTGCAGTCACATGAAGAGGTAGGAAAGATAACACAGTAATTATTTTTTACACTATTTTTTTCACATTAACATATATATATTTAAAATAAAGTAAAATTTGGGTCAGAGAGCTTGTAATAACTTTTTGCTGTCCATCTTCTGAAACTTTTTCCCCAGAATATAAAAATAACAAAACTACCATTAACAATTATACTTATCATGAACAAAAGCCATGAAGTAGTTGATAAACCATTTCTATCAAGCCAAGGTTGAATTGCAAAAGTAAACCCACATCCAATACAATTTCTGACAAACAACATTATGACTAAACCTTCACTAGCTAATTTAGGGTAGCTGTCAATATAGTAAGTCAAAACAATAGCACCTGATGAACCCATTGCAAAACCTAACAAAAATCCCCCAAGACCTGCCGGGACAAACCAGTGTACGGCAGATGCTGCTCCAATACCATATGCGACCAACCCACATGCATTGAATATTGTTGGAATAACCATCATATACAATCTAAATTCAGGTTCCATGATACCATTATTGCGTCTTGCAAGTTTGATGGTTGCCCAATCAACAAATGCACCACCATATACCATCCCAGCAAGAGAACCTGCCAATGGTCCAAGATTTGTTAATCCAACAGAGGCTGTAGAAAAATTATATGGCTCAGCAGAAAAAATTTCCGATTGTGTTGTTGCAAGTAACGAAAGCCACATCATTTGAGCACCATAGACGATACCACCAAATATAATTGCAGGGAACGGTAATAAGAAAAATGGTTTGATAAAAATCAAGAACCAAGGTCTCGTATCGACATGTTCTCTTTCAATTAACTGCATTCGTTTCCAATATGTTCTTTTGCTTACAGATTGATCAATGGAGCCGGATTCTGAATTGGAATCATTTAAAATATTTTTGACTTCAGCAATACCCCCTTGCTTTTCTCCAACTTGCGATGAGGTTATACTTTTTATTTGTTGAATAATATCTTCTTCAATGTTCTTATCCTCTCTAATTTCGAACGTGGTATCTTCCATTGTAAAAAGTTGTACAACAAGAATTACTCCAAAAATAATTATTTGGAAATAGTAGCACCACCTCCAACTCATGGTTTCAACTATATATCCACATGCTACTGGACCTAAATCAGAACCAGCATAAAGAGCTAAAATAAACCAACTTAAATATTTGGCTCTTTCATGTTGAAAGAAGACATCTGCAGTCGAAATTTCAACTAATGAATCCACTGGAGCAGCAGCAAAACCATTCAAAATATTATTTGCATAAAGATATTGAATACTACTAGCTTGACTTCCAATTATATTTCCAACTATAGCAATAATAGTGCATAATAAATATACTGCTCTTCTTCCAATTTTCATGGCAGTTGGTTGTAAAAATAAGCAACCAACTCCCAAAAATAAGAAACATAGAGCCGCAGAAATATTTAATTGAGTAAATGTACAATTGAAAGCTTCGGTCCAAAGTGTCCAAATTGGACCAGACCAATTTACTGCAACTGCTTGCATGAAAGCCCAAAACCAAAGAAGAGAAAATTGTACTAATTTCTTTTTCTTAGACCATCTGAGTGGATCATTAGGATTTGAAGAAGGTTGAGGTTGTAAGATAATATTTGATCCACTCTCATCGTGCATAACATCGAGGGTACCATCCATATCAACAAGATGGACAGTACCTGGAACAATTTCTTCTTCGAAGGTATTGTGCGCTACCATTAGGAAGAAAATTCAATGACTTTACCAATATTCATTTTCTAGTGGAAACTGCTTCTCTATTTATTAATTTTTCACTTGAACATTAAAAGAGAACCGGTATTATGTGGGGAAGCGAGAATTGTTGCACAAGATAAAAAGTGGTAGTCAGATGCAACCTTATTTTTCCGGATGGAATTTCCCAAGTGAGCCGAGGCGGCAATTCTTAGCGCGCGGAAAATATATTACAGAATATTAAGGTCCAAAGTTGAAGGTAAGAATAAATTTAAAATTACTGTTAAAAATGATCTTTTGAAGTTAGTTTTTAGAATCATATTATTTCTCATCTATACATAGTGATTTTTCTTTGATTAATACTAGGAGCGAAAGAAATTTTTCTGTACTGTGAGGATTTTTATTCTCCTGATTTCCTCAATAGTTTCAGCAGGCTAAATATTCCCTCTTTCCCCTCAAGATGTGAAGTAAAAAATATTAGTTGAAGATAAAACAATAAAGAATTATCATACCTTATTGGCTACTTTTTACAACAATCAACTCTTTAATTATCAAATCTGGGACATAAAATAATGCTTGGTTTTTTTTAAAGAGTTGATCTAAGCGGAAATGGCCTTCCTTCCTCCCAATCAGTAGAAAATGTATTTTGACTATGCGGACCAGATTACAGATCCTTCCTTGTGCATAATCGGATCTTCCGTGAAAAAGAAAAAATTACAAAGAAAAAGTAAAACAAATTCCGTTTGACACCTAAATTTTTTACTTTGAATGATAATTATCATTGATAAGATATTCAATGAAAGGCTCAAGTAATTTTTATCCTTTTCTATTTAATAAAAATAATATTTTTATTGTAAGTATTACAGATATATCCTGGTTATTTTTATGCGTGATTACAAAAGTATTTCTTAAATTACTTTTCTATTAAGTTATCAAATTGTTGACAGAGGAATATTTTTAAGAATAAACTGGTTGCATTAAGCTATCTGCCTGTAGATAAAGCAATAATGTATTTGTTGCATTAAATTGTTTTTCGACTAATAAAGGAATTATTTTATAAGATTCCAGTGCATCGGAGGTATATTCCATATCGAAATAGGGTCCAGGCAAATATATGAGGTGCAGATAAATCCATTTCCTTTTTCATTAAGCAGCAGTCAGATGATACAGTCTGTATCAAGAAAACTCTCCAAGTTTTGGAATATCGCCCCTTCCCCCTTCTGTTAGGATATTTGAAAATAATACAATAGTCTTGCGCTTCAATGATGTCTTACGTCGATTTAGCGGCTAACATTATATATATAATATTGTTACGAAAGATGACTCCAAGTATCTTCCTTGTATTTTTAGAAGCTTCAATGTACTCATTTGTCAATACATTGGTTAGAGATTTAAGTTTTACAGGCCTCGTTACTTAGCCTGTTTCGTCTACTTCCCGTTTGATAATATTCTATTATTAATTGGGTAATTGAATGCGAATCAGGTCTCGTACTATGAATTCAAACAAAAAGTGCAGGAATTTGTGGAGTAAATGTATGATTCAGTGCTTTGAGGTGCCCCACGAAAAATGCAAGCAAAATTGTTAAGCTGGGAAATGTCGCTTGAATTGCTCAAAAGCTCACAGCTCATTTTTAATGACTCACAAACTTTGACTAATTTCCAGACACGGGAATGTAGTAGCGATTTTAAGAGGGATCTTCTGTGCAATAAATGTATATAAATAAATTCGAAATTCTAAAGTTTTCAAAGAATATTGAACCCCTTGTGCTGTAATTAAATATGACATTGAGGCCAATTGAAAGAAACGACTACGAAAAATGGTACCAATTATGGGCTGGGCCAGGTGGATATTTGGAATTTTATAAGGCAACTTTGACAGACGAAGTTACTAAAATTACATTTGAAAGATTTCTTGATCCTTCAGAGCCTGTTTACTCAGTTGTAGCTACCGATGAAACAGGAACTATTATCGGCTTTGCTAATTATCTCACTCATAGAAGCACTTGGACAATAGGGGATTCATTGTACTTGAACGACTTATTTGTCAGTGACAAGTGTAGATTAAAAGGAACTGGACGTAAACTTATTGAGTACGTTTATAATGAAGCAGATAAAATGAAATGTGAAAAGACATATTGGTTGACTCAGTTCGAAAATCACAGAGCACAATTGCTCTATACTAAAGTCGGTAAAAAGGCAGGGTTTTTGGTTTACAAGAGGTAAGGATTTTGCTACAATTAAATATTACACATTTTATAATAGAATAGCTTTAATTATATTTGGATTTATGAAGGTAGGTCTGTAAAGCAAGCCATTGGCAGTGCGTTTTCATCTCAAATATTGGTTGTAATCGGATTACTTTCATTTCTTCAACTAAGAAAATAAGAAATTATACAGATTTGTTACCGGAACAATTGACTCAACTTCTTTGGGCATTTTCTAAGTCTCTCTCCATCTTTTTCAACACTGAACTAATACAAAGAAATACTAATGCTTCATCAGGTACCTCTAGGATTGTTCCTTGTAATTGATGTCTTGGTGTATCGGATAAGTAAGAAAATCTAGTAGAAATACCATTCCAGACAATATCATAATTTCTACAGTCAGCTGCTTCACCGACAATATGTTCAGTTAAGAACTGAGAACTGGTTCTTAACTTTGCCGGGAGCATAGCCTTTAAAATAGAATCTTGAAATACTTTATCCAAAACTGGTTTATTTTTACTGTCAAACTTATCCACCATCGATAGTTCATGACTAGGAATCTTTTGTAAAGTGTATTTCCAGTCATTTTTAGTAAACTGAAATCGAAGTTGCCTCAGCCATCTATATTTTACTCCATTTAAGCTGAAGTCACCAATAGACTGTCTCTTATGGTAAATTAATGTTATTTCAAAATTTTTTGATGGATCTCTAGGATCTGGAGTGAATTTGAAAACGTACCGTTCATAGACTCGATGCCAATGATATTTGACTTCACAATATCGATAACGATCTACTTTTTTATCAAATTCTCTTCCATTTTGTGGTATAGTAGATTTATACACTGTCACGTAATTACCTATTAATCCAATACCAACGGTACCATGTACTTGAAACAAAGGCATCGCTTTCCCCTCTGATTGTAATTTCAATTTCAAATTAATAGATTCTGGATTCTCCAATCTTTTCCTAAGAGCGTCGTATTTGTCAAAGTCATCTTTTGATACAAAAATTAAAGAACCATATCGAAATGCCCTTTCGGAGTAAACGAAGTTCCAACTTAAGTGCCTTTCATCAAAAAAGTGTGGGACCGCTTCTTCATAACCTGGAAGGTTTGGATATGGAGGTACTGGATCATATTTCTCGTACTCAATATCATCTTGCTTTTCGTTCTTCAATTTCTTCTCCATATCAGGTTGGTGTTCTTTATGCTATTCAATTTTTTTGAATTGCTTGGCCCTCTTCAGTATTTATATATAGAGGAAAACTTGTGAAGCTAAATATTTTTATGCATGACTGCTCAAATTGGAAATCGATTTGCATGGCAATGACGCAAGTAGTCTTACACACATTGACTTTGAATATTGCCGACTTCGTAAAAATCTGAGTTACCGAAACTTTTATTCTTCAAGATTTACAGGTCAATCCTTCTACGTAATCTGAGATTAAGTAAAATTTACTTTCTGTGGTTGCAACCAATATTAGTTGGAAGTTAACCTAACTTACATATATTCACAGCTTTATTTGAATGAGACTGGTTTAACAAAATATGATCAAAATTTTGATTTGAACCTTTAGGATAAGAAAATCAGAAATATTGTTTAAAACGATATTGCTGACCTACAGATTACATCTTCGTATTCAAATTAAAATCCTATTCCCGAGAGGTGCCACTTTAGTTAGGATTTATGAGCCAAAACCACGTTAACCGTAAGCCAAGTCATTTTTGTCGGACAATGCGCCTCTTTAGCCGTTCGCAATTCTACCATCACGCATTTGTTTTCAGCCTCATCTCAGAGACAAAGAAAATAAGCACAATGTTTAGCGTAGATACGATAATTAAGTTATTATACTCTATAGCTTGAAGTTAACACTCAAAATTTTACTTCCATTAATTGTATTCGCTTGGGTGAAATTCTAGGTGCGTTTAAATAAATTTTATAATAATACTACTACAAGTACGTTTTGAATTATAAAAGAGTGTAGCTATAAAAATATCAAAGAATCTATATAATAAATTATTATGGTACGTCTTTTTCCAACTTTTTCAACACTGCACTAATACAAAGAAATGTTAATGCTTTATCAGGTACCTCTAGAATTGTTCCTTCTAATTGACTCCTTGGTGTGTCAGATAAGTAAGAAAATCTGGCACTAATATTTTTCACAAAATCGGATTTTCTACAGTCAGCTACTTCACCAATAAGATTTTGATTTGAAAACTGAGAACTAGTTTTTAACTTTGCCGGGAGCATACGCTTCAAAAAAGATTCTTGAAATACTCTGTTTAAAACTGGTTGCTTTTCGCTGTCAAACCTATCCACCGACGATGGTTGATGTTTGGGAATCATTTGCAATTGATATTTCCAATCATCTTTGTAACTCGGTACCTTCAGCCATCTATATCTTGCTCCATTTAATCTTAAATCAGCGAAAGAATGCCTCTTATGATAAATTAATATAATTTCGTAGTCTTTAGATAGATTCTTAGGATCTGGGGTGAATTTAAATACGTAACGTACGTATATTCTATTTGAGTCGTATTGAACTTCACAATATCTATATCTATCTTTCTTGTAATCAAATTCTTTCCACTCTTGTGGAACTATAAATTTGTCAATTGTGAAGTAATTATCCGATGATCCTATGCTAACAGGAATATCTACCACATGTAATAAAGGCATTGATTTCCCCTCTGATTGCAGTTTCAATGTCAAACTTTTAGATTCAGAATTCTCAGTTCTTTTACTAATAGAATTATATCTTGCAAAATCATCTTTCGATACAAATATATACGAACCATAGTGGAATGCCTTTTCTGAAAACATAAAGTTCCAAAATAAACGCCTCTCATCGAAATATTGTGGAACAGCATCTTCATATTTAGGAAGACCCAAATTTAGAGGGGGGTTGTCAAATTGTAAATATTCTCCTTGATTATTATTTATATCTTCATGATTTCCAATTTCCATTACCATTCAAAGTAGTCTTTGATTAATTTGTCTGTTTCCTAAGTTGACAGGATATCCCTCATTTCTTATATGGAAGGAGAATATGGTTCAACGTAATCATACATTTAGAAGAAGAACAAGAGAATGAATGAAAAAGTACATTATGCAATATTAAGGTGTAGTGATTACTATAGAAAGAATAATGAAGTGCGTATGAATGATGCTTACACATTGTTAAATAATTCTTACACATTGTTATACGTTAACTGTTCTATCTGTTTGATTAGAAGTAGCGTAAATGAGGCTGAATGCTGCCAACTTTTGACGTCAAGTCATTTTTATAACCTTATTGCGCCCCGTAATCTTATCTTTTGATCCTCACCATTGGCCGGCGATCTTCATTATTCTCCGAGCATTTAATCATTCAGACATGCAGATACTTTGAGTGTTACAGGTGATACGTGTTTCCTACTACAATCGGCACCATTTCCAGTATTAGGTGTTCAATGTTTTTATTGATTCTACTAGTTTTCATTAATACATATTCACATGATATTTTTTTATTATATATTTTTCTAATCAACTAGCTTGTAAGCAAGTCCTTAAGATTTTTCTATAATTCCGCCCTCTTCACAAAGAGACCTAAACAAACCAGTTTCCATTTCCAAAAGTTTAGAAGGTGAATCAAATTCCATTACCTCACCCTTTTCAAGAACCAAGATTCTATCACTATCTATAATAGTGTTCAATCTGTGAGCGATTGTTATTATAGTTCGATCAACAAATTCTCTTCTAATAGTTTCTTGGATCACTTTATCAGTTTCAACATCAATTGCTGCAGTAGCTTCATCTAAAATTAAAATTGTGGACTTTATAAGCAATGCTCTAGCCAAACAAATCAATTGCCTTTGACCTACAGATAAATTAGATCCTCCTTCAGATAATTGAACTTCTAGTGGGTCATTTAATGGACATGCCTTATTTTCAGAATTAAAGTCATTAAACATCTTTAAAATTGTCTCTTTTAAATGGGCATGTTCTAAAACTGTCCATAACTGAGTATCTGTAAAATTATTAGTCGGGTCAAGATTGCTTTTAATGGTACCTTGAAAGACTTGAGAGTCCTGTGGAATAATAGATAAATTCGACCTTAAATCAAATAATCCAATTCTGCTCGTATCAATATCATCAATTTCAATATGTCCATCAAAAGCTTCCATAATTCGATAAATAGCCAAAGTAAGTGAAGATTTACCTGCACCAGTTCTTCCCGCAATTCCAATCTTTTCTTTAGGTTTAATAGATAAATTAATATTCCTTAAAACTGGTTCGAGATCGGGTCGATACTTAGTAGAATAGTTGTTAAATTTGATCAATCCATTCTCAGGCCACAGCTTTTTAGGTCTATTTTCTTCGATTATGAATGGGGCCTCTGATTCTAATCTAGAATATTCAATGATTCTTTCAACAGAAACAATGTTAGTTTCAACTTCTACGGTCATTCTCACAATTGTTCCGAGTGAATTAGTAACTTGGAGAGCGTAAGAGACGGATAAACCAACTATGCCAGCAGATAAATTTCCCGTCGATAACATAATAGTGGATAATGCAGACGCTGCAAAGATGATCACAGCACCCAAGAATTCTAATCTAACTGCTAACCATCTATTTGCATTCACAGATGGATTAAATGCTCTCATATTTTTATCTATCAAATAAAAGTTTTTAATTTTAAACCTATCAATATGATCGTAAGCCCTAATACTACTAACACCAATTAAAGATTCTTGGAAATTAGAAAATATCGGTGACCTCGAAACAGAATCTAATCTCTTTAATTCTCTTGAAGTTCTAAGGAAATAAACTTGGACGTTAACATACACAACAGACAATGGAAGAACGATGAATATAAAGGGCCAAGTTGAAGTACAAATTACTATAATAGTGAAAAGGACTTTGGCAAAGTTAGTGAAGAATAATCCAAAAACTCTTCCCATTTGCTCATCTACCTTGTAAATGTCATTGGAAAATCTATTTAAAATTCTTCCAATCGGAGTAGTCTCGAAGAAGGACATAGGTGCTCTCATGATGCTTGCAGCCATTCTGTTATGTAAAACTTTCGACCCTTGAATAGTACAGAAAACCCATAAAACACAAGTTTGAATTAATGATACCAAAGAAGAGGAAAACCCTAAGATAATGAATATCGTCAAATAATAAACCACATTAGGATTATAACCCTTTTCAGTATTAACTTCTGACCAGTGCTTCAACCATACGTTTGAAAATACAGATAAAGCATTTGAAACGACCAATGCAAGCAAGAAAATTAAACATGCTTTTGGGTTACAAGCTTGAATATACTCTTTGTAAACATCCCATTTAACACTACCCTGTTGAACTGATTCTTTTCTCTCTGATTCATCCTCATTATCGCTTTCGTCGACATCAATTGTTGCAATGGAAGCTCTCCTTGTCATAACCTGGCTAACAATTTTGCTCTCGTAGTCATCTGATAAGGAAGTAGAGCTTTCAACACCCAGATGCTTACCGTACTCTGAAAGTAAATTGAAAAGAGGTGTATCATTGGACAAAGTCATAATTGATACATAATTTCCTGATTCGGCTATTTTTCCATCTTTAAGTAAATGAATTTCATTTGATAACCCAAGAACACGAATATTATTAGTTGCTAGCACTCGACATCTAGATTTCAAAATACCATTTGGCCCTAAAACCTTATCCATTATATGCTTTCCAACATGTTCATCGACAGCGCTTAAAGGATCATCCAAAATTATGTTATCAGCTCTGGCATAAACAGCCCTAGCTAAAGAAATTCTTGCCTTTTGACCACCTGATAATGAAATTCCTTTTTCACCTACTTCAGTCAAATCCCCTTGAGGTAATGATTCAAGATCTTTGATTAAAGCGCATGCTGATAAGACTTCCATATAGAATTCGGGATCATATCTATGACCAAATAAAATATTTTCTTGGACTGTTGAATTTATTATCCAAGGGACTTGAGGTACATAAGCAGTGGAACCATGAACAATAACTTCACCTCTTTTTCTTTCTAGTTCACCAAGTAAAGAATTTAAAAATGAAGATTTTCCCGATCCGACTTTACCTACAATGCAAGAAAGTTGACCTTTCTTGGCTGAAAACTTGATATCCTTTAGTACTAGTTTGGAATTTGGTTTATTAGACCAAGAAAAATACCCATTTTGTACCTTAATTGCAACATCTCCATCTTCTTTTACAGCAGATAATCTTTTTACTGCATTTCCTTGGATTTCAGTTGAATTTAAGAACTCTGTAATTCTTGATATGGCTACTTGGGATTCCACAATATTAGATATAACAAGAGGAAGTACCGAAAGAGGCAAATTAAGTAAATTGAATAAAGCCAATGCTGGGAATACAATATCAGTCAGTAAAGTTTCTTTATTTCCTTTAATTAAGATGAAGATTCCGAAAGTTGTACAACTGACAAGGAAAGGAGATATATTGGCAGTAAAAATAGCAATGGAAGAAAAAATTCCATATCGCTTCAAATTTTCCAATTCCTTATCATTTCTGATGTGGTTGAGTTTATCCAAGTAGGGAGTTTCCCAACTATAAAATTTCAAGGATTTAATATTGGATAATATTTCACTGACTAAGTTTGATCTTTCATCTTTAATTTTCATTTGTGATCCCTGTAATTGTTTCTGCTTTCTTGCAATTTGTGAATTCACTGGAACAAGTAAAACCATAACAATAAGAGCAATCCAAACCAGGGATCCCAATAAATTGTATAAAGAAACCAAGCAAAGTAGAATTTGAAATGGTCCAGACCATGCTATTTGAATATTCTGGACCAAGTCTTGAAGACGCTGAATATCAACAGCCATCAAATTAACTATATCACCAGTACTTGATTTTTGACGTGAATCATTGGATAATACGAGGGATTTTGCATAGATTACAGAAGTTAAGGAAGTTTTTATTTTCATTCCCAAATCAAATGATCTTTGGTAGTATTGATGAGCAATTAATGATTGGATGGCCGATACCACAAACATTCCAATAGAAATCATAAAACCTCTCATTAATGGAACATCAGGAAGATCGGGATTATTTAAAGAATTTGAATAATCATTGACGAATTTTATCAAATATCTAAGTAATTGAGGTTGAATGAATCCGAGAATGTCCATAAAGATTTTAAAAGCACTCCCTTGTAATACTCTTGAGCCAAAAGCTCGAGATATAGACCAAAAAAGTGATCTTGAACCTCTTGGCTTTTTCAGCCATTGTTTTTTGAATTCATGTGCAGTTACTGTAGATTTTATTTCGTGTGGAAGATAAGGAATATCCTTCTCAATTAAGTAACACGAATATCCCTTTTTCATTAATTCATTCATCCAAGTAAAGGTCAATTTAGCAAAAATGTTTGCCCTGTCATACGGAGACAATCTGCGGTACGTATAAGAGTCCGTTTGAACCAATGGAAATATTAATTCAATTGTTAAGACGGTCAACGAATTAATGAGGGTGAACCAAGATATAACTATTAAATGGCTATCCTTAGAACTTCTTAAAAATAAACCTAGAACAATCCCACTTCGTAAAATGCATTGCCAAAGCCAGAAAAATAGCACAACTCCGTTAGAAGTTAAGCATCTAAATTTTTGGAGATATTGAATTAGTATTATAACAAATATGCATAGGATGTCAAGGCCCTGGGCAAATTTTATGAAATCATAATGTTTTGTCTTGGAATAAATAATTCCAAAAAAGATCATTTGTATGATAGATAGGCATTGCTTCACAGGAAATGTCCACTCGACTCTGTTACTAACATTTTTGGTTTTAGGATTACGAAGAATTGATATGTGATAGATACCTAGTACTAGTAATATGAATGACATAACCAGTCCTAAACACCCTTGCCAAAAACAAGGAGTAAAGTCTGCATACTTCTCAGACATTGGCCCCCAACCTTCCTTGTTGTTACAGCCCATGAGAAGACTTTTCAAAGGTTGGTTTGGAGTTATTCCCACCAAGTTGATATGGCCTGTCGCCCCCCAGCTACTGACGGCCAAGAGACTCTCCAACATGATCACACACTAACCTTGTTGATGTAAAAATGTATATAAACTTTCTATAAACGGGACTAATCAAGTAGCCAATTGTATTAACAAAGCCAACGTATAATGTAGTTAAAGGAAGTGGAGTGGTTGGTGTATCCTTAAGGGAATATGGTGAAAAGAATTCGAAACTTAATTCAATTATTTAAATTAATTCACAAGCTAAAATGTAATCCTTCCTAAGTGCATGTTATGCATGGTAACGTAAATATCAAAAATAAAAATTAATCAAAAAAGTAAGCTTTAGCTGTCTATTTTTATCGATCCGATCATGCATGAAACTTCGAGATGCCCAAAAATACCTGCAAGATTATTGCATGAAATATTGACATATTTCTCTAGAATTTATACAAATACAGTAGATTATATTCTTACATCTTTTATTTTTATTATTTTTATTACCTCCTAAACCATGTTGAAATAAAATATAAGTTAAAAATGTGTTATCTTATTTTATAGCTTTATGGTGCCATCTCTCAATTTGTCTACCGTAGTATTTTAATTGACTTCTATCTTCAACTCCGTCAGAACCTAGTAATTTACCCTTGACATCGTCCCATTCTTTATAAGTTATTTTATCCCATTCCTTACGTTCAGAAAGTCCCAATGCCTTTAACTTTGGAGAGTTTAATGTCACCGGGTGGATAACTGTATTTTCCAATGGGTTTACAAAATCAATCAACACTAGACGCTTGTGCTGCTGTTGTATTTTAGGTGGTAAAACAACCCTATGTATACTTGCCTTAAAATAGCCTCCAGTTAAAAATTCAAAACCATCTCCAACATTAAAGACCAAAGAATTGGGCTTATATCCAATATATTTCCACTCCCCAGTGGTAAAGTCTTTAATTTGTAAAGATAAAATAGGTTGGGATGTGATAATAGAAAAGGCAGATATATCAGAATGACCTCTTAACCAAGTCCCATTGGTTTTGGTAATATCCTTCAGATCAGTAATCGGATAGTACATCATAAGCCTTCCGTGGCCACCTGATGATTCTTGTGCATTCTTTGAGTCTACAGCCAACGGGAAATATTTGTTATACAAAGTACCTTCTTCCAAACCAAGGATCAAATCACATAAGGTAAGAATCTTAGATAACACTTGAGTATGTAAATAATAGTAATATTCGTGTATCTCTTGGGCAGCATGTGCTGCAAATAATGGAGGATAGATACCCTTTGATGCCTTTTCTTCAAAAATTGACTTCAATTTAGCATCTCTAAAGTTAAAATGAACAATTGAATCTCTTACTTCATCTTTGAGTTTCCAAAACCCTTTCGGTTTAAATCCTTCGCCTCTTTCTGCTCCTAGCCCTTTGCTTTTATTTTCCAAATCTTCTTCGGCAGTTGCAGCCCCGGAATAATACTGTTTCTTTTCATCTTCAGGTATGTCCAACAAGCTCTGTGAAATAGCTTTCAAATTTTCAAGTTTTTCTTGGGGATACCCAAAATTGGTGACATTGAAAAATCCAACTGTAGATATTGTCTTTTCTAGCTGTTTAGCAAGTTTCTGGCGCAGTTCTAACCCTGCCGGTCCGTCTTCGAACTGGCAGAGATCTATGGCTTCTAAGTGAAGGACTTGTGCCTGTTCCTGTGCCTGTCCCAGTCCTGAATATTTAATTTCTGGAGCCTCTACAAAGGGCCTAACGTTGTACTTTTTGTCAATATCAACAGTCATATTTTTACTTTGAGATATATGGAACTTATAACCTTTACAACCATGCTTATAAATATAATCCTACTTCTATGGCTTGCAACTACTGTGGCTCTGGTTGCGCATTCCTTCGGATGGTGTGAAAACACTCAAGAACATGGCTATTTTATTTTGCCTACTATCAGAGATATTGACTCTTCACATCTCAATTCTGCATCTTGAAGTCTAAACGTAGTTGAGTTCTTCTTCGTATTAGCTGCAACCCTTTTTAATATGGCCAATTGTTTTACCAATCGGTAATAATTGGTGGAACTTACACTTCCTTTTGCAGCAAAAGCCCCACGCTTTCGGCCCGAGATTTGCTTTGTCCCAGCCTGACAAGCACCCAATGATTTTGAGAATGGAGCCGAAATGTGGCAGCCTTGGGTTTAGGTGCTTCAAACTGTCTTTTCCCAGGTTGGGAGACTCGATAATACGAGAGTTTTCGCCTTCTAGAAATGGTGTTATCGCTTACTGGAAATGGTGTTATCGCTTACTAGAAATGGTTAGGTTTTCATAGCCTTATTTCTGATTTTTCAGTTTAGATATGTTTGACCATCGGTAATTGTAACAAACGGTATAGAGTACTTCCTGCTTGTAGCCGTAGCTTCAGCAAATTCACCTACACAGTACGAATACGAATTCGTACGGCTAGGTAGCAGAAGCTGGAAGAGCAGCCAGAAGCTAGTAGAGAACCTTAATAGGTTTCCGCTTGTTAGCGCGAACGGCTAAAACGCGGAACAATCATTAGCGACAAGCTTCGAGTGTTTTAGCGAGAAATTGCTGCGAATCAAAGTCACCGAGGCAACGGGGCATGACACCTGTCTAATTGAGGCTACTTCAAAGAAAGGCTTAGACAATGTCTGAAGTCAATTTATTATTCGTAGAACTAGCCTATGTATACTATATGGTACATGGCAATAATTCGACGAGAATTCTGCAATATACAGCTAAGAAAACCAACAAAACCAAATGAGCTGTTCTTAACATGAATGAGGGTGTGATTTGGTTTGAAGGTTGGTTTTGGATTGCATAATAAAGTTGGGGTCATATTTCCTAGTAATGATCCCTTCCTTAAACCAGTCGAATAGATACTTCTTTCGAAAATATTAGAGTTTTATTAACGTACATTACATATATTTCAATTCTACACTGGTCAGTTGATCGCTACATCATTTTGTATTTTACACTTTCATTAGACTTATAACGGCCATAAGATATCTTCAGTCCTTGTTTAACTTCTTTGTTTTACTCTTGCCTATTCCTTTCTCTTTCTCTCTCTGTCTTCTGTCTTCTGTCTTTGTCTATCTTTCGATTACTTTTTTTTTCATTTCCAACAATAATTACAACATAAAAAATATTAGTTCTGGCGACTCAATTTAACCGGTTCTTTGAATCAAATGAACTCCACTATCAGATTCAATGATATCACTGTATTCACCTACATTCAAACTGAAAGCAGCTTCTTCGAAAGCTGGTTGCATTTGACCTTTACCAAAAAATCCCAAGTCACCACCTTGAGAATGGGAAGAGCAATCACTTTCAGTCTTGGCTACTTCACTTAATTTAACTTCTCCGTTTACAATTTTCTTTTCATGATCCTTTAAGATAGAAATGGCTTCATCACGAGTTCTACTAATACCATCTGGAGATTTCCAAGATTTAGGTTTACGAGATTGAACACTTTTAATAAGCAAATGTGATACTCTAATTTTACCATCATCACCAACTACTGGTTTATTACCGTTAGCATGGAATTTTTGTAAATATCCATCAAGCTTACCTTTATCAGTACCAAATGGAGCTTCCCATGATGATTCATTGGTGGCTTGATTCAAGTAATATTCTTGGTTATGTTTTCTGGATACTCTAATGGCCCATCCTGGTGGCAATCCTGTTTCTGTCAGCATCTTCAAAATAACTTATTAATTAATTATAAATAATTAATGTCACTTTTGTTTTTCTTTGCTTAGAAATGCTTACCTTTCCTGTATTTATTTTGGTTTTGGTTTCACTTAGAGTTGAGAGCGTGCGCGAACCGAGTTGGTACTCGGTGAGCCACCGTTTAGAGAAATATAGACAGTAAACCGACCCAAAAGCTCAAACATATTCATTACCGATTATTCAATTATTTCAATTTATTCAATTTAATTTTATTTCAAGTGTTGCTACTATTTTGAGTATCTGCAAGTATCAATTTCTTGGTGTTGGTGTTAGTGTTAGTGTGGTGCTACTAGCGAATTCCAGCCAAACAGACCTCCTCAGCCTTTCGCACTTCTTTCTTCTCTTTTCTCTCTTCTCTTTTCTCTCTTCTCTTTTCTCTCTTCTCTCTTCTCTCTCTCTTCACTTTTTCTAGCTAATATTCTTACTAGGAGCCAAATATAGTGGAATGGATTAGGCTATCGATTAGTTAGCTAAAGAAAATATTATTTAACCCAAAAATAAAACAAGCAAAAATTGAATTGGCTGCAAAACTTTAGAAAACATTAAATTAGTATTCGAGAAAGAAAGACAACGTTATATACGATGCAATTAATTGTTGAGTAATACAAAATATTAATACATATTCTTGTCAATTTATTCATTCTAAACTATTTAACTATCTAGTGTAAATAGGGAGGGTGGAAAAACCTTCAGAAGAGGTCCTTTGACTTCATTGTTAAAGTATCCAAATCCATATTTCAGTTACTTTCCTGATTATCTTAACACTTTCTATATCCGAAATAAAATAATCATCATTATTCTTAGGTATTACAGTTTACTGCGCTACTACTATCGCTTCAAAATGTCAGTTAGGGTAATCACAACAACAACCAGGAACTCCGTAGTTATACCACGCCGCACCCAAGAATAGCTTTTCATTCGGATTGTATTCATTACCGAATGTAAATTCAGATGCATTCGCGCACTGTGTTGCACTTTCATGAGTAAAACAATCGCCATCCTGATAATCGCCATCCCAAGAGTATGTAGTTCTAATATAGCATCTAGATGTGGCCAAGCCAGGCAACTCAATATATTTAAATTTACCAATTTTGCAATCATGATGTGGCCAAACGTTCATTATCAATGTTCTTGTTTGAGGGTTCTCGACTTCAAATCCGCTATACCATCCCATATGATTGTTGCATTGATCTGTGGGCGACCACTCCTCCTCATTACTAAGGCAATTATCTCTTTATTCAGTCACACGCAAGCATAGAATGTATAGTGTTTACTATATGAATGCGATTAATAGTTGTTGTTGACAGGTTACCATATTGACTTGAGCTTAATAGCGTCCTGTTGGTTGTTTCATATCTATCGACTAGATTAAACTGTACTGGGTCTAGCTGAGTGACGTCCGCTAACTGCCCAAACTCTTGCTCATAATTCTCATCGTCTATGTCCACATTTATGTGAATTTGAGCACGGTGCCCAAATGTACTGTAGCACTTGTGAAATAACTTCGTAGCAGCATCTATGTCAATATCTTTGGAATTGAGTTCTATAATTAACGTCTGCTGCTGATCTAGCACAATATTGACGTTCCCTGATTAACCATTATCATGTAAACATCGCAACACGTTAAGAACATCCACTCCTACGGATTCGTCTCTGTTTAACAATCCTAATTGTGCATATGTTACCACTCTTCCTGCTTGGTTTAATTGCTGACTTGTGATGTCACCCTCCGGCAAAGTTGAGATCACAGCATTAAAAATGTATAACATATGTATTAGTAAAATGGATAATATCATATCTGAAATTAAATTATATTCAATAGTAATATCAAGTAAGTCTTATATAGTTCTTTTACTTATCTTTTGACTCTGGCACGTCACAGTTGATATTATAAATCTAAGTAAAATATTTATGTGATAAAGAAAAAACATCTCCAATTATCATCGTTCTAGGAAATTTTGCTATATAAATGTTAATTAATTTAAGAGGAAACCCCTTTTCTCCCTTCTTGTCTATTTCTGTTAACTCGACTTATTGACTCATAATTGTCTCATGTATATATAGCTGACAATTTTCTGATTATTTTAAACACCTCTACACGAAATCCGGTAATACTTGTAGGTGAAATTTCAAACTCTAATTCTTCATGCATAGCGACCTATTATGTTGCAATTGTGACTCGAATAACAAACGGTACTCAATTGGTAGTCCATATGACTACCATAACAACTTGACAGGCACAAACAATTCCCAGGTAGTAAAAGGTTGGGTTTATATTTTTGCCAGATGTTCATTAGTACCTTGTCCATTTACCAATAATAAGGAAATAAACAGTGACCATTATGAGTAAAGCATTTTGTGTTTTAACGTAAAAATACAGAAACACAACTGCAGATATATCACTTAGTATTGATATGTAAAAGTTAACGTTTGAATGATTGTGGGTTATTTTAATGGTACTCGTAAAAGCTCATAGTATACATCAAATTAGAAAATTATGATGCTAACATTTGATATGAATTTTTGATAACAAGAAGAGGAGGGAGTATATTTATATAAGATAAACAATGGTTTCCACGTTAATGATGAGAGAAAGACAAAGTTGAAATATGAAAATATGGTGGGAATTGAAATAGTCCTTTGCAATACAATTTTGGCTGTTAAAATTATTTTTTGGTTGTAAAAAAATATATATGTAAAAATTGAATTGGCTGCAAAAATTTACCAAACATATAAAAGGACGAACATCTGCACGATAAAATAAAGAAAAATAGACTTTTAGTATTTAGAAATCTTCTCTTCACAAGAATTTAATATATATGTTTATTATTAATGTACTTTTTGTAGAACCCTTTTCTAGCATCCACCTATATCTGGGAATTCACAATAATTTTATCACACCCCGGCTGTGCAGGTAATCGTGGCGGGCTAACTGGAACCTCATTTGTAGCCACCGTTGAGTAAAGCTTTAGTCCACAGCCATCATCTGTTGTTGCAATGACCATTACCCCTAAAGCCTTATTTCCTCCGCAACCCACCACTGTGCGTGCCCAGGCATCACGCTTATCTTATGACGCCAAAAACGATAGAATTGTCTATCCTCTGGGTAAATCGGTGTTTGTAAGACCTGCCTCCCTAGATTCCGTGTCTCCAGTGATCCAATTCTCCAAACACCTCCATAGAGTCACCGCTGCTCTGTTTGCCCCCTCTGGAAACTACGTAGCTCTGGGTGACGAGTCTGGTAACATCAAGATTTGGGACGTTTCTCCACACTCGGCCACCTCAATTGACCCCCCAACTTTCGAACAACCGGCCCTCAAAAGTGAATTCCAAGTCCTTTCAGCTCCAATTAGAGATATCGCTTGGGACGCTGACAGTCAAAGAATCATCGCTGTCGGTGAAGGTTCAGATAAATTCGGCCATTGCTTTTCTTGGGACTCTGGTAATTCCATTGGTGAAATCCAAGGTCACGCTGATCTGATCACTGCCGTATCGATCAAACCACAAAGACCTTATCGTGCTGCCACTGTCAGTTCTGATAAGGCCCTTGTTTTCTACAATGGTCCTCCTTTCAAGTTTGATAAATCCGTTAGAGGCCACCATACTAATACTATCAGAGATGTAGAATTCTCTCCTGATGGTAAATACATTGTCAGTGTTGGTTCTGATAGGGTTATTGCCTTGTACGATGGTAAGACTGGTGAATTCGTCAAGAAAATAGAAAATGCCCATAAAGGTGGTATCTTCGGTGTCTCTTGGTCCTCTGATTCCTCTTTCTTTGTAACTGCTTCCGCTGATAACACCATCAAGCAGTGGGACACTGAATCTGGCGAATCAACCAAGGAATACGTGGTTTCTTCCAATGCCATTGTCGAAGACCAACAATTGGGGGTCGTTGTATCCGCTAAATATGTCATCTCTTTGTCCACTAACGGTGATATAAATTTCTTTGAAACCGGCGCATCTGGCTCGGCCCCTGTCAAGATCAGCGGTGTTCAAACTGCCATTACAACTCTGGCTTTCGCTGCTAGTGGTCACTTGTATGTGGGTGCCTCTGATGGCCAATTGATTGACGTTTCCGTTGAAGATGGTAAGTTCACTCCAAATTCAAAGGTTTTCGGTAACCCAGAAACCAAGCACGGCAACTATGTTTCCGGGACAGTCAGTGGCGCTTCTGGTCAAGTGTTCCTGATTGGCTGGGACGATACTTTGAAGCTGTGGAAAGATGGGGAAATTGTTGATTCTGTGTCTTTTGAAACCCAGCCTACCAAGCTCGTTCAGCTTAAGGACTACCTTGTTGTTCTTTTCGAAAGTGAAATTCAGATTTTCGACCAAGAACTTCAGCTTGTTGCCCAGGAAAAACTCACATTCAATTCCACCGATATTGCCGCTTACGGTGGTGATAAGGTCCTTGTTACCAATACCAATTTGAATAACGTAGAAGAGTATCAATTGAGTGCTGGTAAGATTAGTCTGGCCCGTAGTTTCCCAGTCTTGAGAGCAGCCCCAGCATTGATTAGAGTATCACCAAATGACAAGTATGTAGCTATTGCCGATAGCTTTGGTAAGTACACTTTATACAATTCATCTGATCTTTCTGTGGTTACCACCAGATGGGCATTCCATAACTCCAAGGTTTTAGACGCTCAATGGACTGAAGATTCCCAATATTTATTGAGTGGTGGATTAGATACTGGTATTTTGGTATACTCAGTAGGTAGACCAGCCAAGGTATTGAAATTCTTGTTGGCTCATCAAACTGGTGTTTCTGGGTTACAATGGACTTCGTACGACGAAGCTGGAAAGGCTGGTGCTTTTGTCAGTACTGGGCTTGATGGTGTAGTAAAGAGCTGGGACGTAGACTTCAGTGCCTACTAGTTAGAGCGACAAAAAGACACGGGTCAATAGCAATAGATATGAATGGTAAGACATGTAGGAAAGTGATTCTAACTACTAGAAAGTGCAGAGAGAAGATTATTAGACAGTTACAGTACTGAGAGTAGATAACTAGGCTATTATAGTACAGTGAGTAGAATATTAGACTATTAAAGTACAGCAAGCAGACTATCTTTCTAGAGGTGTTTCCCTCTACAGGCTTCTGTTTCCCCTTTGCTTCTCTCTATCCCATCTTGCCTCGCTCTCCACTCTTCTACTCTTCCACTCTCCCACCCTCTTCACATTTCCAGGCTCATCGCATGGAATTCACAAAATATCAAATCTTCGCAAAACCGCATCACATTAAGCGCTCTTCTCATCTCCATCGCTTCCACTGCACACCACCGCTTGCTTCATCTACACATCATCTACACATGTCGTCGGCTCAGACTAGAACGCCTCAGGTGCGTAACCCTACTCTCCCGTCACAGACCACCCCGGAACAACGTTTCTGGAGAGGTTACACCAACCCCCAGATCGTCAAGGAAAACTACCCCATCACTCATATTCACTTTAACCCAGCATCTCCTCATGACTTTGCTGTGACTTCGTCTACCAGAATCCAAATTTTTTCTTCGAAAACAAGACAAGTCGACCGTACTTTCTCTAGATTCAAGGATACTGTCTACCTGGGTGAATTCAGATACGATGGTAAACTTCTTGTGGCCGCTGATGCTTCCGGTTTGGTTTCCATCTACGATACTTTCCAACTGAAAAATTTACTTGTCTCGATAAACCCTCTGGCTCATCCTACCCATGTAGCCAAGTTCCACCCTACTATAGGCCAACAATTAGCTACAGGTTCCGACGATAGAACTTTACGTTTATATGACATTTCCCAAACTACCAATGGCCCAATCGTTGCCTTTGGTGAACAATACCATTCTGATTATATCCGTAGTGTTCTGTTTGTTCCAGGTAATCCTAACTTGGTTACCACCGGTTGTTACGATGGGTATGTCCGTATTTTCGATACTAGAGCTGGTAGCTCCGGTAAGAATCCATTGGTAGCCCAATTCTCCCACTCGGGTAACCCTCCAGTGGAAGACACTTTGGCTACTTCTCCAACCACCATAGTATCAGCTGCTGGTCCTTCAGTCAGAGTATGGGACTTGGCCCGTTCTTCCCAACTCCATGAACTCAACAACTTCACTAAAACTGTCACCTGTTTAAGCACTACTGGTGACAACAACAATAGCAGTAGCAGTTTATTGGTCGGTTCCCTTGACGGTCACGTTAAAATCTTCGACACCACCACTCCAAACTGGGACGTCAAGTTTGGCTGGAAATTTGGCTCTGGAGGTGTCTTGTGTTCTGCAGTATCTCCAAACCAAAAGCATTTCGTTACTGGTCTTACTTCGGGTCTTCTTTCCATTAGAACTCGTAAAACTGAGCCTAAAGTAGCTCAGGGCATTAAGACTTCCATCAAATCCGGTTCTTATCAAAGAATGATGAGAGGTTCCGATTACATGGGAGAAGAAGAACATCATATCATCCAAACATCCATACCCGCCGGTCAACAGAAGAAATTGAAGCAATTTGAAAAACATCTTAATGCCTTCAGATGGTCCGAAGCCCTTGAAAGTGCCTTTGCTACCGGTCTTCCAAAAGAACAAACCATCACTGTCTTGTATGAATTGAAGAGAAGTGGTAAAATCAGAATAGCATTACACGGTAAAGATGAAATCACTCTTTTGCCTATACTTCAATGGTTCGTGAAGAATTTGGAAGACGTAAGATCCGTCAACTTAATCTGTGATTACATCGGGGTCATTTTGGAAATGTACGGTCCTTTGATCGGCAAGTCTGCTGTCTTGGAAGATACTCTTAACCAACTCCTTAAAAGGGTTAATGCTGAAGTCAAGAAGTGCAAGGATGCTAAAGAAATAGAGGGTATGCTTGAGCTTTTGACTGTATAATGTACCATAGATGAAATGCATTCACCTCCAATACAACATATACATATATATATATATATATATATATATAATAATAAAATATATAATAATAAAATAAATAAATAATATATTGGTAAACTATCCTCTTTTATATACGTAATTAATGTTTCTTCTTCTTTTTCCCTGTGCTTTTACTCTTCGGTAATATCTTGTTTTCAACAGTCTTCCTGCAGCCATCTGAACAGTACCATTTCTCCTTACCAGTCATGTACTTCATTGCCTCCACTCGATTAAGTAATCCCACACACTTATAATGAAACCAGTCCCCATTAGGACATGATGCTTCATTATCACACCCTATCATATCCCCGAAGGAAGGTTGTTTACAGAAACAGTACAAAGAGTCGTCTACTTCTTCTTCAACAGCTCCAATATTCACTGGCTGCTCTAGAGCGATTGCCAACTCTTGTGCCTTTTTCTGTTCAAGTTCTACCTGCTTCTTGTGCTTTTTCGATATTTTTAGTATAGCCCCGTTCTTTACATTTACATCTTCTTTCTTGGGCTGATTCAAGCGTATTTTTATCTTAGGTTTACTTGTCCCTTCAGCGTCTGTAGCTGGGTATTTCCGTGGCCTACCTCTTTTATTCTTGGGAAGTTTCAAGATTAATTTAAGATGGCTACTCTTATTAGATTTAGATTTAGATTTGGTTCCTAATCCCTTTGAAGTAAGTGTAGATACAGATCCTGCTGCCGCCACCTGTGCTTCTGCTTCCTCTTGGGCCTTTAAAGCATCTTTCTGCAGCTGTAAGGGATGTTTGGTATAATGTTCCACGAGTTGTGCCTTCAATTGGTCAGCGTATGTTCTGTTCAAGTCCTTCAGAACTTGCATAACAGTTCGTAACTGGGATAACTCGCCTTCTAGTTGCTGACCGTGGTTCACAAGCTGATTCAACAAGGCTTCAGATTCCAGCTTTGCTTCACGTTCATTCTGTTCTAGAATAGATTTATATTCGACATATTGGGCTACTGCCTCTGTCACGGAGTCTTCGTTAAGTCTACCTAGCTTGATTTGGTTCCCAAGTGCCCGCACCCGGTTCTGGTAGTCTGAAATAGCAAGGTTACACGATTGAATGAACCATATGGATCGAATGATATCACAAGGTAAGTGATCTACTGTTGAAATAAAGGCGTTGTTTACTGAACTCGAATGCCGTACAATCTGGATCATGGTATCCAGATCAGCCAGACCATACGTCTCCATCTCCTGCATTTCCTGCTACTACAAGGAATTAAAAAATAAACCTCTAAAAAAAATATTCCAGTGATGACAGACACCAAATTCTTCCAAATTAATGTATCTTTTGGGTCCAAACTCAGCTTCAAGAAGTTCAAGGGAAAACAAAAAAAGGCTGCAAATCGAAAATAAACATGATTTGTGGTAAATGGGATTATACGCGAGATTTTTGAGGTGTCCCACTTAAGACGTCTGGTCAATGGAAGAGTCTGTGCTAGCTACTGCCTTTGGTGTACCTAATATCTACACCATACAAAACTTTATTGGTTATATATATACTTAATTCGGTTAAGTTTCCCAAATATTAGATACTAGAAACTTTTTTCACAGCCAAACCAGCTATTTTCGCTGTTTTCGTGTTGCCCTGAAATAGCTCATATAACGTGGTGTACGGGTGTTACTATATATATAGTGTGTGAAAATTGTTATATGAAATAAAATCCCATTCCTCTGAAACTCTTCGACATTATATGATAAATTGTTTATAAGACACATACATGAAGCAAAGCAGAATTACGCAAGTAAAAAGAAGTAGAAGAGATAGAAGAGATAGATATTTATAAATTATAAAGATAATAAAGCTTACATATAAAGACTACAGTTTTTTTTTAATTTGTTAAAGATAGATTATTCCTAAAAACTAGAAACACTATAAACTTACAAATCCTTCTTAAGGGTACCCATGAAAGCGTGCTTTTCAGCTGGGGTTTGGAATCTACCCTTACCGAACTTAGAAGCGGTATCGATCCACTTCAAGTTGACTTGTTCCAAAGCTCTTCTGGAAGTGTCAACGTATAAGGACTTTCTCAAGGTAACAACTCTCTTCTTGGTACCTGGGATAGAACCCTTAACCAAGACGAAATCGTTGTTAACGTTACCGTATCTAACGAAACCACCCATTGGGTTGATGGTCTTTTCAGTTCTGTCGAATTCGGTGGCACCGTTAGAGGCGTTTTCACCGGAACCAACACGGTAGACCTTGTGGTTAATGGAAGTTCTGTGGTGGTAACCGTTTTGACCAGCACGAGCAACAGTCCAGTTAACGTTAGCTGGATGCCAAGCACCAATACAAGCAACCTTTCTTAAACCTCTGTGGGTCTTTCTTGGCAACTTCTTGGTACCCCATCTGTGGGTAACACCTTCGAAACCGTGACCCTTGGTAACACCAATGACATCAATCATTTCGTTTTGTTCGAAAACAGAAGCAACGGAAACAGTCTTTTCAAAGTGTTCCTTAGCCCAGTTGACCTTGTCAGAAGTAGAACCACCGTTGATTTGAATTTCAGCCAAGTGAGCCTTCTTTTGGGACAATGGGGTCTTCTTGATTTGAGTGTGAACTAAAACTCTAACAACAGAAGCGTACTTCTTGATTCTAGCCAATTCTCTTTCAACTTGAGCACCATCTTGAGCGTACTTAGCAGAGTACTTGGTAAAAGCCTTCTTCTTAGACTTGTACCAGTTCTTGTAGAATCTTCTTCTAACTTCTTCAGACAAGTGTTCAGCCCAAACGGTGGTCAAGGATCTTAAACCTCTTGGGGTTTCAACGTAACCAACAACACCAACAACAACCATTGGTGGAGTGTCAACAACAGTAGCAGCTTCAACGATTTCACGCTTGTGCATCTTAGAACCTGGACGGTCCAAGTCTCTGACAATGGTAGTCATACCAGCCTTGTAACCCAAGAAAGCAGTCAAAGCAACTGGCTTAGACTTGACATCCTTTGGGAAGGACTTAACCTTACCTCTGTGGGAGGCAGCTCTCTTTCTTGGAAGGAAACCAAGGGAACCGTGACGTGGTGCTTCGTACTTTCTGTGAGACATATTAGTTTGTTAACAACTGAAGAAGAAGAAAAAAAATTTTGCGGATTTGCAAAAATTTTTATACGGAATGAAAAATTTTCAGTCTGCCTGCGACAAGTCGTGTGCGATCGAAAAACCTTTGCAAATTTTTGCAAAATCTGCAAGAAGGCAATGCATGGAAAACGAGATGTGCTGCAAAAGTGGGATAGGTGGTGTGAGACTGGCGAGCAAGGCGTTCCATGGGAAAAGAGAAAAAGAGGAAAGAGCGCCACTGCGGACCACTAGAAGCAAGAGAGAGAAAAGAGGAAGAGCGGGAGAGAGAAGAGAGGAAGAGAGAAGAGAGGAAGAGAGAAGAGAGGAAGAGAGAAGAGAGGAAGAGAGAAGAGAGGAAGAGAGAAGAGAGGAAGAGAGAAGAGAGGAAGAGAGAAGAGAGGAAGAGAGGAAGAGAGAAGATGTAAATACATAGAAAGAAGGTAGCCTTAAATTCACTCAGTAGAGAATGAGAAAAAGATGGCTGTATTTATCTTCAATTTAGTTCATCAGAGGCTGTTTCATATGCCTCATTCTCTTCTACACTTCCTCTTTATCTTTTTTTTTGACAGTGAGACTATTGTATGATTTACGACAACTAGTAATTACTCACACTAGCAGCAATTATTCACACTACCATGTTGGATAAGATGGAGCGTTGACCACTCCAGCGATTTAAATTCTGACATTTCTGTATTCTGAAAACATTTTCTGATGTTAAAGAAAAATCATTTATACCCGAACTCTAGTATGTCTATAGGTGTGTATGTTTGTAGGTAAGTAGTCTGTATTATTTTATGTAGTAGAAATTTACAGTGCAGTCTATGTAGTAGAGGCTAAGAGTATGCATAACAAGAAGGAAGGACCATATTAGAGGTGCACAATAGAGAAACAAGTTAACATGTACACACAAACAAGTCAATATATATAGATATATACATCTATGATGTATATGACGTGTACGATTTATTATGTTTATGATGTATAATATAAGATGTAAGATATATGATATATGAAGTATATTCTATCCACTGTTAGAATTACGCACTTGATCTTCTCTTGGTTGCTATCGCAAGCAGCCTGTCCTGGCGACACGTCCGGTGAGCTATTTACTAATTTACCCGAAAAGGGTAATATTTATCTGTGAAATAGTTTAACTTTAAATTAATAAGGAAAGTTTGGTTGCTGCAATATCTAGATGCTACTGTTACATTGCACTACTAATACCCGAATCCAAATCTAACTGGAATAAAAGTAGTATCACTAAGGAGTGAACAGTTGAGGTATCTCTGCTTATCTCTATTTCATCTAGCCTTTTCCTCTATTTGAACTACCACTGCATTTCCCCACTGAATTAAAAGCTGGGCTCCAAATGCAATATTACGAGGTTATTAAACGCCTATTTAGCAGTTTCTGTTGCCTCTTTTTATGTTACCAATTTAACCTACCTCTCCTAGATACATACAATACTTATCTTATAACCCGTCTTTCATACATACATACATATATATACTTACTTATACACAAATATATGTTTATAAGTATATATACGTATATAAGAGTATAAACATTTCACTTGCTTGTGAAAACCGTTTAAACCGTTGAATCCCTGAGCAACCAAACTACATGAAAAATACGTTCGTCCTAACTTTAGCGATACTTCCATAAAGTATAATTGGATAAAAAATAATTTACTATGAATTAGCAAGATTAAGCCTTGATGGCTAGATTCTGTTTCATGTTGAAAGAATTTTTCAAACTTCTTCGGCCACAATCTTGTATGGGCAGGTTTTGCCTACTTTTTCGAATTTTTGAAACTTTCTTATTGTTGCATTCCCTCTTGTAACACTAATATAAAAATGTATATTTTACAAGCTACACATGAAATCTGAATAATAAGTCACTTTATTAATAAAAAAGAGCACATGAATGAATTAAACTAAAATTATTTTATCAATTGTAAAACTTTTTGCCTCAAAATGAATGAATCTGTTAAAATAAATCATTATATATGATATGATTTGATCAAAAACTAAATTACCTTTTTTTGACCAAATCTAAATCTAAGAATTAAAATTCCTTTAAAAAATCACCTTTTTTTTGTAAACCAATTGAAGCATTGATTTAATGATTTCACTTTACTTCTTCGAATAATCTCCACTCCTTCTAATCTCTATCTCTTTTGATGTATACCAACCTCTTCAAAGCAAGTCTTGCATCACTAAGATCTCCTGGGTAGTCACCGTTAGCAGATGAAGAAAACCCTTCTTCAATAGGCATTAAACTAGTAGCAGATGATGATGAAGATGATGACTTAGAAACTACTCCATAATTCTGCGATATACCAATAACGCCTCCAATCTTATTACCATTGTTCAAACCTTGATGGGCTTGATTTTCGTTTTGGTTTTGGTTTTGGTTTTGGTTTTGGTTTTGGTTTTCATGGTGACCATTAATGTTTCCAGATCCAAGATTCATCAATTCTGATACATTTATGGTTTCCTGGGTAGCAGCATTGTTATGCACCAGGCCATTGGTTCTACCGCCGTTACTTGGAGTCTGACTACCAAAGATTTGGTTTTTGTTGTTACCCAAACCATCGTTATTCAAAGAAAGTAACTGAACTGAATAGTTCTTAGGTAAGTTCAGCTGTTGAGTGGCATAAGATGGAGACCCATTCACACTCATCATCGAATGAACCATCGAGTTGAACTGTGGGGTCAAATTATACGTCAAATTAGCAGCAGTAGGAGTCATGCCAATTCCAATCCCATTCCCACTAGCCAAGAGATAATTATCCTTAGATTTAGGAGTTGTAGGGAGTATAGAATCTTCTGAAGTGACAGTAGAAGTAGGTGTGGGGACCACAATGCAAGCATCCAGATGGAACCGTTTAAGGGTCTTATAGGATTGTGGATAATCAGAGAAATCCGAATCTTTCAACCCAGTTTGAAGATGTTGTTGATGATCCTCAATGTGGTTAAACTGTTGGTACTTCTTATGCTTATCAGGACTACCTTCCAGAATTGAATGAAGTTCTTCTTTCTGTACTCCAAGAACATTACAATTCAGCAACAATTTCTCGTGTTTAGGTTCAAAGTTGAACATATCGTCACTTAAAACTGCTTTACCCAGGTCATCAACCATAAGTTTCAATGAAAAATCCTGATTTCTTGGTTCTCTTCCGAAATGATGGACATCATGACCATTATCTTCTCTATGCATTGGAGAAACATTCGAACCAGAATAAGGCAGATATTTACTTGTGGAGTCATCTATATTATCATTGCCGCCAATTTCATGTAAGCTATCATTCCTTATAGTTGTTCTAATTTTTCCAGCAGAACCACCCCCATTAATATTCTTTTCCATGGCTTTAATTGAAGGAGCAGGAAGTAAATCAGATTTCACCAATGGGTTTCTTGCATGCATTTGATGATGGCTATTATTATGATGATTATGATTGTCCTGTTGTGGAGGTACTGATCCCTGTAACAGATTCATGCTTTCTAACAGTTGGCCAAATGATATCTCTCCTAAAGAGTTGTTGGATCCGTGACCCTGACCGTTACCGTTATTAGCATTACCACCGTTCAAGCTTTGACTTAATGGGGTAGGGAGCCAATGACCAGAATTAAACTGGGTCTTGGCGGTCAGCGAAGGTGGGGTGTTATAGAAAACACCTCCATCGGAAGTAATCATTGACATGTTATCCAATGTCTTGGAGTTGATTTGAGGGGTGAATACGCCTGCGTTATTATTTCCCACAACCGACATCGGAGTAGTAGACATCATCATCATCATTTGATGATTATTCTGGTGGTGATGTGAATCCTCTGGTGCAAAAGAGTAATTATTACTAGAAACTGGATTGGCATTGGTGAATGGAGATGCTGCTTGGCCTGGGCCTCCAGTAACCGACATATCGTTATTATTCACCTTACCATTATTCATGGAAAAGTCATTACGAAAGTTTTGAAACCCACCGTTACCGTTACCATTTGCTCCGTTCATTGGCAGCATCGAAGAAGTCCCATTAAGAGGCATCCCTGAAGAAACCACCATACCAAGTAAGTTACTGGTTTGATAAGTATAGGCAGCGGCAAGGGCAGCAGCAGAAGCAGAGGACTTGGAATTCACCGGAGAATCGGAAAGCAGGATCAGCGAAGACGTTGAGTTTTCTCGACGGACCTTCTTTCTTCTAGGGGTTGGAGACACTTTCATCAAGGGGGTCATGATATCAGGAGCCCCTCTTTTGATCATTAAGTTTGAATTTATCTCGGCAGTAGGGGTGTCATGGCAATTAGAAGCCGTGTTGACGTTTATATTCAAAGTGGTGGTGATCTTATTACTTAAAGATCCAGCCTTAGGAGGTCTACCTCTTTTTCTTTTCATAGGTGTTTCTGGAGACATCATGGGCATCAGTAGAAGCACTTTATCAGGTGTACCAGGTGTATATCAGGTGAATATAAGAAGATGAATGTAATGATCAAGCTTTAATGGCTTTTAGCTTTGATAGAGTTCTAAGCTTTGAAGTATCACTTGACAGATATATGGATATATAGGAGTCAAAAAAATACAGCTCCTGCAAGGGGGGAGAAGGAGGTTTTGTAAGGATCGGAAGCGTCGAGGGGGGGGGGGAGGATGACAGTAGGCAGGTGGTAGAACTGGCCAATTGTTTCTATATAACCTCACAAACACAACACGGCTCGAGCGATCTTCAATTAAACTATCAATACAAACTGGTGATCGTATTCAAAAACCTGCTTAAATTGACAGCCACTGGTGATATAAATTATTATGTGGACCAGGTACTTGTTGGAGGGAAAAACTGTTTTTTTTTAGTTTTTCCTAATTGGGTTTAATAATTGAAATATCGAACAGACGTATCCCAAAAAAAAAAATTAGCAGCGCCGAAAATTTTTCAAAAAGAAAAATAATAAAAAAATAAAATAAAATAATAATAATAATAAATAAAAAAAATTAAATATTAAATTCAATTAGCTGGAAAAAAAAGCCTTTTATCACAATAGTCAGAAATAGACGGGTTGGATAGTGGATATTGTTCGACAATAGCGGATACAAATGGGAAGCAGATGGATGGAAATGGAACCTTTCTTGGGAGTGAAAAAGGCGGAATATTTATATGAGTAATATAAATATAATATAATAAAACAAAAATGAAAAAAATGCTAAGCAAGAATGAAACAAAGAATATGCTAATGGATAATTTGGTAATGTGAATGATTGATTGATTAAGAAAGCTCTTTGTTTTTTTTTTTAATTTATTATTTTCTTGATCTTCTTATTTTCCTACCCTGCTTGTGGATGTGGGTTGTGGGTTGTGGGTTTTAGTTTTAGTTTCAGTTTCAGTTTCAGTTTCAGTTTCAATTACCTCACTGAGTTTTTCTGATAGCAAATGAAATCAAATTATTCAATTATTAATACTGAATCAAAATTTTCAAATTGTTCAATTTTTCAAATTATTCAATTTATCAACTTGTTAAAATAAATTGAGTTGGATTGAATCGTATGAATTTAAATTTCCTGAAAGACGAAAAGCAGCGCTAAAATTATTTTTCTTTATATTTTTTCTGCAAATTCCAGGCGAAAAGTATTAGACAAAAGAATGGCACAACCTACGATGGTCTAAGAATTGACGAAGTGAGGTGATTCTTAAAGCTGGATATGGGCACAATTTATTTGAGTTCCAACTATGTTGACGAGCAGCGTAAATAATCAGACGACACTCCGGTTGCCAACTGATAAATATATATATAAATCTCTATATATATGGAACGATTCTCAATGGCTGGCCTCTTAGGTATTACGATAGAATAAGTGTAATTGTAATTCCACGGAAACACTAAAAATATTTCGAATCAGTCTTTTTTTTTACCAGGCTCTCTTGGAAGTGAAAATAAGTAAATTCTTCACTAAATGGGGCCCCCTAATTCTTTTTCTCTCTTTTAGATTATATATCTACACTTTTCGAAAGAACTAAAAGAACAGTTTAAAGATATCCTGGCTGTATATGTATGCTAATTGCACCTACTGAAGTGATTATTCTTTGTATATATACAAGTAAAATCTTTAGGTGACAACTCTCCCCTCTTAACTATAATCGAGTGGGCTGAAAAATTTCTTTACTGTTGTAGGAGGACGGTGGATTCAGACACACGTAAATAATAAACTTAATCACTTAATTTCTATCAGTTTTGGGATATGTAATAGGCTACCTCCCCGTGAAAGAAATCTTTTACTTGATTTAGCGAAATTTTCACTTTTCCACCGAGGCTTATAATGATAAGTGGAAAAAAAAAATCGCCAGGATAAGTGACAAATATATATAACAAAAATCTATGCATATATAAATATATACGTATATACGTATATTACATCTATACATATATTATATATGTATATACTAACTCGTTCTACAAATTAGGTATCTTTGAAAAGTTTATATCTTAGCATTCTATTACGTATGTACCATGTAGTTCCACTCCGAGTATATAACGTTGCGTTCACATTATTTTCATTATTGTTCGTTATTATTTGGTTTATTATTTTTCATTATTTTATTATTAATTTTATTCTATTATTATTTAATATTATTTTATATTATTTTATATTGCCCCACCGGATTTATCACTAAACCCACATATCCTGCCTGCTAATCTCAGGCTGTTTTTCTTATCTTCGTTTTCCGTTGTCACTTCTTTGTTCAATTGATGTGTTGTCCCCAATGTATGAACAGTGACCCCATGGAAATAATAAATGGAAATGATGTATGTTAAGCCCCCGGGTTGATATATACCAGAGGTCGTTTTGTTACCTATTGTAAAGAAATATTATTATCTATTACGTATGCCCTCCTCCTTAGCTTTGTGCTTTTAGACTATGAAGGGATTTTTTATTTTCCAGTAGCACAAGGCAACGAAGAGAGGGGCAGAGAGGGCAAGACAAGAAAGGATCTATTTTTTTTACGTAAAGTATTTATTGTTGTAAAGGTAAGTTTTCTATTCAATGGCCGTTGAAAACCCCATTTCAATGCTTTAAAACAGGAAATTCGTAGAGGGAAGGAGGAGGGGAGATAATTGTAAAAAAAAACAACAACTGATATTCATACGGTTAAAGCTGACTATTACATCTAACAATACTTATTGATATTATACCTAATTACCGCCAAACGGATTATTTTTAAATTTTGTGCTAATGGTTATTAATGAAAAATATATCTTTTCTTTTCCTTGTGTGTCTAATTTTAAAATTTCCATTGATTTTTAACATTTCGTACTTTTAAAATAAACCTCTTTTTGAGGTATATGTCCACATCCACAGTAATATTAAAATAAATACAGAAAATTTCCAATTCTCTTTTTGCCTTCCAATTCGGTCTTCCTTACATATATCTGCATCCAAGTTTCTACCCGTCGCCTGCTATTCTACAGCTTACAGATATGACAAGGATAATATTCAAAGAATCCATTACGTCAGATAAGTATTTTTAACATTATTATAATAATAATTATTATTTTTCAACCGTGTCCAACCCACTGAACGCCTGAAAATAAAGCTAAAAATCCAAAATCCAAAAATACAAATGTATCACTAGCAAAAAAAACAGGATATAGTTTAAGATAACGATTCCGAAAGTTTTTAGTACAATTACCTTTAGCGATATGTTGGCAAAATAAAACTCAGTTACTGCTTGAATTACTACAATGAATTTTAATTAAACGATTTACTTTTTTTATTCACTTGTTTTTGTTTTTGTTTTTGATTTGCTCTCTATTCTTTGAAGAACTTTTCTTTTGTCCTTTCATGTCGTATTTCCCCTTAAACAGGAATTATTATTTCCCGAGTTGTTAAAGTAATTGCAGGAAAAATTTCCAATGTCACAGGTACTTTAAAAAGCTTGATAACGGACCTAGCTTACAATTTGTAGCTCTTTCCTATTGTTTCTTCTAATTTTATTACTGCATATATTCATATTTTTTAGTGTTAACAAAGGTTACCATTTCCCACATACAAAAAACTACATCAATAATTAAGCACGAAGCACCGAGTGGAAAAGCAATCTTTGAAATTCTCAAGGCTCTTTGTTGCCTCAAGTCTCGATGCATTCCAAAGGCTAATAAGAAAACATACACAATTTGCTGGTGTAGATAATTTTTAAATTAAATTATTAAATATTTATTTTAAATTAATTTTATTTTGTTGAACAACTGAAATTTAATAGTTTAATCATGTACTAAGCATCCTCTATCGTCTTTCATAATTAAAGGTTTCTAACTTCCCTTTCCCGTAACCGGCGGCGGTCTAATTGTATCCCAACCCACACATTGAACGAACTAAACTTGCAGGCCAATTTAACCTTTTGATCCACAATATTTCATCATTTCTTAATTTCATAATTTTATCATAATTTTTCACTATCTTTCACAGTTTTTCACTTTTCATTCAATTTAGACGTATATATTTTATTTTTCAATCCACAATATCTTACCCTTTATGTTTTCATTGATAAGTCTATTTGGTCTGAAATTATGACAATAAAGACATATGGTATCTACAACATATACGTATTAATAATAGTAAGAATTTTATTTTTCTTGATTGTTTGATTTTATTTTTCTTTCTTTTTTCTATCTTTATACGTCAATATTGTAATAATTAGTTATACCAAAGATAATTTATTAGCTATGTAGACTATATCCCTTAAATACTATAATAGGTATATTTAGAGTTTAAACACTACCTATACTCAGATATACACACCTTATCACATGAACATCAGTACACTAGTATGAGTAATGCTAACAAATATCGTTATAGGTATAAACGGGTACGTACCTCCAATTCTTAGTTATCTTCTCCTTCACCCATCCACCTTCACCTCGATGTCTAATTCAAATTTAGTTCTTTAGGTATGCTGCAAGTTTCAACCTGTTGATTGGCGTAAATATATCACCAAGGGATGGAAACGTATAGTCCCACCTCAAAATTATAACTGCGGGATGGTCCCAAAGAGCCAAGTGGTGTAGCCAACCACAATTTTTTTTAAACTCCCTTCTCCTCCCAGTTGACCCTATTTCTTATGCATATTAATTTTAAACTACCGTATTGTTTAGACTCATCGAAACTTTGTAATGTTCTGTTTCAATTTGCAGACCATCATCGAACGATTCTCCAATCACTAGTTACGTACTACAGTAAAGGCTCCAACCGCATATAAAAGAGCACACAGCCATTCACTAACAAGCTTTTATTGTTTTACATTAGTTAGTTAGTTAGTTAGTTAGTTAGTTAGTTAGTTAGTTAGTTAGTTAGTTAATTAGTTAGTTACTTAATCATTTACTTGGTATTTTTCCTCTTATCTAATAACCAGTTCTAGAAAGCACTACCGGGTGTTCCTAAAAATGATATAATCCTAATCAATCTTTTTAATTTATCATTGTACTATTTTTATTTCTCCACTTCATTATTTAAAGTTTCGTCTATCCTATCGATTTGGTATAGTCTCAATATCCAATCTTTTAGATAATACAGGACCTCCAGAGTTTCTGACGCAAGAATAGGGCCTTTAAACTTATTTCACCATTTTTTAAAAATCTGAAAATCCCTCCATACTTAAGGTTTTATCAAAAACAACACCCTTGGGACAATAAGGTTATTTACCCCTTTGTTTTAGTGAATATAGTCAATTTCATAGGAAACTTTTAACCCAAACAAAGTCCATTGTTTGAACCAAAATTTTTCACTTGTAAGAAGCTGGAACCGATGTATGATTAGACAATAGTTTAGAAGCAAGCAGTCTTTTGGCAATTGTACTTGTGATTACAAATCCATACAAAATAGAACAATACAGTTGTTACAAAGAACAAAAGCAAAGACCAGCCCTCTTCCCCCCTATTACATTGTATGCGATCTTCATCTATGATTAACACGACGATCAGAGTAGGTTTCATGTTTCTTTAATGCTCTTCTTGGTAGATCAGGAACACATGCAATATTCATCATCTGTCTACAAACCACATGTTCCCAATTCTTTCGATCAACTTATTTCCTAATAGGTGTTTGCGGAGTTGGTCTAGGTATCGTAAATTTAACTAAATTGGGATCACCTTTCATCTCAAAGAGACTTGACAGCAGTTGTGAACCCACTCTCGGCTGCTTGTTATGATGAGTCTTAATAATAGGCCTTCTTATCTTTGAAATTGGGCGCAACCCATGTATCATCTATGACAATAGCAGACTAGGTTGCTGCAGACTATATTGTATCACCGAAACCGAGCAGTTACCGAGCAGCTACCGAGCTGATAAACTGGTTGCTTAGTTTCGATCTTGGTATTCATCATCCTCGTAGATATATGCACTATTGTTTTCTATGTATGTTTCCTTCACTACCTTTGTTGTCGCACTCTGTTCCCGTTCATCGGTGGGTCTCCCCCTTCGTCTTCCAATAGTCTTCACCTTCTTCGAGGTTCTTGGCTCTCCTCATACTTCTCATTGTCTCTCCTTCTCATTATACTGTTTATACTTCTCATTATGCTTTTCATTAAACTTCTCGTTACGCTCTCTTCTCGTTATACTTCATTATACTTCTCGGTCCATTGTGATCTTATTTTCATTCTTCTACTCTTCGTTTCCCCTTATCTGCTTCTCCTTCAATGCCACACATCAGCAGCCCTCTTTCGCCGGCGCAAATAAAGACAGCGGTAAACGCTACTTCGTGGTCTCTTAAGAGCCTCCTCCAAGGGAAATCCCACCCTGTTTCTCCAGCCATCATCACTAAAATATGCTCTCTTTCAGGCTTGCAGGAACCTCAAGATGAAGCCAAAAAAGCAGCCTTGACCAAATCCCTTCAACAGCAGATGAAGTTCATAGACCATCTTTACGATGAGGACGTTGGTAATTCATCTTCTTTACCCAATCCTGATAAGCTTGCCCATGCCTTCCGATTGATCCACTCCGACCACCAACCTCCAAAGCCCATGTCACTCAAAGATATCCAAGAAAGCATTAGCCAGTTGAACCCTCTGGGGGAAAAAGGTGAAACAGGCACCTGGTCAGTTGTTCCTGAAGATAAAGAATCCCCGAACGGGGGAAAACTATTCTTTGTCAATGCTGGCCAGCGGACACAAGAATGAATTTATTCTAATTCCATTGCATTACGTCTATATCAATGTTCTTTATGGACTTCTACGACACACCCGTACACCCACCCCTGCATTACAAAGTAGTCTAATAATATACATCTACTTTCTCCTAATTGCTTGTATTTTTAAAATAAGCCCTATCTATTACCATGTTCTTTTCTTCTTCTTCTTCTTCTTCGCTTACTAGATCATCTTTTCGTATGCCTCTTATTTGTTGACTCTTGAGTCCATGTACATTCTATCAGGAACTTCAAGCTTAATCAAACTCTTGACAAGCTCTTGGAACTTCGAGAGGTTTTTAGTACCTTGATTAATCAATTCAACGTCAGTAGCTTTAGGAACATTAATATACACTTTCACTTGGAAAGTATTAGATCCATCGAGTAATTTAAGCTTCATCTTATTATCCTTAGTCTGGAAATCATCGTCTCTAATAAATATCTTGAAAACTTCAATCATCATATCTCCATAAATGTACCTGATACCTCTTATCCAATATTGGTTGACTAAATCATAGCCTAGGTCTTGAAGGAATTGAAGGAAGGAGTCCTTATTCAACGGGTCTTCAATCATATCTATGTCTTCAGTTGCAATATCCGTGGTAGTTTTGGTTTCGTTTCCAGAGTTATTTTCGTGGTTTGAACTATTAGTAGCTTCTGTATTAACAGTTTCCTTGTTGTCTTTTTGGGTGTCTTTTTGGGCATCACCTTCTTTATCCAACACCTCTATCACCATGTCACTTTTACTTTCATCTTCTTTAACCTTATCCACTGCTTCAGCTTCGGATTTCACTTCTTTATCCACATCTACTATTTCTGGTTTAGGAGTTTCTACTTTGATTGAATCAGTTTGAGCAGCAACAGCAGGAGCAACAGGGGCAGTAGTGGCTGGTTGTGGCGTGCCTCGAACACTGGGTTTCTTCTTTTGGCAACTATGGTGGTGGACCAAAGTACTTTCATATATAGTCTGGGCACTACACGATTGGTTCTTCCCGGCCGTTGGGATATCGGCAATCTGTAACGTCCAGTTCCTCTTGGGTCCTCCAGCGTTGTTGTTGCCTGCAAACAAGGTACTGGCCCATATTCCCTGGGCGTCTTCTTCTTTAAGAACAGGGGTGGAGATATCAAACTCCAATTCATCGTCCCAAGTGGTGGTACATTTCATGAAGTACTGTTCGATTTGGTTGACTTTCCCTGGCTCCAATTTGGGCTTGAACTCAGGGTATGGCTTGACAAGAAGCGTGTAGGTAGCGATATCTTGGGGGTTTATTATCCCTGTAAGTGCCTGAAGCGATGTAACTGTTTGGATGTATTTGCTGTGGGGGATGGTAGCCACTAGAGAGAGCTGTTGTACCATGTTTTTGTGGACTAGCTAGCTAATAATATAGTGATATAATGAATGAAAAATGAAATTATTGGCTGTGGAATTAGGCAATGAATGGGCAGTCGATTGAGTCCCCAGTGCTTGAAAGAGCTGCTGAAATTTGTATCAGGTATGAAGTTACTAGAGTAGGTAACGTTTTTATCACAATAATCACCACTGATACCCGCTTATGTGTGTCCAGACTGTCTCCGTCTATTGATGTAAACACTGGCCAGCACAAACCAAATTGGCTGTAAAAAAAGTGTTTTCTAGGAAAATGCGAATTTTGGCGTGGACTTTTTGGCTGAAAAACTTAAGGACTGATGAATGGAATCGATTGAGTGGATGGATTGAATGCAAATAATGGGATGGATTGAATGCAAATAATGGAATGGATAGAATGAATTGAATAGATAAAATAGATATAATTGTTTGAATAGAAAATATAGAACGAATTAGACATAATTGATAGAATAGATATAATTGATCGAATAGGTTTTGATGATAAACTTGTATTATATTATATAGACTCAATAGCCAGACCCCAACACTCAGTTGCAGAGCTCGATCATGGTGGCTTTCATAGTGGCTAGAGCCAATTTTGATGGAACTGACCAGCTCAGCTCATACCCTACACCTGACTAACGTACAGCACACACTTGTTGGTACGATACACTCCAGAAAGACACCCACTATTGCTCTTTCTTTTCATCGAATTGACTGGTGTCTTCAGTGAAGGCAGCTATGATGTATCCAATCAACACCACATTGGCAGCCAATGCAGCAATCCCGCCACTGACCAAGGCATTGTCAAAGAGACCTTGACAGATGAAAAAGGTGGCCAAGGGGAAAATCACCATGGCGGCGGTGAAAAACACAAGTTTGTTTACCACGGTTCTATCTGGTTAGTGCTGTTCAATATAAAATGTAAAGGAAAGCTCGAGATATAATGGCTATGAATAAGTATTATCATGATTAACAAGATTAACAACACAAAAACATGATTAACATGAATAACACGTTAGGACACTTATTAACACGTAGTATATGACTCCATACCCTTATAGTTATACATACTGTGGAATGTCGGCTGGCATCTTTGTAACTAGTGATTCAGTTATCAAATCCTAAATCCTCCTCCAATCTCTATGAATTCCACTCTGGCCTGCACTCAAGGTGTCTCTCACTTACCAGGTAGTTGTTCTCCCATCACCATCTTTGGTCGGGATTTACCGTGGGTAGTTCCAGTGGGTTGCCCAGTTCACCACTTTTATCACTTTTATCTCGCGATTAATTAATTAATGTTGAAAGTTCGTCCACGCTTATCTCACCGGCCACTCACAAATCTCAGTATATCTTTAAATCTTTATATCTTTCAGAGGCGCTTTGGCTGGCGATAACACAGAACAATGTCTCCCACTTAAAACTCTATTCTTCCATACTACTAAGCTACTCCACTACACCACCACCACCAATATACTACAACTATTACCCTATACTTCAACTAAGCTAGCCACATATTCCCTATAACTATTCTATAGCTATCATATAAATGTTCTATATAACTTATCTAGATGATAATAATTTTTTTCTAATTATATTCCAAGTAACAGCCCTCTATTATACCACCGTCTGTGAGTCCTCAACTGCCTCGCTTTCCCCTGCTATACTCAGTCTTATCATCCACAGCACTCTCCCACTTAAAATCCCTCATTTATCTTCGCTATCAATTGAAAACCACAAAATAATAAAAAAAAAAAAGAATCCACTTTGTTGAACAATCTATAGATGAAGCTCCACCTCCTTTTGTGTGCTCTTCCAGCGGCCTTGGCCTTCTCTAATACGGCTCCGTTCTACGGATTGGATTCTGAAGTTGAGGGCAAGTCTCATTTGGTCCGTGTGACTGAAATTGATGAAATTATCGCCACCACAAAAGGTCTCTGTTCAGGGGCTTCCTCCAAGGAGAAGCAACAATTATTATTATGTCGTGTAGCCAACTTGAAATACGATGTTCTGCTGTACTTGTACGGTGAAAACAAGGCCACCATAGATAACGTATACTACGGTTCTTCCGATAACCTTGAACTCCCAGGTCTTGATGAATGTACTTCCACTTCAATTCTCTACTCCCAAGGTAAGCTCCCTGAATCCTTCGACAATTACAAGGTCAATGTCATTGACGTTGAATCTGAAGAACAATTGGTTTCTGTCACCGCTGAATTCAAAGACAAAGTGAAACAAAAGTCTATTGTTTGGATCCAAGGTATACCAGCCAGCGTTGAAGCTGCTAATATTGGCAGCTTTGATAAGTTGGTTAAAGTAGCTGAAGAAGCCATTGATGGTGCTAAGAATGCCATTGCTGATAACATTGATATCGATATCGATATCGATACTTTCAAGATTGCTTCTAAATCTAAGCGTGAATACGGTAGTGCCGATATGGAAGAACTTGCCTCTGAAATTGAAGACGATTTCAAGGCTGCTGAATCCTACATTCTTAGCGGTGGTGATCAACCAGTTCACATCTTTGACTCTGCCGATAACTCCACTAAAGTTGGCGGTGGTAAGAAGGGTGGTAAGGGTAAGGAAGTAAACAACTTATTTACCAACTACCAATTCTTCACTCCAGGTATTCTTCTGTGCCTTGTGGTATCATTCTTTTTAATTTTCGTATTGTACGTTGCTATCAGCTGGCTCAGTTCTTTGGAAATCTCCTATAAGTCTTTCGATAAGCAAGTTGATTACGAAAAGAAGACCGAATAAATAGAGACTAAAAGATAATAAGCAATACAAGAATAAGATAAAAAAATGTAATCATTAGAATATTATAGTAAGAAATATTATAAAAGAAATTTACAGAAGCAAAATACTAAAAAAGTTTTTTATTTATATATCTAGTAGATGTATGGGTTAGTAGATTAGTAGATGTATGGGATAATCTTCCATGGCACTTGCTTGGTGTATTCTTCCCAATGCTTGCCGTATTTCTCCTGACAGGCAATCTCGTCTCTACGTTGACGGTGAACCAACAAGGCAGCAAAATAGATGGCGTAGAAGTAGGTAAGAATGGACTGGTTACCAGTTGGTAAACACCAGGATAACCCAATAATCCAATCACCCAAGTAGTTTATATGTTGGGACATACCCCACCAGCCGTCACAAAGCAATCTGGAGCCGGTATTAGTCTTGATAAATTTGTAATTCTTATGCTCCAATTTTCCACTTCTGAAATCAGCCTTTTGCTTATTGGTGAAGTGGAAAATGGTGTAACCGGCCCAATGAAGTACAAAGACAGCAGCAGCATAGTACCAGGAGATTTCATAGTTGTTCAATGCCAAGTATCTACATTGTAAACTGTAGGCCCATGGAACAAGGGCCAAATCCCCGAAACTCAACATAAACCCAAATCCATCGGTCTTGATATCCATCATATCCAACAATCTGATTTCGTTACCAATACCTCCATAGATGTAGTACCCTTGTAACAAGTTGACCAAAACCATGGCTTTAGTAACGGCTCCAGTCTTGTGGTACTGGTGGTGGAGACAAGCCAAGTTGATCAATGGCCAGATAAGCATCCCTGGACGTAATTCACAGAAAAGCTTGATGTCCCAGTCGCCGATTCTTGGATTCAATTCACGGCCAATGAACCAGTCGTATATGACATTGCTAGTGTTACCACCAAGAGCTAGGATCCGTTCATCGGTGCCCTTCCCGTTTGGAGTTCTGAGCTTGAAGAAGGAAACTACATAAACGTAGACGGCAAGTAAGAAGGAGAAAATCGTGGTAGTACACACAATTGGAAGCTGGCGGGTGTATAAGAAATCCAATTCAGGTAAGAACCAGTTTTCCAGGGTCCAGGCTCTAGCAGCAAGGACTCCGATGATAACAAGCAGAATATACCCACAGTTGATCTTGTAGGAGAGTTTGGTCCCGTCTCTAAGTTCGATCCCTTGGACAATGGAACCAGGCAAGATTCTGTCCAAAAAGAGTAAGCCAAAGAACCAGGCCAGATATGCCAACCAGACGTCTTTGTCAAATAAGGTGGCCGACAACTCGTTCCAGGAGGTAGGAAATTGGGCAATGATAGCAGACACATCGACGGTCAAGCCGGTGGCCAAGTAGTCTTCGTTGATGGTGTAGCAGAAGAACACCAAGAGGATGGGTAATCCGATACTGATGGCAAGAACACCGGGGACACCGCTGAACTCCATGTGGAGGGTCTTTGGGTTGAGCCCAGTAGAAGTAGAAGACATGCTAGGTGTAAGATGTAGAAAGAAGTTCTTTATAATATATTAGGTCGGTCTAAACGGAAGTAAACTATATCCAGACACAGTCGGTATAACAACGGTATACAGAATAATTGTAGGTGTAGTGTATGTGTTGTATAAGCTAAGTGGAAGCTAAGTCTATAAGAAGAAGCGGCTCAGATCAGAGAATGGCAGCACAAACTAGGTGACAGATGGGCTATTGGAGATCGGTGATTAGCGATTGGCAGCTGAAGATAGGCTCTTTAAAGCACAAGAAGGTATTGATGCAGTTCTGAATAGCGATTTCCAGCAGCGTGGCAGACTTGTATAACCAGTGGAATCTGTTCTAGCTGGTTGCAAATGGCGTTTTTTAAATCGATTCTTTTTTTAAGTCGCGTCGTTTATCTCGTATAGAAGAGAGAGAAGAAGCAACAGAGGAGAGTAGAGACAGAGCAGGTGGATAGAGAGGAGGCGAAGTTATACGACTGTCTGTCAGAAGAAGGAGGCATCTAGAGCAAGCACAATTATCATGTTTTGTGTATGTTCTGTAGTGTTTTGTATCTTTTGAAGGTGTGTTACTTATATGTTGCTTGTGTGTTGTATGTGTGTTGTATGTGTTTTATATGGGTAGCCTTTGTATGGGTGTATGGATGTGCTCGGAATTTTTCACTCATGAATTTTTCACTGAGGGCAGTGATCAGGCGGTGGAGGCGGAACAGTAGATAGAACAGATAGAAAGGTAAAGATAAAATTTGACATAGAATAGTAATAGATATGCAAAGTATGGCATTTGGCATGGCATTTTACACATACCCTATATACTAGAGTGTGGATATTACGCTACCTATGTACATCTATTTTATGTGTTACATCAGTTATACCTGTCACACCTGTCACACCTGTTGTATGTGTTATATGTGTTACATCTGGTACGTCTGATATGATAATTTCGTTCAAAGATCATGGACTACACTCTACCTATGTTGCTGGATACTATTACCTATTTATACTTTCTGCTATCTATTCATTGGTTAATTCTTATCTAACTTGGCTAACTTGGCCTTGGTCTTTTCAATCTTTCTCTTCTTCTTGGTCAACTCTTCTTGTCTGGCTTCCTTCTTATCAATACCGTATTGCATCTTCTTATAGAGCTTACGGTGCTTGTTAGACATCATTATCATCTTAAGTTCCTTTTCTTCGTCTTCAGCGGATCTCTTCTTGGACTTCTTGGCCTTTGGTTCCTTTTCTTGGATGTCAGAGAACTTGACACCGGCAGCTTCCATTTCGAGTTCCTTTTGAGCCTTCAAGTCTTCGTCTTCTTCTTCTTCTTCTTCATCGTCTTCATCAGCTTCTTCATCGTCTTCATCAACTTCTTCTTCTTCTTCCTCTTCAGCTTCAGCTTCAGCTTCACCGTCCTTCTTGACAGCTTCTGGATCGTATCCACCGGCATCTCCCCATGGACTCAAATGTGGTGGTAAAGTTTCACCTGGGGCATAACTGGTCACAGATAATAACTCACCCTTGTTGATGCAATCAAATACCCATTGTGGTTGGATATAGGTTCTATCAGCAAGCTTTTCTCTAAGCTTAGGTCTATCGACAATTTGATGTGTAATGTTACTCAAATCCAATTTCTTGAACTCTTCAGGTTGATTCAACTTCAAGTCATCTAATGCAATTTCGGAAACAATGGAACCACCGGCGGATAAAATGCAGAATTCAAGGATATCCAATGGGACTTCACGACCAACAAAGAAGACAAACTTGGAGAATAAAATGGAAGTAGGAGAAGCGTACTTGGAAGGTTGGGCCAAGGTATCACTAGAAGAACCAGAAGCAGAAAATTCATCGAGTTCAACGGTTTCAACAGTTTCAACTTGTTCTTCTTGATCTTCTTGGTTGTCAGCTTGTTCAGCTCTAGCAATTTCTTGAGCAGATAATTGATCAGCTTCAACTGATTCATCATCATCTTCTTGTTGGTTAGATTCGTCCTTAGCTGGTAACAAGGCAGACACTTGATCCTTGGTCTGTAAAACAAAAGAAGATAATCCACCGATACCCTTCAACTTTTCAGTGTCAATAACTGGTGGGTAAATCAAATTGGAGTCATTGTATAAACGGAACAAGACGAAATGCAACAAAGTGGCATAGAATTCCAAGAAAGTCAACATAATTCTGAAATCAACGTCAGAAGGAATGTTGGTTGGGAACTTATATGGAACTAACCATCTTACTTCTTGACCTTTAACGGTGGCTTCATAGTATACACCTTTAATGGAAACAAATACCTTTTTAATTAATCTTTCTTTAGCAACGTAAGCTAACCATTGATTGGTAAGTTTTTCAGCTTCTTTAGTTATACGATGAGAGACTTTATCAGTTGCTGGTAAATTGGCAAATAAAAATAACATATTCAATGGATCATCGATATCTCTTAAGGCATCCAAGAAAGTTGGATATCTTTCTCTAATAACATTTTCTAAAGTATATTTTGGACGATTTGATTCTAATTTTTGGGCATCAGAAACTTCACCTCTACCTAAGGCTCTTTGTAATTTCTTAGCAAAAGTCTTATGTTCTCTGAATTTAGCTAAGATAGGTTCATGCATAAGATATTGAATATCCTTAGCATAATAAAAAGTTACTGGAGCAGTGGAACCTTTATTAGCCTTCTTCTTATTTCTTGGTTCTCTTGGATAAATCCCCTTGAAAATACAGAGTCTACGGAAGTCTGCTAATGAAACTTGCAATTTCTTGACCGCTTGGGTTCTGGTAATGAAGTTTTTGGCATTACCACTAGTTCCTTTCTTCTTAATTCTCATCTTGGATCGTGGTTTCTAGATGTCAGAATAATCCTTCGTCTGTCTGAAATTTAAGATGAGCTGAAATTTTCGAGATGAGATGAGATGGTCACGTGACAAAAGTAAGTAGAGGATAAGTGGGAGTTGCTGATGGGGAAGCAAAGGGTAAGAGAAGAGAGAAAGTGAGACAATCCAGCAAGACTAGATACGATACACTATAACAAAGGTCATGTCCAGCGGAGGATCAGAAGAGTCTCCCACTTAGACACCTCAGCAGACCAGGAAACAGTAGAGGACATTCAGCAATCTAAGCAGGCTCAGCAGGCAACAAGCTTAATAGGACAGAGAGCAAGACATACAACAAGACATACCAACAATACCACCTAAAAAGTATAGAAAATCGAAATATATCAAAATATTCCATTTGACCGTATAATCTCCTCTCTTGCCTCTCTAGTTTCTCATCCATTGCTCCACCTGAGCAATGACCTCAGAGGCGCACCTCTGAAGTACTGCGTTTGTCGCTCGCCTCCGCTCGCTCACTTACTTACTCATCTCCCACTTACGGGACTCCCCACGTTCTTCACTTTTTTGCTGCCAAAAACCCAAAAGCCTAAAAATTGGTGGCCAAAAATTTGGAGGCCAAAAAGCAACCAATAATCCACAACCATTAGTAACCACCTCGGGCTTCGAGTGGATCTGAACAGGGTTGAAAGTTGTTCTTATTAATAATGTCGTTCCAAGATGTCTTGCTTCGTGGGAACGATTTCCTTGCTGACTATCCAAGAACTTCAAAATACTGGAACTACGCTTCCCATGCTACTTGCTTGGGGATGATAGCGTTTGCTAAAACTGCATTGAATGTGTTATATAACCCACATCTCCATCATATAGAACGTTTGGATTCCGCCTTGGCCAAGGCTAGATCGGAAAATAGATCGTTACTTACCGTCATGAATCACATGTCCGTGGTAGATGATCCTACTTTCTATGCTGCCCTTCCTTGGCGTTTCCATACCGATATCGATACCATTAGATGGGGGTTTGGTGCCCATAACGTATGCTTTGGGACCCCTGCTCTTTCCTGGTTCTTTAACTTAGGTAAGATCTTGGGTACTTATAGATTCGGTAACGGGCCTTTCCAAGGTTCTGTGGATGCTGCTATCCGGATCTTATCTCCTGATGACACTTTGGACTTGGAATTTGGATTTGGAACTAAAGATGTCCAGAAACCAAACTTGATTCAAGAATTGGCCCTATCTCCTGATAAACTGAGTAAGTTGGCTAAATATATAGAACCAGGAAGTGTATCGAAGCATACTATACTATCGAAATCTCCGTTTATCCGTCATAAGACCAGTTGGTTCCATGTTTTCCCTGAAGGGTTTGTTCTTCAATTGGAATCTCCTCATGAAAATCCCATGAGATATTTCAAATGGGGTGTAGCCAGACTTGTCGTTGAAAGTTCAGTGGCCCCAGTGGTTGTTCCAATTTATACTTCTGGGTTTGAATTTGTAGCCCCAGAAAGAGCCGACGAACAATCCATGGGCTGGAAACGTTGGTTACCTTCTAACATTGGTGCTGAAATTCATATGACTTTTGGAGACGCTCTCCCAGATGAAAAAATCGAGGAATTCAGAGCTAAATGGAGATCTCTTGTGCTGAAATACATCGACCCAGACCACCCAACTGACCTTTCTGAAGAGTTGAAAACTGGTAAGGATGCCCAAGCTTTGAGAAGCGAAATTGCTGGTTATCTCCGTGATCAAGTGGCCAAGGTTCGTGAATCTACAGGTAGGTACCAACCAGAAGATCCAAGATTCAAAGACCCTGCTTTCTGGAAGGAATATACCAACTCAGACGGTGAAAGTGCTCCAGACGTCAAGTTTGTGGGTAAGAATTGGGCCGATAAGAGACTCCAGAAATTCCTTACTTCGGAAGAGTATAAACCATCCAGATCCTGAACCTGAACCAGATCCTAAACCTGAATCTACCATAGACGTAAATAGGGTACTAGAGTGCCACCCACCGGTAGATAGGGCATAGGTAGAAGATAGAGGGTAAATGTAAGATAAAGAAAAAGAGAACAGGAGAAGACGAAGACAGTTTTGACTTCAAGAAGTGTCCCAGAAGTGACCCAGAAGTATGATCCATCCATATATATGGCTGGAAGACTGTACAAAGAAGTATAAACTATATATCTATAGATGAATTGGTGTAATATATTCCTATACATATAAGCTAATTAGAAATAGAAACCAATCATATATAAACCAAGTAGACTTTCAATACCATTCCGTTGTAATCCAGTAGTCTTTGCCTTGCCATGGTCTATAGGACTTGGTCTCTTAGATGGGCCGCGTAACGTAAATGGGATACTGCTGTTATGCTTTTGAGCACCTTGAATAAATAAGAGGGAGAAACCTTCTCTGTGCTTCCGAAATTTTCAAAGTGCAGCGAAGCTCTATCAAACTAGCTGGAACTTGTACACAAGCACTCAGTGGATACAATAAATTTCGAAGATTATTTTACGGAAGAACAAAATAGAGCTTCTGAAAAAACTAGAGAAACTTTTTCAGCAATTTTAAGAGCTGAACTCATATAGTAACACTGCACCGAAATGAGACGTCTTCTGCTGCCTTTACCGTCTATGGTACGACGCCAACTGCAACTGCAATATCAATTCCTAAACTCGATAATAGCTTCAATTTGTGCATCCCAACGTAGACCTGTGAATTTTCCACATAATTCTGGACAAATACGACACGCTTCCTGGATCAAACCAAGCTCTCTATCGCCATTTGGACGTAAGAATAATGCACCATCTAAGGAATCAGATCAAAGTTTGATCATAGAAGAGGCAGAAAATGATCCAGTAATGTCACAATTAGATGAATATGTATCTGAGTTGAAGCACCATCTCAGTGTAAAACTGGCAGACAAAGAAAAAATAACTCAGTTATCTAACACTCTTGCTGCCCTTGTCGATGATATCCCCACTTTTGCCAAGAACCAAAATGCCTTGAAGACCCTTAACAAGGTAGTTCTTAAACTCTATGAATTAAATAACAAATCTTTTGAAAATTCTCTTCCTGGGGTCGACAAAGTTATACTTTTCGAAAAATCTACTCTTGCATTTACCCAAATCAAATACTCTATAGATAGAAACCTTCAAGTTCCACCGTATATTGTCCTTTTATCAAGAGACATCTTGTATAATAATACCCAGGAAATCCCGGCTCATTTGGCTCTTTATATGGTTGTTTTAGGCTCTGAATTAGCTCATACCGAATTTGAAGACGCTATCGATTTGTTTTATAAAAATAAGTCCATAAAGGTCGCTTCAGAGGCTACTACATGGTTCTTGAAGTATCTTGAAGAAAGGGGACGTTTGAATACCACAACCTTTGAAAAAATCTTTACTTCAAGTATTAAAAATGGTCGTCATTCAATGGTCACTGATGCATACTGCTGCTTGTATATAAATTATATTGAAAAACTCTTTGAAGATGTACCCGTTGTCCATGACTATAAGAACCCAAACAAGAATATAGATCGACTTGCTGCTCTAGCTTCTCAGATTGCCAAAGAGTCATCTAAGATTTCAGTATCCACTGAAACCGAACTAAAACTTGCCAAATTAATGTGGGAGCTTGATTCTGTCTTGGCTTCTACTTCCAAGGAAACCATCGGGAACAGTCTTGTATACCAATCTTTTTCAGATATTTTTGTTCCAATGATGTCCAACAAGGAAGAAGCATTTCAAGAAATACGAGATGCTATATTTAGACAACCACTTGATGAAGAACTGCTAGTCGATTCTTTGCTTTCCTTACTGGCAGCGGGCCTGAATTCGAACCCAGAACTTAATGAATTGAACTCAATGATCAGCGAATTTGTGGTGCTGGACGATATCAAGTTTTCCCCAGAAATTAGATTTAAGGCCTTCTGCTGCCTTCTTAAAGGCTCTGATACTGAAATCGAAACTCAAATTACTTCCAAGCTTGCTGAAATCGAAGCTGAATCTACCAGAACTAATCCCGATACACCTCTTGATCGATCCAAGCTCTATATCATTGCAGTGGAAGTCATCACTCTCAAGCACATAGCACCCCCAGTGAGCCCATTAATGGAGGCCCTAAACACTTATTTCCAACAAGATTATATGGAAGTTCCTTTATATGTGTATAAGTATATGCTAGATGCTGCTATTCGTAAGCAAGACTTCTCTCAGGCGTTGACAGTTTTCAATGAAAGTGTGGATCTGGCCACATGGTCAACCGATACTGACCCACTAGCCCGCAAGACATTGAACGACCTTATTATATTAGGAAGCAAGCAGTATGACACTCTTGACACCTTCCTGCCATTTTTTAAGCTGGTTAAAAGACAAATGGTCAACTGCCCAATTGATGCTGCTGCAATCAATGTCGTAGCTGAACTTATTCTTAAAGAAGATAAATTTACAGACATCTACGGTCTTCTTAGACGTGAATTACCCTTGATGTTAAAGGATACCCAAGAAAAGATTACCCTTGAGGGCCCTATGGGGGCTCGTTATATGCCACTTTTCCAAACAATCCATAATTACATATTGGCGTATGATAAGGGAACAGACTTTGATTTGGAGAATATATGGGTCATTTTTGGTGAATTACATCGGTATTTCAAGGTCCCAACGGAATTTTACTTACCAGCTATGAAATATTTTTGCAGTAGAGACCGTCTTAACGGTGCTTTGATTATATTACGTCAAATGTTACGATTGCATGAATTACATGTCGAAGAGCACCGTATTGCCCCACCTCTGAAGGAAATATATATGTATCTTTTGAATGAATTTGGAGATCAGCTTTATGAAGAGGGAGTAATGGAAGTTCACGAAGTTTTGAAAATGGATATAAATATCCCCAAACAAGACTTACAATTACAAAATTGTATTCTTAATGCTTATTCAAATTTGCAAAATGTCGAAGAAGTCAAGAACTTGTTTCTTTCCATGGCAGCTGCACCTGAAACTGTTGAAGGTATTAACCAAGAGAGTATTCAAATTATGATCAAAACTCTTACTTATAGTGATATTTCATATGTTAAAAAATTCTGGAGTAATCTTTCCCAGTATGATATACCAATCAATTATGCCATCTATAAACAGTACTTGATTGCACATGTCTATTCGGGCCAACAAAGACAAGCCATTGAATTGGCAGGAGAAATGGACAATTATGATCTTACTTTCACAGAAGATACACTTCTTGCATTATACAACTACTCGTTCCACCCTGAAGATCAAGATCTAATCAAAGATTGGGCCGCTCAATCACATCCACAACTTTGGCTGGCTGTAATGGAATCTGGATTGTTGAAACCAGCGGAAGCTAGAGATAATACCCATCTCTTGACCGACTAATAACTGTAAATAGTATGAAATCAACAATGTAAGCATTTAAGCTCAAAATTGTAGACTACATTGAACATAAAAGTATACAACTACTGTGTAATTTATCTATTCTATAATATTTTGAGATATATATCAAGTTTTGGTGCTATTGACCTTGCTGGCAAACCTTAATGAGTTGATGGTTTCCCCATAGTTGACCGTTAACGGTGATACGTTCACTATCATCAAAACTTTTGAGTTTCCTCCAAGACTATTCTTTAAAAGATAAGTGAGTTTAGAGTTTCTATATGGAATATGATTGGCCTTTTTCAGACCCAATGAATGTATCACATCACCTAAACTGGATAACGACTTGTTGATCGCCTGCGTCTCCTTTAACCGATCTCCAGTTGCTTGTGATTGAGATAACCGTTCAGAACCTGCCAAGTCAACCAAATTTAATGTACCTGAACGAGTTTCACCGGTTCTGGTATTTGTCCCTTCAATTTTAAACATGAATATTGAGTGTGAACGGGATGACCTTTCATTTGACTTTGTGAAAGCCGTAGATCTATTTCTAGAAGCCGTCTCAAGAACTTTCATGACCTGATCAACAGATGTAAGATTTATCAATTGAGCGTTTGCTATTATAGTAGAATTTTCATTATGCTTAATTTCTGGTTTCAATGTTGATGACTTAGCTAACAAGTCAACAACATTTTCATTATAGATTTCAAGAAATTGTCCCTTGACTTGGAAATCCCAGTGTTTCAGTTTCAAATCCTCTATCTCTTTGAATATTTTTTCTACAGAAAGCGTAACCATTCCATTCTTTGGATGTGACATTGTCCAAGTTTTACCTGAACCTGTCTGACCATAGGCAAAGATGCACACATTATATCCATCCAAAGATGACTGTATTAGTTGTGAAAGTTCCACAAAAATCTCTGCATTATTCGTTGAAGAAGATAGAACCTGATCAAATTGGAAAGTATTAATATTGTTAGAATTATTTCCGCCATGTAATGAATAGCTTATAGTGTTCCCTTCAGATATTGGTTCTTTGGAGACGCTTAATTCAACTTTTGCATCACGATTAAAACTATGGGGCTGGAACTGAAAGCATACTTCTGACAAGTTGTCGGGCTTTAAATTCACGCCCGGAACAACTGCTGGCCTTATCCTACAGAATACACGAATGTTACCTTTCAAATCTTGTAAAGTATTGTGTAAAACAAGCCTTCTAGATTCCATTTCTTCCCAATTTTCTTTTATATGTTCCGTCTCTGCCGTCAATCGGTCTATTTCACTTATTCTGACATCAAATAGCTCTCTGGTATCCAGAATTTTCAATTGAAGTTCATTGTTACGAGACTCAAGGTCACGAATTTCATCCATCTTCGCCTTCGACTTCGCTGAAGAAGTTTCAAGGTTCTTTTCAGCTTGTTCATGTAATTTTTCCAATTCCTCTAATTCTGCTGTCATTAATTTCACGTATCTTCTTTTCTCTTCACACTCCTTCTGAATATTTTCAGTTTCTTCGTCCATTTTGCTTATTTCCAGACTTATTTCGTTTTGTAGATTTACTAACTTCAAACTGTGTACTTCTTTAACTCTTATAAGTTTCCTATTAAGGTCCTGTTCCGTAAGTTTTATTTCATTCTTCAATTCTTCACAAGTGTCCTCCAATTCGATTTTCTCCGCTTTTAGCTTAGCTGCGTTGGCAAATATCTGCTTTTCGGCTTCTTGGGTGTACTTGGAGGTTAATTCCAGAACTTTCTCTTCATATTCAGAGTTAGCCAACTTACTACATTCGTCAAATCTCTGTTGGATTTCATTTATCGATTCACTTTCGTGGTATTTCATCTCAGAGATCTGAAAATCTACCACCTTAAGCTTCTCTTTCAACTCCAATATCCTATTGCTTTCCTTGTACACTTCCAAGTCGTAATTGGCTTTCTGGGTTTGAACGGTCATCATTCTAGTCGAATATTCGCTGACCTCCAGGCGAACCTTCTCTATATTTCGATTTAAAGATCCTAGCCTCATTTGCTGTCCGTTTTCTATTTTATTTAGCCTACCTAGTGGTGTTTGTCTAGAGGCTATTGGCACGGGTATCCTCAGTTCAAAGGTTGATCTGGAAAATGGTCTACCATCAAGCAGTGTTGATGGCTCAAGCAGTTTAGGCGCATCCATTACCAGAATTCGGGCCTTCTTATTTCTTACAGTAGCCTTGGCTAGAGGGATGTTTTCCTTGTGGAACTCTGGATCAGAGTCACCCAGTATATCCACTTCAGAGCCCGCCATTTCCAGGTTATTTTTCTCTCTTTTATATTATTCTAGTGTTTCACCTGATGTTTCAGACCTGTAGCAGCACAACTATACTCCCAGTATCTTCAACACAGCTCTGGATCACTTCCTATCAATGCTGCTAAACAACTCCAAAACACCTTTGCAGCAAGATGTAAACAAGCGCAAGTGAGAGATCAGTCTAGTGACGTAGATGTCTCCCGCTTATAGAGTAGAATTTTGGTGGCTCTTTTTTTTATCGATGCATGGCCTGCATACAGCCAGGCTCCAAATTTATAGCGATGAGATGAGCTGAAACTTGTGGAAATATTGTAGACAAGATGGGTATTAAGAAACAGAAATTGGACGTCAAAGGGTCGAAAGTCGGGCGCCAAGGCGGATCTAAGGTATCTGTGAGTAGAGAAGAAGGAACTAGAAAAGTTTCCGCTTTGAAAAAGAAGGCAGAATTGACCAAGGACGAAGATGAAGAATTACTGGTTTCCGAGAGCAACTCCTCAGTCCCTGAAGGCAAGGAATCTGAAAATGATAGTGGTAGTGATAGCGATAGTGAAAACGATAGCGAGGATGCTGAAGGTGAAGATCAAGTAGAAGAAGGATTTGAAAACTTGAGTAACATCGAAGACGACGATGACGATGAACTTGGCGAAGACGATGAAGTAGATGTAGCTGATGTACTGTTGTCAGAAGAAGATTCTGATGAGGACTCCGATGAGGACTCTGAAGATGATGACGAAGACGCCGATGAAAACATCCCTAAACTTAAAAAGAAGAAGAATAAGAATGATGGATCCGAATCATTCGCCAATGCATTTTCAGCCATTGTAGGCTCACATTTGAAGGCTTACGATAGAAGTGATCCTATTATGGCTAGATCTAAAACCACATTAAAGAAATTGGAATCAGATAAATTGGAAGCTAAAGCTAAAAGACTTATAAATAGTGAAAAGAAAGATATTTTGGATAAGGCCAGAGTCACCAAATTATTAGCATCAGCTGATGAACCAGAAAAGGCAAGACAGATTATAGAGAAAGAAAAGAAGTTGAAGAAAATTGCCCAAAGAGGTGTAGTCAAGTTGTTCAATGCAGTGCTATCCACACAAATCAAGACCAACCAAGAAATCAGCAAAGAAAAGGTTGGTTCCACAAGAAAGGAAGAATTGATGAACGAAATATCAAAGGAAAAGTTTTTGGATTTGGTCCAGGCCGCCGGGGATGAATAGATTTAAAATAAATACATAATATTGAGTAGAAGTACCAGTGTAGTGTAGTCGTAAATATGTAGCAGTATCAGTAGGAGTGAGGCGAATACAAACAGGAATCGAGTACCAGCAAGAATATACGTGCTGTGGTGCAAGAAGCTTAACAGTGAGATACACCAGATAATACAAAATGTAGAGTATGAAATTATTAGTTGGTGATACTGAATAGTGTGACAAGGTAGGAATCTAGCCTAAAAGAGGTAATATTGTAAAAGAGGATAGTTACGTTCTATAGTTCGAGCAGGTGTAGACTTAGATGGTCATTGCTTTACTTAATGTACCAGATTTTTAGGTCAGACATTCTGGGTCAGACATTCTGGGTCAGACATCCTATATCAGGTATAAAGCACGCTGGATAAGTTGCACTGGAGAAAATATCAAATCCCAAGGATTCTTCTGCGTATCCCTCTTCCAGTTTGTGGAGAAATCCGGGGTGCAAGCTGGGAAATCTGGGGCACCGTATACCTCAAGGCTATGGGATCGCTAGGGCGGGCCATGTCCAATTGAGCGAGAGATTTCCCGGTATAAAATACTGGTAAAGTTTCCTGATTTGTACAGCCTTCCGCGAAATTTGAAGCGGTTCCAAAACATGGCGGACCAGGTCTCCAATCTCCGGGATGAGTAGAAGATGGATGGATTGGATATTGGAACGGAAAAAGGTTGTGCGTGCCAACAAGGAAATTGAATGACCATGGTCAATGGGCCTGATAACCGAGATTAGTGACCACCTACGATATTTTAATATAGACTTGGTGTACAAGTGAAACGTTTCTTGTTTCTGTGAGTAATTAGTAATCAGAAAGAAAAGTAATAAAAGTACGAGGGGGAGAATCAATATGGAATTAGACCATGGAAGGAATATATTCTTTTGGTGTGTGTGTGTGTGTGACAGATGCAATGCAACCAAGATCTCGAATAGTAGTTATTATCTTCTGGTGTAGGTGTTTTCTTGTGCTTCATTTCCAAGTTCCAGTTCCTTTTCTAGGAGGCTTTCAGCGATAATTAAGCCGCTGATCCAGCGATATCACGGCTAGTTGATAGTTCATGTAATATGACAGAAACTGCAGTAGTATCCACAAAAAGCAGACTATGACTATCTTTGTAGAGTAGAATAAATTGTTAGAGCAAAATACATTTGTAGAGTAGAGTAGAATGGAACCTCTTCGAACCCCAGAAACATAAGCCGTTGGTGATACGTACATCTGAAACTTAAAAAAAAAAATACAGTTTACAAATCAAGGTACCTACATAGATACACGTCATATTACCGTACCCCCATTCCACATTTATTACAACGAAGCACGATTAGCACTACGCCAAACGGGTACATCCCCGCCCGATCGATGTGGGTTACCCTGATTCACAGGAATCCCGCCTTAGAAAACTGTCTCGTTATTACTGTGTTATTTTTATTTTTATTATTAGTGTTATTACATCGGACTGAAAAAAAAAGAAAGCTCATGCACATATAACGGCTGCAGCCTCCGCTCTCCGATAAAATTTGGAGCCAACTGGAAATTGTGCAAGAAAAGCCATTAACAACAGAAAATCAGTAAACAGTATTCCTGAGTCCTATATAGTAGCCCCATCAGGACCCTTCTTTCTGTCTAATTAAATCCACTTGTCCAACCAGTCATCCAACGCCTCTATTAATCGGCTGCAACTTTATCGGTTTAGTGCTTATTTGGCTGCATCGCACGGCTAAAAAAAAATTTCTTTTTATTGATATATATATATCTACATATATATATTTAAATAAATAACTGGGTAAAATAGATAGAGCCTATAAATAATATCTTATTTCGTCTGATCTATAAAAGTATATCGTCAAGTTTTTTTCTCGCTCGGTCGTTACTAATCGCTGTTCGTTGCTATCATCAGCCTCGGTGATAAAAGTTATACACTGAAGCCGCCGTATAATAAAAAGTGAAAAATTAAGTAAAATTAAGAGAAAACCTCAAGGAAAAAACTATAGAAGAAATATCATCCAATCTTAACATAAAGATAAGAAACTAAAAAAGAGATAACTCCAAATATTAATCAAAGCATGAGCACTGAAACTACCACTAGTCACTCCAAAAGCGGTGCATGGTCCGGCCCTGGTTCAAATGATAACCCAGAAAGAACAATATCTAGAAGATCCCTGGTGGCCCAATTAAGAAGATATTCCAACCAGAACTCAAGTATCGCCCCATTGGAAGATGCCCACACTGGATTCCACGCCATACCAGGCTCATTACCTGCAACTCCAGCATTCGAAGTAGATCAAATGATTCTTCCTTCTCATGATAGGGAAGAATCTCCTTCCACTTCATCCCCAAATCGTATTGAATTTGTAGACATCGATAGACCAGAAACCCCCAAACAAAATATCCCAACTCAAAGACCTCCATTGACCAGAAAAGGTTCCACCTTTCATTACTTGGGAGAAGCCATTACTAAACTTATTCCTTCCAAAGAAACAGAAAATCCAGAAGATAATGAAATTCCTAGTGGTCCGATGACTTTCTCTAATCCTCCTAAAAATAAATGGAGAGTTGTAGCATGTTGTCTTTGGGCTATTGCCAATGGTTTCACCGATGGTGCCCCAGGTACCCTTTTACCTCATATCGAAGAATATTATGGTATTTCATACTCGGTGGTTTCTCTTATTTGGATTGCAACTGCTGCTGGTTACATTGTAGTGGCTTTGTTTTCGCTGAAAATCCATAAAATGTTTGATAGAAGAACAGTATTGGCATTAGGATGCTTTATTTCATGTTTGATGTACACTTTTGTTCTGACTGGTTACAAATTCCCACTCATTGTTGCTGGATTCTTCTTGAATGGAATTGGTTTGGCCATTGCCTTATCCCAAATGAATGTATTCTTGAGTAGATTAGAGAAGTCTTCCACTGCTTTAGGCTATTTCCACGGTCTCTATGGTGTGGGTGCAACCATTTCTCCTTTATTGGCTACTGTCTTTGTTAATAACGGTATCAAGTGGCATTTATATTACTTGGTCATGCTTGGACTCATGATTAACAATGTGTACTTTAGTTGGTGGGCTTTCACCGGTGCTACTACTGATATGGCTCCTTGGGATAGACTTAAAGATGACCATACCTTTGCTGACAACAAGCCCACTGAAGCTGAACAGGAGCAAGGAATAATCAATCGCCCTAACGAAGAATCCATAGGCTTGGAAACTTTTGGAGGAGGTAATGCTATGACCGTGACTCCATTAGACCACTTCAGTACAACCCCAGATAAATCAAACCCCAATGAACCTAAACCAGCCAGTGAAATGAAACTTGCCTTACAAAACAAATTGACCTGGTTGATGTCAGCATTTGTATTATTCTACCAAGGTGCCGAAGTTGGTATTGGAGGTTGGATTGTCACTTTTTTACTTGATTACAGAGGTGGAGATCCAAGGTCTGTAGGGTATGTGGCATCAGGATACTGGGCTGGATTGACTATAGGAAGATTGTGTTTGACCAGAGTTATGCATAAATACTTGGGAGCAAGAAGAGCCATTATTATCCTGGCACTTCTTTCAATTGCTTGCATCATCGTATGTTGGGTGGTTCCAAGTGTGGTTATAGCCGGGTTATTCTGTTCCCTTGGTGGTATTTTCATTGGACCCACTTATCCACTTTTCATTACTTTGGCAGCCCGGATCTTACCACGGAAGATTCAAGTGGTATCATTGACCATCACCACAGCATTTGGATCCTCTGGAGGCGCATTGTTCCCATTCGTGATCGGGTTGATTTCTCAATTCAAGGGTACTTATGTGGTTTTCCCTGTTTTCATTGCATTGTACTCTTCCATGCTCTTGGTATGGTTGTGCTTACCACACATTGAAAGAATAGAGAGAGGAGAGAACCAGTTAAATATTTTACAGAAGATCTGGTGAAGAAATTATTAAATGGTACCTATGTTGCATACGCTAGAACTATATATTTTGATAATATGGATGAATACGAATGAATATAGAAAAGTATAGATAAATATAGATAAATATAGATAAATATGGATAAGTATGGATAAGTATGGCAGTGTATGGCAGTTAATAATTAACTACTGAGTAGAGTATTCCCATTCTGGCCTCGTCCGGTCTCTTTTCCTATACTCTGTAAGACCAAAAGCTCACAAAAAGCTCACAAAAAGCTCACTAACTTCACTAAATTCTCACTAATCCTCACTAACAATACAATCTCACTCCTCTAAACTAAAACCTCTATCCCTCCTCTTGGTTCCTCCCACCGAAAACCACTGCTCCTCTCGTTTACCCCCACGTTCTTTTGGAGGCCAAATCTTTTAGGGAGTTTTTGGTTTTCACGCTTTGATGTTTTGAACTTCCGCTAGAGCCTCTGGTGTTGTACATACGCCACCCGGAGACTTGAACAAGCTATACTGCTAGTTGATCTTCTATGCCTGAAATTGATTTCGATACCAATCGCCACAGCCCGCTGGAGGACCAGGAGGCCTCTTCTTCTTCTCTACCATATAGCACTTCCAGTGCCAGTGGGACCAAGAAGGAACTCAAGATCTTCATCCTGAACCCCCAGTACTACCCTCCGTTGAACTTTCTGCTTGTTGAAGACGGGATCTACCGTTCAGGGTTCCCACAACCGCTCAACTACCCGTTTCTTGAACAATTGAAGTTGAAGACTATCATCTACTTGGGTGACTTGGGAATCAAGAAGGACAAGAAGGACAAGAAGGATAAGAAGGCCAAATCAGATAAGAAAGAAAAGCTGGAAAAGAAGGAGAAACTGGATAAACACGGATCTGCTGACATTCTTAATAACTACAAGGAATGGATAAACACGACGGAAACCAAGTTCTTCTACCTCCCGATGGAGTCAGCCCAAGAACCGTTTATACAGCAAAATAATCAAACTCAGGCCAAGGAGTCTCTTACGGAGGCATTGCAACTTATGTTGGATAAGAAAAACTTCCCTATGCTTATACATTCCAATAAGGGTAAGCACAGAATAGGGATCCTAGTTGGGTTGATGAGAAAGCTCCTCCAAGGATGGTGTCTTCTGGGGATCTTTGAAGAATACGAGAAGTTTGCCTTGGGCAAAGCCGAGTTTGACTTGGAATGTGTAGAGCTTTGGGAGCCTGAGCTTTGGGTCGAAGAAGAAACGAAGCCGGACTTTGTACGGTGGTAGACGAAGACAAATAACGTCTAGCTGAAAGACAAAACAACATCTAGCTGAGCTACTGTGTGTATACGATTGATGATTTCAATATTTTATATAACAAACAAAAACGATACCAAATATAGGCGGCAGGAACTGCTGCTATAATAGCCGTTACGGGAAGGAACTAATAGATAATAGATTATAAGATATTATATTATATTTATATTAACATGTAGAGTAAATAACTAGCCTTTGTTTTTCAATTCTCTTAACTTGTCCATCACATCGTCCTGGCTAGTCAACCCAGTGAAACTCAAGACTTGTGGGTCCTTGAGTCTCATGAAAGGGTTGAATTCCAATTCGTCTCCAATGGTGAACACCCCAGTGGTCTTTTCGTTGTCCTGGACATACTTGGCCAATTTATCAATGGCAGCATTCTGTAAGACTTTGACAGAGAACTTAAGGTTACCCTTGGTGTATTCATGACCTGGGTAGGTCAATGTTTCCTTAGGAAGTTTACCCAAAACTACATTCAAGGCCTTGTTCATTTCAGCACCGTTTCCTTCAAAGAAACGGCCACATCCGGAGACGAAAAGAGTGTCTCCAGTGAAAACAGCCTTTTTGCCAGTGCTCAGGTCCTTGATGTAATAGCAAATCAGATCTTGGGTGTGGCAAGGAGTATGTAAGGCAGTGATGGATAAGTTATCACCCAAGTCAATCACTTCTTGATGGGAAGGAGTATAGGTCACTTGGGGAGAATCTTTACCGGCAATGATGGGTAAATCTGGATATTTATGGTGGAAGTAGTCATTGCCACCGGCGTGGTCATAATGATGGTGGGTGTTTACTATGGCTTTCAATTCAAAACTACCCTTTAAAGGTTCCAAGTAGGCTTCGACTTCTTCTGGTTCGGCGGCGTCAATAAGCCAGGCGTTCTTGGATGGGGTGTCAATAAGAAGGTAGGCGTAGTTATCACCAGTACCCCATCTCATAGGGATTGCTTTGATTTGCATGGTTCTTGTAGAATTGAGGAGTCTTGGGAAGTGGTAAGGGCGGAGGAGACCACTGGCAGCTCTAAAGGAAGGTGTGGAGACTAAACGAGTAAAAGCAAAAGCCATACAAGGAGTAATCAGTCAAAATTGTACGAAGGGAGCGGAACAGCAGTAATAGAAATCTGGGTTCTAGTTCTGGTCCTGGTCCTTCGGTGAGCGGAAGTGAATGGCAAACGGGTGTGAATGGCAAATGCTTACGTTAGCAATTAGAAACTGTTATCAGTACGGAGATATCCAATTCCAAGGAGCTATAAAGTCTGTATAAAGTCTGTGTAAATTCTGTAAAGTCTTATAAAGGCTGTATAAAGATACACAAAATAATGTATATAAGAATATATATAATAAAATAGAATACAGAAAAAGAGTATATGAATAAGAAAATGAATATAAGAAAAAGAATAAGAATATAAGAAGCTGGAATTATACCAAAACAGGCTAATACGAAAAATACAATAAGAAGCGCAAACTACTGCTGATTCATCAATGGGAACGGAGAAGGTAAAACCCACGGAGAAGGTAAAACCACCCTCGAGAGACCTGCGGGTATGAGAGAGAACGAAACCTTAAAAGAAGGTAGATGAAACGACCGAAGAGGTAGCTGCCGCAGGGTGTGGGGTGTGCTTACTAAGAGCGCTGTGAGTGGCCAAAGCTCGGAAACTGAAGGACTGACAATTAGCTGAGACAAGTAAGCGATACAATATAAGAGGATGTAGAGACACAATATATATGAAGGGCCATCTACTGTCAGCTACTGCCTACTTGGTACTATCAATTTGTGGCTAAATTGCAACTATATGTATATGCCAAATGCACAGTGGAAAAGTCACCAGTATCCATATCTCCGATCATTGTATGACTACTTGGTCTGGATATTGGCTGTACCTGAACCTGAGAGGAGTAAGCCTGATATGAACTTTTGCCTATGCATGTGTTTTGATTTGTGTAGCATACCATCAGGAACAACAATCCAACGTCTATAACATCTCTAAAGTGTTTACTCCTCCTCTTCTTCAACTTCTACTATCACTTCTTCTATTTCAAAATCCTCTTCCAGGTCTCCATCGGCAGACTGTAATGTAGAAGTTACTTCAGTTTCTGGATCACTCTCATCTACCTCTGCTTCTTCAATTTCCTCTATTACCTCCACTATTTCATACTCTTCATCTTCGTCTTCATCCTCGTATTCTTCCACTTCTTCTATAACTTCTACAGTTTCTTCTATGACCTCTTGATCATCTTGATCCTCCACTTCATCCTCCACTTCATCCTCCACTTCATCCTCCTTTTTCACTTCCTTCACCACCCCTTCTTCTACCTCTTCCTCTGCTTCCTCTTCTACCTCTTCCTCTGCTTCCTCTTCTACCTCTTCCTCTGCTTCCTCTTCTACCTCTTCCTCTGCTTCCTCTTCTACCTCTTCCTCTGCTTCCTCTTCTACTTCTTCCTCTGCTTCCTCTTCTACTTCTTCCTCTGCTTCCTCTTTTACTTCTTCCTCTTCTTCCTCTATTACTTCTATGATTTCGTATTCTTCATTATCCGAGTGAATAGTTTCTTCATCTTCGTCTTCATCCTTCTCGTACTCCTCTTCTATTACCTCTACAACTTCATACTCATCTTCACTGTCATCCTCCACATATTCTTCTACAACTTCTATTATTTCGTAGTCTTCTTCTTCCTCTACAGGAACATTGCCATAATCAGACACATTCAACCCTGCAACGTATTCTCCACTGATATTCAATGTGTGATTGGATCCAAGTTGATTTCCATATTCTGGAAACATAGCATTTAATTCAACTTCAATACCGTCTTCATGACCCAAAGTCATCGGCTTCTGTACACCTTCCACTTCTAGTTCAATTTCAATTCTCTCTACATCTGCCATTGACATCACAGATGTCACCATCACCAGGACTGATACTAGCCATACCAACATACTTTTCATCTTGCTATCAGACACTTCCTGAGTATACACTAATCGAGTGGAGTAACACACACAGTTTGTTGATCTGAAAACAATGCTTATCGCGGGTTTTCGTGACGCTTCCCACTTGCAAGTTCCAGTAGATTTAGCACTGGAGGTTTTTACTATAATATTATTTACGTAATAGAATAATATTTATGTAAAATAATATTTACGTAAAAGTGGGTTTTTTAGGTTTTCCTTACTGGAGGGGGTTCCAAATTTAATCAAAAGTTTTCTTCAAATAAGAAATCCCCTTATTCTTGCTTAAAATATTCGATAAATAGAAGTATAAGTATTATGGTTTACATACAAATAATACTGAAATAATACTTGATTACGGTCTACTTTTTACTTCCTCTTCTCTTTTCTTATCTTCTCTACTACTTTGTATGATGCTGAATTTGTTATATTACTTTCGTTTGATTCCATGATTTGGCCTCCATTCCTTCCGGTGGACTAGTTTCAAATTGCTTATCCTTTGCTTCGTCCCAGTTAGTAGTCAAAACCGTCCCGTTAGATTCAACGTATGATTTCATCATAGCTCTACGAGTATCGTCATCGGTGTCCTTATATAATTTGGAAAAGAAATCATTTTCTGCTTGTTCTCCAGTTTCTTCATCATCTGCTATATTAAACTTGGCCCAGTTAACTGCTTTTTTCAGCGATGAAGGGTATTGGTTGGCTGAAGAAGTATCAGATGAATTTCCAAATGATTCTCTAATAACATTATCAACTTCTTGAGTTTTAGACAGTTCTAAAGTTGGCCATTTAATAGATTTATCCTTCTTAGCTAAATATACTTCAAGCTTAGTACCGAAAACACGGAACGATGACTCCTTTTCATTGATTGCTGCAAATAACGGTTCAAGATGGTAACTATATTCGGAGTTATCAACACTTGGGAATGATATGGATACAGATTTGTTTCCGAATTCCACAGTTAAAGATTCTTCTTTAATATTCTTGGCGTATATGGTGATAGTAACCTCAGAGGCATTTTGGTACCAATCGTCTCTTATCTTGACTTTCAAAGGGGCATGTTTATTAATGGTATCAATATGAGTAGATGGCTTTTCAACAGGGGTAGAAGTAGAAATAGAAGTAGAAGTAGAAGGCCTTTCCTTTACTGATTCTTCTTTGACTTCACTTTCCTTGTCTCTCTCAGATATTTCCTTATTTAATTGATATCTGGCTTTAGCTATCCAGGAATCTAAGGTTAGCTCCTGGCAATCGTGTTCCTTAGCCATCATAAAATGCAATTGAGCAGCAGAATAATCCTTTTCCAAGTACCCAATCAACCCCCCTCTAAAGTAACAGAGACCCATTTCAGATCTGTGGCCCCTTTCTTTAGCTACATCTAGAGCTCCTCTTATGTCAACTTTGGCCAATTCATAGTTTTTAAGGCGTTGATAAGCCAAGGACCGTTTCAAATAAGCTTGGTAAGACTTTGGGTTACTTTCCAAATAAGCTGTCAAATGCTTTATAGCACTTTCATAATCCTTGTCCCTAATGGCATCCTCTCCGGCCTTCAATTTCTGGTCAACAGACATGGCTGGCAAATTGTAGGGATCAAAAAAAGTGGGGATTTTTGGAGCTTTTTGGTTGCAAAAATCATTAGTTCGGAGATTGATTTAAGTGGGAAGCACCTGAAATTCGGAGGTGAAATGGATTCTAGGGGTGGGAAAAGAGCATACCGATTGTAGCGGAACCAGAGTCGGTATGTTCTAGGAGTTGAAGAACAGTGAAAGGCAGATTTCAGAGTAAGTTTGTTGAAGAAATCAAGAGACAAAATGTCAAACAGAAATATATAAAAATACAGTTGTAAAGGAGAACTCCAAAGGAAAGTTTATGCATGGTCATTTGAACCACAGATATTAGTAGATTATTACCAATTTCAATGATCCTAGGATTTAGGATACATTGGCGGGTGTACGGGTTTAGTAGTGGCTAACAGAAAGTATACGGGTTTAAATTATATACAGAGGTTATGAAGAATAGATGAAACTAAAAGAGTAATACGTCAGACAAAATTTGGTATCATCGATGCAGGTCAGTGTATATAGTGCTAAGGCTCTTAGGGTGGAAAAGAACTCTCTCGAATGATCTACAGATAAGAGCCCACAGCACCTTAGCATTCCTGATGTGAAACGAAATCCTTTCCCTCTTTATTGTTCTAGGCCGAAATAGTCAGTAAACCATATACGCAAATGGTAAACCTTGTACTATATCGTACTATTAATAAGATGTCTTCATAGTAGCTATTGTTTAACTATTGTTTAGCTATTATTTATTAACCGCCGTAATCGTCCGTTCAAAGAGTAGGCGCTATAGGAAAGAACTATTACATGGAACGCACATTGCATCGTGGTTGCAATCTCGACCGGAAGGGCAACCGATCCAAGATCGATCAAAAGCAGCCAGCGGACATACTATGGTATCCAGGCCCTGGAACCGGGAGTATTAAGAAATTTGAGTGTGGCTCATTATGGCCATCAGGTGGCGGTAGCGGCTGTTATCTAATTACCACATCCCGGCTCAAATGATCAGTTCATTACCTGTAATCGGGTAAATCGTAGACGATAACTAAAGCTGACATGCGTTGCAACCTATTAAGGCTCGATCAAGCTTGCCAGTATCCGATCCGAACGCTTAAATAATTCAGGCGGCTACATCTTACTTCTTGGCTGAATATAGCATAGCAACTCTCTGTATACTATTTTCAGAACGCTCTATAGTTTATTATTTACGTATTCATGGTTTCTTTGTTCTTATCTTGCTGAGCCTGCCGATCTTACTGAGCTTGTTAGTGTATCCCAGTATGATGTTACATACAATGAAGCCACCATTGGCAAGCCACTATTGGCAGCAGTCCTCAGGACAACCTAATGCTACGCCAGAGGAACATAGATAGAGACTAATGTTAGTATATCAAGCATTGAGTAATTCGTTTTTACTAGAATAGTCTAGAGAAGCCTATATATATCTCTTTGTATACACAAGTTCTATCATTACAGTGTCTATGGAGTTGCTCCCACTCACGGCTGCTTTTTCCATTTCCACGGGTAACGGTTTTCACAGGTAATTAGTAATCGCTAGGGAGAGAAGGGATTAGAGTAGACAAGCAAAGAAATAATAGCCTCGCCAATGTAACACTACAATACTATTATACTTTTATGTTATAACACCTAAGCACATTCCTTTCCAATTACAGTTATAGTGGATACCTCTTAGTAGCAACATTCTTGTAGGGATTGCTTTTTTTAAGTCGGTTGTAAATTTTAGTAAGTCTCCCGTATTATTAATTGCTTTTAAACTCTATTAATAATATACCTGTTGAAGTTTCACCCAGGACACGGAGAAATAAAAAACTGACCCTACTTAGCCCGCCAGAGCTTAATATCCCATCGGTCGAACCGAAAAGCACAACAACAGTATCCAAGTGACATCTCCGTAGCGTGCCTACTTAAGGGGTGTGACCATAAGGAACGGCTGACCACTCCAAGACATACATATATAAATACACACACACACACATATATATATATATATATATATAGATATTTGTAACGTTTGTCAATTAGACTTTATTTCTAGAACCTACTGTGAATAAACCTGATACTATATAAGAGGTTGCGCTGAAGTGTAAAATAGTTTTTTAAAAAGTTACCAGGAAACTATTCATTAGTGTTAGTATTTACTATTTATTATTTATTGCTACTATTCTGGTAATATTCAGTGCAGCGTAGCAGCCCTGCTGACAAGCCTAGAGCTTAGCAGTGCAGAAATATACAGCCATAGAACCAGAGATCAATAAGATCAGCAAGAACAACAATCAACAAAACCAGCTAAAAGGGATAATCAGCAAAAAAGAACAATCCCAGCAGTACAAGAAGGTACCCCTTACCCCCACTCGATCAACCCTTCAGGCACACCGAGTTAAGTTTACTGTGAGTTTACATTTATCAGAAGCTTAGAAAATTTTGCCTCACAAATTTTGGCAGCCTAAAAAGTCGCATTTTTGGCAATTTTGGAATTTTTTCGCATTTTTGGTTTACAAAAGGAAGGAAAAAAACCACTTTATTTTTTTTTGTGCTTCTAATTTTTTGCTTTCTATTTTTTCTTAAAGAGACGAACCAGAAGAACAGGCCAGGGGTGAATACATTTAGTTGACACACAGAGTAGTTTGCGGGTCATTTTTTTGATAACACAACACAAAAGTCGGCTGCTATACCGACAAACACCCTGCGGGTTTATTAGAGAGAAGAAACGGAGCCTTTTTGGTTCGATTGTTTCAGCTTATCTCAACCCTTTTTTTGCTCCCCTTTCTTTTACAGCACATTTTAGAAGAAAGAAAGACAACCCAATTTTTTGTAAGTAATTAACCGACTTAGCTGCTTACTTCGTATTATTTATAACCACTAAAATCTACTGATAAGCTGACAGTTACTGATTTGATTACTTATAGCTTAGCTTCCATGTCTGCAAACCGTCAAAACACCACATCCCCTGTGGCTCAGGACACAAGTAAGATCACCAGTCCTACGAATGCCTCTGCTTCGCCATCTAGTTCTTCTCCGTTGAGACCTACTACTTCGAACGAGATCCCACCTTCCGTCATGGCTATATCCAACTTGAGGTGTCCTTCTCCTTCTCCTATTCTTAATAAACGTCCTGCTACTCCTCCTCTTGCAAGGGGTGATGCCAGGTCTCCTCCTGCTAGTTCATCAGCAGAGAGCTCTAGTGGACCGGCAGCAGCAGCTGTAACTTCAGCTTTAACTGAAGCCTTGAAAGCACGTGAATTGAACGATTCAGTGACTGATCTTGGCTCCACTTTTGCCATTACATCCCTCCATCTGCTGCTGGAACTGACCAATGGTGGTGGTTCCCATCTAATCACTCCTCGTCCTATCGGTCACAGTAAGCAACCGTCGGTCCACGCCCACTTCGACTTGAGCGAAATTAAACCTCTGAAAAACAGATCAAGAAGTGGGTCCTCTGCAGGTGTGTCTGAAAAGCTGCCTACCCCAGTTCTGGATAAGAATGCCGGTGGTAAGGATGGTGGGTTGCTTAGGTTAGATTCTCCAGCCACGTCGATTACCGCTGTTTTGAGCTCCAACTCTGGTGCAACTGGTGCTTCTGAAACGCCTGTTGCTGCTGCTGGCATCGCTGATTCTTCTTCAAAATCAACCGCTGGTGGTGCCGCTGGTGTTGTGGGGTCTGCTATTGGTGCTTTCGGTAAAATCGAACAGACTGCTAATATCGACCCTAGATTACCTCAAGACGACGGCAAATTGCATGTTCTTTTCGGTGTTTGTGGTGCTCTTTCGGCTTTGAAAGTCAGACTTATGATTTCAAAGCTTTTCGATATCTATACGAAGAATAAGATCTCTATCCAGGTTATTCTTACCGATGCAGCTGGTAACTTTGTTACTCAAGAGATTATTAATAAGATCGAAAATATGGATGTCACCATATGGAGAGACAGTGATGAATGGAGCACATGGAAATCAAGACTGGATCCAGTGGTACATATAGAACTTCGTAGATGGGCTGATATCCTTGTTGTATGTCCTCTTACTGCCAATACTCTTTCCAAGATATCTCTTGGTTTATGTGATAATCTTCTTAGCAGTGTTATCAGAGCCTGGAACACTGCATGTCCTATATTATTGGCCCCAGCCATGGATTCCCATACATATAACTCTGTGGCCACCAGAAGACTGATTCGTTTAATAACTGATGAAATGCCATGGATAGAGATCCTTAGACCAGTGGAAAAGGTCATGGGAAGTTATGGTGATATCGGAATGGGTGGTATGATGGATTATAATGAGATTGTCAATAAAATCGTGATAAAACTTGGAGGTTACCCCGACGAGGATGAAGAAGATGATAAGGATGATGAAGAAGAGGATGACAACGAGCATGCTATAATAGATGAAGAAGATGAAAATGCCAAGGATGAAGAAGACGAAGACGACGACGATGATGATGACGATGAAGATGACGATGACGATGATGATGACGACGAAGAAGACGAAGATCATACAGATATGCCTTCTAGCGTTGTCGAAGTGCCCCACAGTTTCAGCAACTAGCAAGTAGAGTCGGTGGCCACCTAGAGAGCCCAACAGCTCCCCAATTGTAAGATAATGTTACCATAGATGTACTATAAGAGAAATTACGTGAAAATAAAAAGTTGTAGGCATTTTATATTAAACTATTATAGTAGTAGTTGTAGTATTACAATTTATAAACTAGTATACATTTAGGCATTGTTGTGGTTAAGCTCTTTGATCCTTTCGTTTCTCCACCGCTGGTAGTCGTCGCCTATAAGGGTGGAGTTGTTGTACAGCATGGTGTCAAAGTGTTCGTTCTTCATGAAGTCAGAGGCCTTGATTGGAGATAACGAAAAGCTGTTTTCCTTGTTGTCCAGCAACGGGGTTTCAGTTCCATTCAAGGTCTTGGCTGGAGAGTATCGAGAGGACATGGAGGTTTCTGAAAAGCTACTGACAGCATCGATATGGCGACTGGAGTTGTTTCTGATATTGGATACGTTACTGACAGTTAGAGGCTGGCTCAATGGAGCAAGCTTCACATCGGTTTCCTTCCTTGGCGAAACAGAAACTCTAAGCATTCTGGAGGGCTGTGAGCTGGCCTTTGGAGCATGTAATGGGCCCTTTCTTCTGAGTTCTGAGTTCAATGGCGAAGACCTCGATGGGGACTTCATTACGGGAGATCGGTTAGGATTCTTGATAATTCTATGGGGAGAAGCAGATGCTTGCTTGAGCTTAGAAGCAGCCGAAGTGGCTGGCCCTTTAGAGCTTCGAGTCTTCTTGCTACTGTTGGCCTGGTGCTCTGATTCAATGACTATGAGCCTTTCAAAGAAGTCTTCTCCGTCTACGGTCATGGGTTTCAAACCTTTGTCAAGCAGATCGTTGTTGTACTTGATCACAGCAGCTTTAAGGTTCTTGATGGTGCTGGGGAGAAGCTTGATGATCTTCTTTCTAAGTTTTTCTTCGTTAAGCAAGATCTTGCAAGAGTTTTTGGAAAGCAATCTGGAGGAGTCCTTGGAGGATTCAATAAGGAACTTCTGGTCAGCCAAAAGCTCGCCCAATTGGGTATTCAACTTAAGAATGTCTTCCTTGGCAGAGTATTCCTGCTCGAGTCGTTTCAATTCGTCCTCGTGCTCTTTCAAAACCAATTCCTTGTCGAGTCTGGAATGAGAGTCATAGTCGTAATGCTTGAACTCAGCACACTGGTTCCGGGTCATTTTCAACTGCTTCCACATGTTATGGATATCGGTTCGGGCATCAGCTATAAAGCTGTCTACAAATTCCAGTCTCTTGCTACAAAGTTTGGCGTACTCGTGCTTGAAGTTCAGGATACTGGTATCTTCAAGTGTCGAGTTGGCATTGACAAAGTCCACCATGTACTGCTGCAGTTCTCCCAATTTTTCCCACAAGGGCACACAGGCATCGTGGTAATAGTCCCAACGGCTCTGTCTATTGTCCTTGAGCTTGTGGAGAATGTCAGCTATACCGTTTACGTAGTCAAAGTGTTTTTCGGAGAGTCCGAATTCCTTGGGGTTTCTTTGAATGAATTTTAAGGTGTCTATGTCTATAGCATCCAACACGGCATTCAGTTCAGTTTTCATTTCGAATTTCCGTTGAATAGACATGAATTGGTCGTCGGAAAGATGAAGCACCTCTATGAATTCAAAGCACCTGTTGATAATCTCGTTCATGGCCAGCATCCGGGAATTCAACAATATTTCATTACTTTCTACTTCTTCTTGCAATTGGTCAATCAATTGGTACGTTATCCTGGTGATCTTGAGCCCCCTAATGGCCCTTACAAGCTTGTAGTTGATATCACGGAGGGCATTCATGGTTACTTCTTCAGGCTTCTCCTTCGACTCTGTTTCCTGTAATTCAGAGTTCAGTTGGAGGAGCTGGTTCTGGTTTTGCTCATGAGCAGCCTCTTTCATAGACTTCTGGTTCTTACGAGGACTAGATACAATGAAGGCACTATTGGAGTCCTGGAAATCAAAGATGTTCTTCGGGTTAGCATTTCCATTACTACTGTTATTACTATTGATACTGTTGCCAGTTGGAGTATCACTGGACTTCTGGATATCAAAAGTGTTGGTTATCTTCTTGAAATTGTCAATTAGCTCCTTGAACTCTTCACATACCGACTTCAGAGGCAAAGTGGCTATTATGGATTCAGGAATTATGCATTGGGGGATTGACCCTATGATTTCTACTATTTCATGGCGGATCAAATTCAATTCGTTGAAATTGTCGAAAACGTCTACAAATTTAGCCAATACGTCGAGGAATATCTTATTAAGAGAATTCTTCTGTTGGAGGAGGGTCAATTTCGGTACATGATGGAGCAATTGCTGGTATTGGTCCTGGAATTGAGTGGCATTGGCCTTGCTATCGGTGGTGGAGGTGATATTGAAAGGAGAGCTGGCGTAGAAACAAGATTTCTTCTCTTCGATACTACGGAGCTTTTCTTGAATTTCCTGGCGGAATCCTGTTTCGTATTTGGCCAAATCATTGTATACAAGGCCCTGGCGGCTCATGGAAAGGGTCTTTTCCCCAGAGCTATCATCGATCATGGCTAGGATGATTCTGATCTGTTGTCTGAGCCACTCACATTCGTTCTCTATATTGCCCTTTTCTCTTTGAACATTGGCTACAAATTGTGAAATGGTATCCTCAATGGAATTGAATATTTCCGTAGACTTGATGGCAGTTTCTGTAGATGAGTACCCTATGGTGTTATAGACTTGTTTCAACTCCTCGATCGATGAGTTGACCCGGTCGGAGATGCGTTCGAAATGGCGATCTTTCAGATGATCTTCCGTTAATGTATAACTGGTATCATGGGCGAGTTCGGAGAGCAGCAGAAGCTCTTTCTCTTGTAAGACCCTGGTGGATAGGTTGGAGGTGATGTTCTTCTTCGATGGGGTGGATATCATGGGATCAGACTCGGCGACGGTTGCCGGATGTTCACGGTTAAGGTCCCTTCCAGTGACGCTCAAAAAACTCATGGGTGGAGTAGTTCAATCGGTGGGAGGATATGGATTCTATAATGAGAGTATTTGTGGGTTTCTAACTCCTAAACGTTTGGGTTTCTTTTGGGATGATGATATGAAACTGTGAATGATGTAGCGTATTGCCTAATCCGGAAGAAAAGTAAATAAAAATAAAAACAAAACTAATCAAAACTTAATCGAATCGCAAAAAATAACAGTAAAAAAATTAAAAAGAAAAAACAAATGCGAATGATGCAGCATCAAAATCTAGAGAAGCTAAGGCAGGGAACGGATTGTCAAGTGTCAAAGATTAATATACCCCACTTGGATTAATATATATATCTCACTAGTATTATATTAGAAATTACTCAAGATATGGCTGACGTCAAGAAAGACAAGACAAAACTTAACAAGACTCAAGCCTTAATTACAACTGTAAATCTGTTATTACCGCTTTTATCTTTGTATTTAACTTATGCATATGGTGTTACTTCGAATCGGGCACTTGCACTTTGTATACTTAATCTTTTTAATGCTTCACTATTAATTAGAACAAATTTAACACCAGCCGAGCAACCACTGCATTTGTAAGTATTTTAGCAACAGCGATCGCATGCTTGGCTGTAACATTGAGAGGGAAAAATGATTGTGCTTTAACTCCAGTATGGCAGGTTGAGATCGGCGGCAACGATGTATTCTATAGAGGCCAGTCACAAGGGTCATGCAAAAACCTGGCCCAGCAGGAAACAATAGCTGGTGTATTGGAGGAGTGGATAAAAGACAGGAATGGTGATGACATATGCGCCTTTCCAGTGTTTAGAAGCAACCCATGGCGGTACCTATAACGGTTACTGGTCGGTATGAACAAATTACAATTTAGTTAGAAATACACAATGCGGAACTGGCACTGGTACCTCCAGTGCATGTGAAACATATTGACATCAAGGTCCACACATTTTCTTCAAAATTGTGTATACCTATATATTTGGAATTAATGTATAGATATATATATATATCTATAAATCTATCATTACTCGTTCCGGGCATTTTCCCTCTGTTCAACTTCGTACATCACCTTTAATAATTCATCTCCAAGGTTACCACCTTCGGTATGGAAATCACTTTCTTCACTTTCAATAGAACCCACCAATTCATTGGTGATTTCATTCTCTTCATCATCTTTATCTCTACTATTTATCATAAATTGATCTTGGATAATATTCTGTTTTTCAATTTTATCCAATCGGTTCTTTCTGATCCCATATTTTCTATATACAAATCCACTTACATCCCATTTCAATTCCCTGGCCATCCTGAAGATATGCTTTACTGGTGCCGATGTAGCTTTCACTCCATGGGAAACTAATTCTTTATACCACACTTCAGCTTGCTCAAATTCGTTTCGTTTATAGTGGAACATGATGAAAGGGTATATCTGGTTAAACGTAAATGGAACCCCCAATTCTCTGGATTTTCTAATCACTTGCGCTGCAAATGGATAGTCATTATGTTCTATTAAACTTGCATAGATAAGTAAGTCGTACATGTATGCTGTATGCTTGATTTTCTTATCTGTAAGGGTACCTATTCTTTGATGGTACTCTTCAAAGATCCTTTTAGCTGAATTCATGGTATTGTTCACCTGCAGAAGTTCCATATCAATACTTAACGGTTCACGTTTGAGTAAATATTTCATGAACATGGTAATAATACCATCGTCCATTGCTTGGTATGGAAGCTTTGGAACCGTTTGGATATAATTGTCAAACAAATTATTAATAATCTGGTCGATATTTTCATCACCATTATTTTCATAATGAGTCTTCAAAACATGTCCATACAACTGCAACAACGACTCGTGGCTGATGTCCATTCCCAGAAGCAACTTATCAACATTAGCCAACTGAACAATTTCCTTCCAATCACCCAATTCCGTGGTCAAAGCAGATCGGTTATATACTAAACTCAAGAGATCAAGGTCATTCAAGTATACAACACTATCTTTGTAAAATGCAGCAATATAACCCACCAAGATCTTTGGTTCTTCGGGGAATTTCAATGCTATGACTTTGATGATCTCGGCCATCAATTTGGACCTTTGCTCTTCACTTTTATTATGCAATGGTATACTTCTAATCATTATAAGAGCTTCATTATAGTATCCCTGTTTCCTCAAGTTAGACATCACCAAGATGAGAGTATCAAAGGTGATTTCCATCCCGTTATTCAAGATGTACTTCAAGATCTGGATACAATTATCTGACCCTTTGAAGGTCATGATATGGTTTAGAATGACAGTAAGCAAGTCCTGTAACGCTATGGTCAAGTCATTGTGTCCAGCGCTGACTTTAATGCTCCTACTATTGTTGGTATATTGCTTTCTTAGCACCTCATCTTCACAAAGCATCTGGAATTTATCTACAAGCAAGTCTATATACATATTGGCTTCTGAAATATTATTCTGTCTGATGGCGTATAAGCAAAACGATTTCAATTCGTCAAATTGGAAAAAATGGGTCATCCTTCGTCTTTGGGATACAGTGAAGTCCATGATCTGGGTATCGTGCCATTTGGCGTCTTTAAGACCCGTTTTATAAACATATTTATCCAAATTGGAACCAAAAAGTAAAGCAGTTTTTAATTCCGTCAATTTGCCCATCGAGTATGGCTTCATGTTCAACTGGACCAAACATGAATAGAATTGCCGGTAGTGTTCCCTTGGGATCATATTGAAGATCTGGTCGTATTTCTGGATGCTGAGGTATATTGGAGCCCTGTTGACCTTATCTACAGAGGCCAAAGAGTCTAAGTATTTAAGAAGAACTTGACTAGCATCCTTGGGGTCACATTCTGCCAAGATATAATCTACAGTATCTAAATATTCAGGTTGGAAGATATGGGTTTCCAGGGTGGTCATGTAGCTCAAAATGGAGCTTCTGATTCTATCTTCTCTAAATAGGTTTGCTAAGGTACCCCAGACTCTATTTTTGAGTTCGTTATCCTTTATACCTCTTACAAATACAGCAGCTCTCTTGGTATCGGAGAGGAAGATCTCGTTGACCAAGACTACGATTTCTATACAATATATGTCTGTTTCATGGATATTTTTGTATGGGATGATAGCCAAATTTTCGTACTCTAGTCTTTTCAAGGCATAGATGTCGTCCTTAGACATAGCAAAAAGTGGATTTGGATACGTGGTGATGGGGAGATGTTCGAGTTCTCTGTATTGTCTTCTGAACGGAGAAGCACGAATCTCTGGTTTTTGATACGCCGTGGAACAAGGAAAATTCGGGTCAGAGCCCTTGTTTTCGGTATATTCTCGTTGAGCTGTGTCTATAGAGTAGTTCCGGCTAAGTCGCTGGTCCATACCGGCCCTGTGAAGGCCCTGTGGCCCAAACCTTTTTAGCCCCCACATGCTGTAAGAAGTGAAAAATTGAATTCCCGATCTTTTTATTTTTTTCTGATTTTTCCGATTTTTGAGGTTTCAAAAGTTGTGGAGAAAATCAAAGATCAAAAGATGAAGATCAAGATGATAAAGAAGACAAAAATGAAGAAGATCCAAAGACGATGATGAAGTAGAAATTGATCAATAGCAGAAGAAGATGATTGAGACAAGAATATAAAGAAAAGAATATGAAGAATAATAGAGTAAAAGAACAGAAGAAGGAAAGGTCGTAGATGGCTGGCCAGTATATTTTGTGAATGTATGTATCCGGCTAGATTACGTTTTGTTTCGATATGTTTAAGGTTATAATTATCACATTGTATGTATGTGTGTGTTTGTTTATACTGGCTTTTTGGCCTACAGCTTGTGGTTTCGTATCATCTTGATATATTATGCCTGTATGAAGATTAGATCCTGGAAGTCAGGATCTTCCATAAATATATGATTAATGGTGCACAACTTGGTGCATTTTCTTAATCTCTTACTTTCCTGGTCTATGTTAATTCTTTTTTAATTTTTTGTTTTGCTGAATATTGTGATTCTATGCTTTGGCACCTGTGCTGCAGCTTTCTTCTATTGTTAAATAATCCTCAGCTAGTCTTCCCATTCCTCCATACTCATCGATTGGGTATTGATTCCAGCGTTCTTGTATAAATACCGTTGATAGAAGTATGCAGCATCAAATATGATTGTTCCAGAACTACCCAAGATATACGGGAGCTCTTTCATAATAAACTGTTTCCGGTCGTCGGCAAATATGAACTTACAGCTGGTCAAGATGGAAAGAGTATAACCCAAATTACCCAATAAAGCACTGCCAAAGAGCAACGGGGAGATTCCTTCTACCGACTTTCTCTTGTAGTTTTTGTACAACTGAGGGCATCTGGAACTCATATACACCACAGTACACCCCCAGGCCAATACGGTGCCTAGCGACAGCGAGAAAGACGATGAAGAAGAAGTAGTTACTGCTGAAGCAGTAGTGGATGCCATAAGAAGCGTGTCTTTAAGGCCAGTTTTGATGACGGGCATTGCTGCCGAAGACTTCAAATTAAGAGCCATGGCCGCTAACATCTTCCTAGGCGACATGGAATTGTAATTTGGAGAATCTGAAGAAGACAACGAGTCGTCTTCCTGTGGAGTGGGCGGGACAGGGTTTCTATGGATGGAAATGGACTTTGTTGGATGCAAATCCAAGTCCTTTGAAACTGGCGGGTTACCCATAGGGTTATCGGTATTATTGAAGTCGTAGGGGTTACCAGCTGCAGATCCAGCACCAGCACCAGATCCAGCTCCCATAGCTTCGTAGTGGAAATGGGTCTTGGGATAGACACTGGTATAGTAGTAGTACTGGAAACAAAGGGTAATATCGTTACAGATAAAGAACAAACTAAGGTAGATCTGGAACATAAGCACTTCGTCGGTCAACAAACACGACGTCAAGCTCAAGAAGTCACCCAAAAACCAAAGAATTAAGAACAAAGGGGAGATTCCTTCGGCACTCTTACTCCTATAGTTGGATATGATCTGGGGGAGCTGGGCAAAGATCCAACTGACCCCAGAAATGAAGCTGAATGTGTCTGAAACGGGGCTCCAGTCGGCACAAGTACTCATGGCGACCATTGCTTATCGCTATTTTATATCTAAATCGTCTCTAAATTTCTCCTTGATGGCCCCCTTGCAAATGAAAACAAAAAACTTTTAAAAAACTCTAAAAAAAAACTTGTAAATTTTTGGAGGCAAAAAATTAGATTTTTAATTAACCCCTGAAGAGAAACTTCTGTAAAAGTGATTTGCGTTGGTGGTTAGGAGAAGGAGGTGGAGGTGGAGGTCGGAATTGGGGATGAAAGTGGGTTTTGTTCTTTTGGTTCACCAGGTCGGTTTTTCTGTTTCGGTCTCACAAGAACAGGTAGCCTTAAAATGACAGCTACTTACGAATACACAATGAAACAATTGTACGACTCCAAGCTATAACCGGGACCAGGATAGAAAATGTCTATGAACGAATATCTATAAATATGGTAGGTCTATAATATAATATAAATAATAAATATGGAATACCCTATGTCCAACTAGTTGTGCCTATATTTATATATACCCGTATCTCTTGTTGATGACTATAGAATCCGGGGGGCCCTGTGCAACTGGATGCAGGCTACTGCACCTTCTTATCTTTCCCCCTCTAATTGGGAAACAGTCACTACATAACAACTGTATAAGCATAACAGGTTTTAATGCCTACCCGTTTTGCCATGATTTTCTCTAGCTGCTACAACTATATATCTACAATCAGGTTGTTACTGGTGTTGCATTCATTCGATGTATCTTTTTGTGGGACTATATATATAAGCTGGGCGTCCACTTGTAAGTCTTCTCGTCTCTTATTTTTCCCTATTCGGGTAATTGCGCTCAAGGCCCCATATACTCAAGGCCCTAAAGGTCCCAAAAGACCCCAAAAGACCCTTTAACCACATGGCTAACATGGCTAACATAGCATTCTAATAATAGTATTCTAATAACCCTGGAAAATCTCTGGCCAAGCCCTGGTCAAACCCTGGCTATACTCTAGCTATTCTTTATACCCATCTCCAGCTGTACTCTAGCTGTACTCTAGTAGTACTCTATACCCTTCTCCTAAATTGATCCTCTGCTTGTCTCTCGTCTCCAACTCATACTTTGTACAACGTATCAAGAAACGATACAATTATCCGGTCGGCAACACCTCTTGTACTGACACTGCCAGCTACCCCGTAGAGCGCCCGTGTATCACTCTTACTCCCAGAAGCTCCTGAATGAGACGTCTCTTCAATGCCATCTTCAAGATCTTTAATCAATTCATCAATAATAGGTACTGTAAGACGAGTCAATGCAAAATGAAGGGCTGCCGGGTTCTGAAGGGTGGAAAAATGCCATCCCTTCTTGGTCAAAAGGTCACCTAGTAGGTAAATATCAAACTTATCTGAATTGTTAGCCCTAAATGAAACTACTGATCCAATTGGGTCACCTATGACTTGGATATACTGTGAAATTTTCTCATTGGTACGAATCTCTTTCTTTAACTTCATCGAAGCCCCGACTATCTCTAAGCACGATTGTTTGTATCCGTCTTCACCAATGGAAATTAAAGTAGCCCAGCACCCAGCCATAAGAGCTCCAGGACGACTTCCAGCTAACGTTGGAGATCCATACATACCCCCGGTCCAATCTGACAGAATGTAATACTGACACTCTCTGAGTTTGGCATTTCTGTACATGATAATCGATGATCCCTTAGGGGCAAATCCATACTTATGGGTATCACATGAAATAGAGGTCACTCCAGGCAATCTGAAATCGAATAATGGAATCTTGGCGTCTCCATGGACCTTGGATTTTTCTAAAAATGATACAATGAACGATCCGAGACAAGCATCTACATGTAAAGGAATATTGTATTTCACTGCTAAATCAGAGAGCCCTTGAATGTCGTCGATAATCCCATGAGGGAAGTTAGGAGCAGAGCCACATAAAAGTATAGTGTTCTTGTTAATCAACCTTCTAACCTGGTTCAAATCCACTTGGAAAGTAACTGGATCCAATTTCACCTTATGAAGCTTGATATTGAAGTAGTAGCATGCCTTTTCAATCCCAGCATGGATCGTGACAGGAGCAATGATTTCAGGTTCACTGATCCCCTTGTACTTCTTCCCGTATTCTCTAGCGGCCAACCCAGTCAAAAGTAACGATTCTGTACCTCCAGAGGTCAGCGTACCACAGGACCCTTCGGGGCCATTGAATAGGTTTAATACCATGGAAACAGTCTCAGCTTCCATCTTACGGACACCCGGGAATACATCTGGGTGTAATTGATTGGCTACGTAGTTCTTATGGTATGCTTCTACTTGTATATCACCTAAATCGTCCCCACCATGGTAGACTGCTCCAGAAACCCGACCATTGGCCCAATCACTGTGTTTCAAGTTGTGAAGGGTTTTTAATTCCCGGGATACTTGCAGCTTAGCCAAACCTGTGCTAGGAAGCTCGTGAAACTGGCCTAATTCCTCTGAATTCTTCATCAATGTCTCTTCAATCTTGGTTTTCGTACTGGCCACCTCGGCGTCAATCTTGGCCCTGATTGAAGGGATCAAAAATACTACTTTGAACACCAAGGACACCGCTAAATGGTACCAACTCTTGATCAACTGCACAGGTCCGTACCCGTACAATGTATGAATGAAACGGCAAGTTTTCAAGAGAATCCAATGGGCTACTACGATGCTACTGAAAATGGCAAATACGTTATAAGGGAAAGCATCACTAGCCCTGGTTTTCGCTACAAATGAAGTGGTTTTCATTCTAGCCCAATCATAGAGCCATATCAACTCAATTTCACAGAGAAACAATAGCTCCCTAAAGTCCCTGGGCAAGTAGGGCATACCGTACGACTTGGCAGACAAGTATAAGCTGGCTACGTCAATGTGTTCCATCTTCAACCAGAAATAAAGTCAATTGAGGTGAATTAAAGTCCAAGTCTAGTCTATTTATTGTTAAGCAAATCAATTTGGTGTTTATGGATTCAATTGGTGGCAATTAAAATCAGTAGGCCAATATGATCTTCTACAATAGTATGATCCTCCACAATGGCAGATCAATTAGATCAACTAGGTCAGATAAACTAGGTAAACTAGATCAATTAAATCAATTGAAGGAAGTAAGTTAAAATAAGCTCTCCTAATCACTCTGTTAGGCCGATGGCAATCAATTCAATCGGTCAATTGGTTGCAAATTAGGTTGGTTGTAATACAATGAAAATCAATTAGCTGTAAATTTTTGGCTGTAAAAAAAAGAAGTCACGCTAATTTTACCGCCGCCACTCGCCATTTTGCCTTGCTTTCCTGTGATTTTCCTTCCGGGCCCCCCTAAATAACGCGGGGGCCCGCTAAACTTGCCGGTGGCACGGCTAAAGCGCTCGCCACTTACCGAGCGCCCCGCTAAGACTCATCCTCCTACCCTTACATCATGCTCTTTCCTACTCTCTCTTACTCTCTCCAGCTTTACCCTTTCACTACTCCATCCTACTCCATCCTACTCCATCCTACTCTCTACACTGCTCTATGTGATCTGTATGTTCATCTATACTCTACTGCTACTGAATTCAGTCAGAACGGGGTGGTAGCTCTGCTCATCCTAGACCCACGACTACTGCTGACACTACCGCTGTTCTCCACTGCTGTTGTCCGCTCGGTGACTATCTTGTTCAACCGGTTGGATAAAAGATCGTCCATGAACTTATTGGTGCCCTTGAGCGCCGCCAACTCCAACTTTTGGTTCAGAACCTCGTAGTCTCTACTCAAAGTTGGTAATAAACGGGCTCCAGGTCCGTTAAGTTTGGCTTCGAGCTTTGCGTTCACCGCAGTAAGCCTATCGAGCTTTTCCAGCAACAAAACTGCTTCACTGGATCCTTCCTGGTATTCTACTCTCAACAAGTCTTCCTCTTTAACTAATTTGCACAATGCTTCGTCCACACTGCTCAACTCTTCTCGAAGACTGTCCAAGTAATGGATCTGTTGGCTTATTATCAAATCCAACTCTCCTTCTTGGCCCAGGGTAGATTTGTTCTGGAACGTTTCTAAGTTTTCGTCCAAATACTCCATTTTCGTCACCAATTCTTGCTCCTGGCTCTTGTACTTATCGTAGTCCAGCTCCACTTTGGCAAGCTTCCGTTCTGCAACTGCAGCCTTTTCGTTGGCTGAAGTCAATTCTCGGTATTTGACTCCGATCTTATCGGTATCTTCATCGATACGAAGCTGCTGGTTATGTTCTTGTTCTCTTAACGCAGTCAACGTGGTCTTGTACTTGTGATCAATGGAATCGTTTATCTTGTGAATTCGATCGTGTATGATCGCTGCCACTTGTTCCTTGTACGTCTTGTAGTCTATGGTCTGAGAAAGTGCTATATGGTTACTTTCAGATTCAATCTTCCCGTCTGGAGCCAGTTGGTTCGATCTGGGTCCAAAATCGTAGAAATAGTTGGTCTGAAGCTCTCTTTTGATGGTGGAATCGCTGGAATTGGTTTTAAGATCCACTTGCAAATGCTTCTGGAGTATATCGTCATAGTTCTCCGGGAATGGACAATTCATTTTGTTCCAAGAATGGGCCCATTCTGCAAATATCCCAGGACTGGCCAAATACACATTCATAAAGAAATCCTCGTTGTTATATTCCTTCGAGAATAACTGCTGTCTGTTGGCTATAAAAGTATTGACTACTTTCAAGATCCATTTGTGTCTAGCACTCAATTCCGAGCCATCGGCACCGTTATTGCCGTAGAAATTGTAATTCAAGTCCGATTCTGGCGCTTCTTTGATCCTGTGGGCACAATGGTCAATGGAAAGGGCAGAAATCGGGACAAGAATAGGTACTTTCAAAGGAAGTTGGTCCAGCAGAAGTGACTGACCGGAGTAATTGGTCCGGATGAACTCAATCCCCGGGTTCTTCAAGTCTAGTTCACTATCAAACAGGAAGATCATGTCAACCTTCTCCTCAAAGGCATAATTATACACCAGCTGGGACGTGGCTAAGTAGATGCAAAGGTTTTCATTAGTTTGTTCGTTGGAAATAAGAACCGTGTTGTTTCTATGACCGTAGTGCTTATGGATACTTGTTCTTGGCTGTTTATGGTGGGAGTTTTCGTTTTGATGATGGTCTTGGATGCTCCGTTTGGCAGCACCACTACTACCATTACTACTACCATTACCATTACCATTACTACCACTACTACTATTATTACTACTACTATGACCCTTATTGGTGCCATTGGCATCCTGCTGTTTCCCTCCCAGGTTCAGTTGGGGCGTTCCTGCTCTGGAATCCTGCTCAGGGGTATCCGTTTCACTCCTCGGGAATCCAGTTCCGTCGTCGTACAATTTGCCACTGCTGATATTCTTGTAATACAAACGCTTACCGATGATAAGCCCTTCGATAAGCTCCAATTCCTTGACGCTTTGGGCCACCACCACCATGGTAAACTTGGACTTCAATTCAGACCTATCGCCGTCAATGTCGTTATATCCGCCTATTTTCGAAGACTGTTTCTGCTTCAGGGGGAAGTACCCTGGCAAGGAGTCAGACTTACCATCGCTGGCCAACAAGTCAGACCCACTACTGGCCGCCTTACTGAGCTTCTTGGGGTACCTTTCCAACAACAAGTCGACCAACCGATTGAAAAGATGGAACTTGCCCAGCATATTCTCCATCCGTTCATTGACATCCATAAGGATCAACTTCCTGGGGATGAAATGGTCTACAAGCAAGGTCGGGTGGCGGTCAATAAGACACAATTGTTCGTACAAGAGGTTGATCTTTGCCCCTGTGGAGAACTTATCTGATCCTGCTGCTCCAGAGGAAGAAACACTACCGCTGCTGGACGTGCTATCAAGCAAACTATCGATACTGGTTCGTTGTCTTTTGGCGTTGTAAAGACCCAAGAGTTCACTCCGGAAGATCTCCACCACAAGCTCCAAGAGATCCTGCTGGATGTTGGTCAAAAGTGCCGGTATATAGTAGACACCATTGGCGGGTTGTTTGGGACCCTCCGGGCGTGCTTCGGGCTCCTCCAGAAGGATGTTCAAGAGGTTCATTGGCCGTTCCAGTGGCTGTAAATAATTAAAGTGAATTCAAAAAATGTAATTTATAAAAATGAAAATATGAAAATAGCGAGAAAATTGAGAAAATTTAAAGAGAATTGACGGTTTTGGCGGTAATTCCAGTGGGAAAGCATGCTAAATTAGCGAGAAGCGTTGCGTTTTGGCGGCCCTGCCGTGTTTTCTCTTCAATTTAGCGAGGCAAGCAGAAGCTTTAGCGAGGGCCAAATAACCAATCAACGATGGCATCAATAGTACAATGGTATCAATATATACCTCTATACTTCTCTACATATCTACTGTCTTCTTCTCTGCCTTCTGGATGTCTATAAATATATATTGCTATTGATACATTTCTTTTACTTCTTACCTTTCCGTTTGGCAGTCACATTGATCCCTATGCTGGCCACGCTATCCCACACTTCAGGTGCCACTGCCTTGGGCAACTTCCGGCCATAGAGGCACTGGTCTATGAGCCACATTCCAACCAAGAACTCAGACTTGTTCAAGGTCCCATCATGTCTGAAGTCCACGAGGTTCCAGATATCCTGTAAAGTAGCGTCGGTCAATCGACTCCGCTTCCAGATTCTCTTCACCACCACAGCATGGATTAACTGGCTGGCTTCCACGGACTCGAGGTCATGGACGTTGCTGGAATCTGTGGTTGCTGATTTCGCCGACAATAACGCTGCTTTCAATGCCTCTTTTTCATCTAATACTTCATGGTTAGTGTGTGTGGTTGTGGGTCCTCCTTCTCCTCCTTTACCGGTAGCTATTGGTGCTAATTCGTTTTCTACCTGCTCTGCTGCTGGTAAATGTTCGTAATTCACTCCATCCAATCGGTTCACGGTGTTGGACATGTACAATCCTCTATTACTGACAAATAATCCTTCGTATCTCTTACGTTCCAGTTCACTCAAAAAGCTTGCATCTGAATGGGTCTTCCAAGGCTTATTTTCGTTAAATTGCTTCTTCATTTCTTTCTTCTTGGTCTTTCTCATGGTCGTCTTCAATTGAACCTTGGTGGTGTGTCTTCGAGCCAACCCTGGTCTGACAGGTTCCGAAGTATCATCTTCTACGTCTTCAGTAGCACCAATCTCTTCATTTTCAATCTCTTTGGTAACTTGATTGGTTTTAGTGTTTATCGAAAACGATTTGAAAATTGCAGAAATGTCTGATGACTTCCGTTTATGACCATTATGTTCCAGCATAAATTGGGGGAATTTGGACGAAAAATGGTAGTGATCATCCATATTATCGTTTAAGTCTCGGCTGTAATTACTTCTCCTACTGATTGACAGGTGGACATCATCTACCAGAGACGATGCCATGAGGTTATGTCCTGGGCTTGGTCCTATAAGACTTTCAGACAGATTGATTTTCAGCAGTTGATCCCAGTTGGCCATATCAGGTGGTGGCTTTCTTCTTAATGTTCGCCCTCCTTCTACAGGTAAACTTTCAGTGCTGGTACCTTTTAAACTGTTGTTGATAGTAGCCAGACTATTCAGCTTCGTTGGTTCGACAAGACTGTCAGTACTTGGAATTTCATGGATTCTTTCTTCTTCATTCCTGTTGAAATTGTCAAAGTATCCAGTAGAATCATAATTGAAATAGTTAGAACTATTGTAACTATCATTACTTGTATCTCTACTCATATCCGCGGCTGTTGGCATTTCAACCACCTCTGGGGTATCGTGCAAATCAACAACAATCTTAGGAGTAGTGATGAACAGACTCAGACTATTCCCGTCATCCAAATCTATAACATCAAGATTGGAATTAGAATTGTGATATCCATAATCATCATGGTCATCTTCTTCATTATCATTAACATCGCTGTCATCCAGAACTGATTGTTCACAGGAGCTCTTAGATAAGTTACGGCTAGCGTAGATGACCTCTGAATCTTCTGAGTCGTCAAAATCTCGACGTATCACACCGCTATTGTAATTCTTTCTAGCTTCTACTGCCTCTCTGAATTCATTCAATTTATTGTGTACATCCGTAGACTCGTCGTAAACCCTGCTGTTTCTATTCTCTGCTGATACGGCTTTTGCATTAATCGACTGCCTAATGGAATCTACTTTAGCTACAGCTTGTCTTTTGGTAGCATCCAGGTCATTATGGATCATTTTGGATCCAATCGAGTTCTTTATTGATTGGATCATATCCATAGGAGGTACCACGGATTGTGGTCTTGGAGGAGCAGGACTAGCAAAAGAAGGAAGGCTGTTCCTTTTATTATTACTACTATTATTGTTATTATTGTTGTTGCTAGAACCACCTCTTTTTGGGCTGGTTCTAGTATGCAGAGAAGAAACCTTCGAATGCAGATCAGAGGGTGTATAGGAAGCAAGTGTCATGTGAGTTTGGGCTGTTGTTTGGGCTGCTGTTTCGCCACCAGACTCGTTGAGGTCTGTCTTGTTGCTAGAAGATCCTAGAAGAGAGGCTGCTGCTGCAAGGGCTATATTAGCAGAGGCCAGGTTAGGCTTGGTGGTAGGCAGCGTTACAATGCCCTGTGGACCAAGAGATATGGGTTTACTTAAAGAAGACGAGTATGAAAGTGCTCTTGAATGGGCCATTCTACCATTACTGAGACCATTAGTGCCACCAGATGCCTGGTATCCAGGAGTTCTGGTGGTATTAGGGGTGTCTACGTAGTTAGGGGTACCGGCTGGTGTACCGGCTGGTGTGGTGACAGAAAGGTCAGTTCTAGGGGTGCTAAGGGTAGCAGAAGTGGGTGTATTAATATTATAATAGATATCAGAATTGCAACTAGGGTTGTTGGAATTACTATTGGACCCATTCTTGGTACCATTACTGGGGCTATTGGCAAAGTTTCCAGGGTTGCCCTTTCTATTTCGTGGGGTTATTGGTGTTCTTTCAATGGCCGAGTTAGTGGAGGCACTGACAGGGTTATTCATATTATTATTGTTATTATTGGTGTTAACTTTAGTGACTACTTTGAGAGGCCTTCCGTTGGGCTTCTTATTTCCACTGGTATCTGTCTTATTGGGGATAACAAACGGTTGTTTCCGCTTATCATGATTGATCTCTGATTTGGAGCGATTAGAGAGTCCATTGAAAGCAGCAAGGGCTGCTGCCTGACTGGACGTACTCATTCTGGGTGGCCCTATCTACGTTCTACAATGTTTAAAGTGGGCTGTGATGTGATCCTGCTTGGTCGATCAATGCCGATGATGAAACTGGTGCTCCAGAGCTGGGGTTCTTTTATCAGTAACTTCTGAAGATAACAAATTGGTGTTTCTAAATAAAGCCAAATAGTGAGAAAGCGCACAGCCACGGGGATTTAGCGAGGACCACGGCGCAAATAGCGAGAAAACGGCGTAAATTAGGGAGAAACAGCAAAGAAATAGCGTAAATTAGCGGTAAAGCAGTGAGCAGATAAGAAAAATAGCGACAAATTCCGTCAACAGTACAATCAGATCTGTTAGAACTGTCGGTCAGAGTGAAAGCCAATCCACCAAACTCAGTAGAATAAGTCCATGACTGGGACATGACTCGTATTTCATAGCTTGTGTGAGATGGCAGAGCTCACGATCAACGAAAGCGATGCATTGTCTTGCTAGCTGCCCTAAGAGACGGGCTGTGGTCTCGTGCTGGAACGCTTCCAGGTGGGGAGCCCTGAATAATATTCACAGCCCGCTAATGTGCAACCACCCAACAACCACCTACAGCAGGCGCTTACAGCCACCCTACTGTGTACAGCATCTACCGCGCAGAATGGGAGAATTAGCCTATAACGAGGGAGAATTAGCCTACAATTATTGTACAACTGCCGTACAATTACTGTACTTCTTTTGTAATTAGCGTACAATTAGCGTGTCTACGGTGCGCACGGCTGGCACCCTAAATAGGAAGAGCAAGAGCAAGAGCAAGAGCAAGAGCAAGAGCAAGAGCAAGAGCAAGAGCAGCAATATAACGGCTACTTGACTCTCTGAATATGATAAGGAACCGGTCGACGGTTCTAAATGCAAACCATTTTGTTCATATATATTACTTGCTTACTGTACATATAGTACTTGCTTACTGTAATGACGACTACACTATACTTCTGCTATTTCTTTATGCAAATTTCTATCAACTCTAACTTCTATTCTACTTTCTCTTACCCTTGTTGGCGTTGGCAAATCTACCACGTCCAACTCGGACTCCACTGGCCCTGCTACCTTGGAAAGTACTAAATGGTGACATGTAATTATCAGCAGACCCACCACCAATCCATTCTTGAAGTACCTTTTCGTTTTGTCTTCTTTGCCATGTATCATCTTTAATTGCCTGTTGGTATTCCTTTTGATCTTCTCTTAAAAAGATTTCATTTTGAAGGCCTTTACTACGGTTATCCTTATTATGTTGGTATCCACCGTTACCCAAGAGCTTCCTTTGCTGCTTGGATTGTGGTGATGGAAGCGAAAACTTATCCCCACGGGTATGCCATTGGAAGTTGGCCTTTAAATGTGGAGTCACCTTACCAGTGATATTATCAACTGATACGGCACAACGTAATAAAGTAGCTCCACCACATTTAGGACAGAAATGCTTAGGGGTACCATCTTTTGGTATAGGGGTCAATCTGAAACATGCATGACATCTATACATATAATTACGGACTCTTTTTATTTGTTTACCGGACATAGAGTTCATCAAGTTCAATCCTAATTGTAAAGAAACGTTTTGACAAGCAAAATCCCCAGTGGTAAGAGCAACCTTGATAAATGGACTAGACTTGCTTCCTGATTCCGCAATCTGTTCATTATTATCCTTTATTATTTCTTCCTGGAGATTTTCAGGTGTAATCCACTCTCCATCGTCTTCTTCTTCGTCGTATGTTTCGGATAAGGTCTCTGAGGCTTGCACAGTTTCTTGGCTGGCTGGCTCAGATTTGGTTACTTCTACTTGTTCTACAACTTCTTCTGTTTGCTCCTTTTCTTCCTTTTCTTGTTCTTCTAACTCCTTTTGAAGCTGGGCTTCTCTCTTTTCCCTTTGCTTCTTACCACCTCTACGACGAGGTTTCTTGGCCTTTACTGGTTCTTCGGTGGTATTAGCATCAACATCTACATCTACAGGAACAGTAACTGCTTCAGCTGCTTCAACTGGGGACTTGGATTCTGGTTTATCGCCACTTGGCTTGCCCTTGTACTCGATTTTTTCGCCTGGATACTTTCTAAGTCTCCATTCACCACCATTGCTTTCCACTTCTAATTCGTAGGCCAATGCGATGATGTGAATATCATTGGCAGATAACACTGCGTAATCACCGGTTAATTTGGCAAAATCGGATATTCTTTTAATGGATTCCTTCTTAGGATGTCTGATTTTCAACGAATCACCCCAAATAGTAAGTTGTTGTCTAACATTATCATCCTTCAATTCACTGAAAACTCCCGGGGTAGTATAGAAAGATCCTGCAAACTGTTGAAGCACAGCTGCTGGTTGAGTGATAAGAGGACCAGCATCAAGGACTAAAGTCTTGATTTTTTTGTCATTAACTGGAACATCTGCATCTACAGATACAGGTTGAATGTTTTGTTCGACCACAACTTCTACAGTTTTGGCTTCTTCCGACATTCTTTAGGCTCTTCTTCTTCTACTACTTCTTGGTTCTTCTAAGCTCATCTCATCGCATGGGGACCCCGATCGCTCTATATGCAGAACTTGAAGAAAAAATAAAAAGGTTATATAATTATGTCACGTGATTGGAATATACAAAATATTTGATTACATAGTTAAATTCTTCCCTACTAGTCATGCACGTATAACCACTAACTGAAAGATATGGAAAGATACGGGGTTTTTAGGGTGATTTATCCATACTTGGCGATGCAATTATAGTCAGATCTGTATCTCAGCCGGACATTGTTCGAGGATGCAATTGGCGGACTGTCAAGTGGGGTATTTTGCTTGCACTTATTATTCCATTCTATCAGTAACGCATATCCATAGCCTTTACCAGGCCTAATTAGGAAAAGAGTCACTAAAAGGGAAAGTTTGGAAATTTAATTGACGGCTGAAGTCTAAGATGGTGTGTGTATGACCCAGACATTAAGTTAGTGAGGTGAGGTGGGTGTGAGAGCAACCGAGCGAACGAGCGAACGGGAGAGAATGTGAAAAGTATGCGTTGGGCCTTTGAACCCTTTCCTGGTGCTTAAGGAATTCAGCATGTGAAGATAGTTATCATATATTGTTTACAGAGAATTAAGTAAGCACCTGTAAACAACAATAGCGCATCAACGTTATGACCTCAATGCACATTTCTAGAATACATGTATCAATCTCGGTTTCCATCCGTTTCCATCGAGGCACTTGTGTCTACGTTAATGGTCCTGCAGCGATTCGTAACCTTATTGCCCAACTGGGATAAGAATGGACAGCCCCACTGTAACCTTGCTATTGGAAAAGAGGGGCAAGGTAAGGTGGAACGTAAAAAAGGTTTATATATCCAAGTGTTTGTAGGTAGTTTAAATTTTTATTTATAGTAAACGTATTACTTATTCTTAAACATTACTCATAATGGGCCCAAGCCAACAAGACCATTTTATACTCCATTGGTAAGTACCACTAAAAATAAAGAAATATGAAGAAAATAGTAACTAACAGCTTAGGTTGGATCTCTCCAGATCCCATAGAATTCTCTGGATTCTTGAAATTTTGGAATTGAATTACGAAGTTAAAATTTATTTAAGAGACCCAAAGACTTGGAGATCACCAGAAGATTTAAAAGCAGTTCATCCTAGTGGTAAATCACCGGTGCTAGAAGTCAGATACGCAGATGGTCTGCCTACTAAAAAATTAGTGGAAAGTGGATATATCATTCAACATCTCCTTAGACACTACGATACACAGCAATTGTTGACACCTCAAGACCCTGACGAACAAGAAAGAGTAGACTATTATTTGCACTATGCAGAAGGAACCCTTCAACATCTCTTGGTATCTCTTTTAATCAATAATGTAGCAACAAAATTGGCTCCTGTAGGTACCAAGACTTTAGCGAAAATGGTAACTAAAGGGTTAAACTCTGGGTACTATGCAGTGGAATGGAAATTAAATATGGACTTCTTGGATGAACAACTTAAAAAGGAAGGTACTGGATATTTTGTAGGAAGTCAATTGACAGGAGCTGATATTATATTGAGTTTCCCAATCTATGAAAATATATTTGATAATGAAGTTGAAGTTCATAAGTTTCTTGGGAAAAAGTTGAACCTTGCAAAGACATGGCCACATTTATATGCTTGGAGTCGAATGATAGCTGATGATCCAATTTATATAAAGATTGATGAAATGATGGAGGAACTAGTTGACCAAAAAATTGCCAAGGATAAACGGAGAAGTAAGCAATAGGTAATAGAAGGGCTATATTCTTTAGGCAGCGAAAGATTGTGTTTATGAATGTATAATATAAGTATTCAAAGCTGTAGGCTTTAACTAATGAAAAAATGTAAGGTCTATAATATTACGGACTATAAGAGTCTATAAGAGGACTATAAGAGTAAGATTTACATATATTTAGAAGCCACATCCGTAATAGTGCTATCATTTATGACAAAAAATGAAATCTAACGGCCAGCCTCTTACAATGCATGGAACTCAATTCAATCGGTATACTGTGCGTACCCTCTCTTTCTATCTCTCGTTCCACTCACTCTCCCATTCGTATAACAATATATTACATAATACATATATGTATGTATACGACAAACATACCAGCGAGCATAATTGATAATTGTTTAGAGCATTGTTGTTTACAGCATGACTGTTTAGAGCACCGTAGAACGAGTGTTCGGTAAATCAGTAGCTGTTATTGTATAGTCAGTACGCAAACCTAGGCCATGGTATGCAACTACTAGTCATCTTTTTTATTGTTTAGTATGCTCTACTAGCTAGGTTTCCTCCTCTGGTATCCACCTCGGGAATAAAGGCTAGTGAGTATACTCATATCTACTCCTCCCTCTACCACTTACTTCTCACTCTTCTCACTCTCCTCTACTTCGTTCCCTTCTTCTCTCTCAGCCCTTCTCTTCCCTCTCTGCTCTCCTCCTACTGTTTCTTCCCATCTCATCACATCTCCCTCTTCTGCTGCATTCCCCTTTGGGAGGCCATCGCTGCCTGCACAAATAGATGAGATGAGCAGAAAATTTCCAGACACCAACACCAACAGACATGGCCAAGGCAGTTAAAGCAGGCCCAGGAGGGGTCAAGAGCAGCTCCAGAAAGCGGAAGCCAGAAGCAGAAGAGCCAGAGGTCTCTGAAGACGAGTTCCAGGTCGAAGGACTTCTTGACGCTGAAGCTAGCGAAGATGAAGACGATGATGAGGATGAAGACGAAGAAGCTGTAAGTGGTGACTTCGAAGAAGAAGAAGATGACGAAGATGGTGATGATGAAGAAGCTGACGATTCAGACGCTGAACTTGAAAAGCTCCTCGGCGAAGAAGAAGACGTCAGCGATGTCGACAGCGAAGATTTCCTGGACGAACCAAAGGACGACACCTTCTCTGTCACCGATGCCATCTCCAAAGTCAAGATTAGAACCTTGTCAGAATCGTCTTCAGGTTCCACTGAAGAAACCGTAAAAACCACCATTTTCTCCGACGGGACCCCAAGACTCATCAAGCCAGAAATCAACCCGGTCTACGATAGTGACGACAGTGATGCAGAAAACTTCAATACCATCGGGAACATTCCTCTTTCTGCCTATGAAGAAATGCCCCACATTGGTTACGATATCAACGGTAAAAGAATCATGAGACCTGCTAAGGGTTCCGCTTTGGACCAACTCTTGGAAAGTATTGATCTCCCAGAAGGTTGGACCGGTTTGCTTGATCAAAACACCGGTACCTCTTTGAAATTGACCGATGAAGAATTGGAATTGATTCGTAAGATCCAAGCCCAAGAGAATACCGACGATTCTATCAATCCATATGAGCCAACCATCGAATGGTTCACTTCCAAGACTGAAGTCATGCCACTTACCGCTGTTCCAGAACCTAAAAGAAGATTCGTTCCTTCCAAACACGAAGCCAAGAGAATCATGAAGATCGTTCGTGCCATCAGAGAAGGCCGTATTGTTCCTCCAAGTAAAGTGAAAGAAGCTCAACAGGAAGAAGAAATGAACCACGACTTGTGGCTTGATGAACAAGATATCCCAGACCATATCATGAACTTAAGAGCTCCAAAGCTCCCTCCTCCAACCAACGAAGAATCCTATAACCCTCCTGAAGAGTACTTGATGACCGCTGAAGAACAGAAGAAATGGGAAGAAACTGAAGAAATCGATAGAGAAACCAACTTTATCCCCCAGAAATACAGCTCTTTACGTAAAGTCCCAGGTTACCAACAAGGGTTAAGAGAAAAATTCGAACGTTGTTTGGACTTATACTTGGCTCCAAGAGTTCGTCACAATAAGTTAAACATCGATCCAGATTCGTTGATCCCAGAATTACCATCTCCACAGGACTTAAGACCATTCCCAATCAAGTGTTCTACTGTTTTCCAAGGCCACACGGAAAAGATCAGAACTTTATCCATAGATCCACTGGGTCTTTGGCTTGCCACCGGGTCCGATGACGGGTCCATCAGAATCTGGGAAATCCTTACCGGTAGACAAGTCTACAAGGCCCAATTGGTGGACTTGGAAGACTCCGATGACCACGTAGAAGCCTTGGAATGGAACCCAGATGCCAACTCGGGGATTCTTGCTGTCACTGTCGGTGAACACATCTACCTTATTGTTCCTCCAATCTTTGGCTTTGACATTGAAAACGCCGGTAAGCTGCGTATTGAAGCCGGTTGGGGTTACGGTACTTTCGGCCAGAAGGTCAAGGACTCCTCCATTCAAGTTGGTGGTGAAGCTGAAGCTGAAGAAGAAGATATGGACTCGGACGATGACGCTACTACATCTGGTGGTCGTGGCCATTCAGCAGCTACCAAGAAGAAAGACGTCGCCAAGTGGCTTACTCCTTCCCAAGAACAAGCCCAATTGGGGATCTCTGCCATCATACAATGCCGTAAGACCGTCAAGAAGATCTCGTGGCATCGTAAAGGTGACTATTTCGTCACCGTTTCTCCAGATTCGGGCCACACTTCTGTCCTTATCCATCAATTATCCAAACATTTATCCCAATCTCCTTTCAAGAAGTCCAAGGGGATCATCATGGATGCCAAGTTCCATCCTTTCAAACCTCAATTGTTTGTGGCCTCCCAGAGATATATCAGAATCTATGATTTATCCCAACAAACCTTGGTCAAGAAATTGTTACCAGGGGCCCGTTGGTTGGCTAATATTGATATTCATCCAAGAGGTGATAATTTACTTGCATCTTCATTCGATAAGAGAGTCTTATGGCATGATTTGGATTTGAGTTCCACTCCTTATAAGACTTTAAGATATCATAATAAGGCTGTTCGTTCCATTACTTTCCATAAGGGTACCCTTCCTCTTTTTGCATCTGCCTCTGATGATGGTATTATTCATGTTTTCCATGGTACTGTCTATGATGATTTGATGACCAATCCATTGTTGGTTCCATTGAAGAAATTGACTGGTCATAAGATAGTCAACAGTTTAGGGGTTTTGGATCTTGTTTGGCATCCAAAGGAGGCCTGGTTGTTCAGTGCTGGTGCTGATGGTACTGCTCGTCTCTGGACCACCTAGACCCACCTAGATTCTAAGTTTAAGTTAATATAAGATACGTATAAAAAGGTTATAGTTAGATAGAGGTGGTTAGAATATAATGATTATTATTTTTTTGAACGTCTTGTAGTTGTACTATTTGGGTTTATACTGGAACTGTATATTTATGTCCTTTATACTTCCTTAAAATGTCTTAAATTTCCTTTACTATCGTTTCTCTCGTGATATAAGCCAACTTCTTCCTTCATATTCAGCCATCAACTCCAGATTTCAACATCAGCCTCCAACTCCAACCAATGTAACTCAATTATTTATTCTAGCTCTTATCATTGTTGTTTTTGTTGTTATTCTAATTCTTATTGTTCTTGCTGTTGTTCTTGTTGTGGTTCACTTTCAAGAGCGTCTTCTTTTCATAGAAGGCTTCAAAAAAATCTTCTTCATCTGCTTCCCCTAATAGACTCCCTATTATACACTTGATGTTATCCACTATCCCGGTATTTTCTTCGTTGTTTATCCAGTCAAGTTTCTTCCAGTCAAGGATCCCTTCGTGGCAGTACACCAATGGAGTCTTATACTCTTCCACTTGTTGCTTGTTGACAATAGCTGTGAACAAGTAAACCCCGCCTAAATCTTTCCCGTCACGATACCATTTAAGCACTCCTCTAGACCGATATTGTGGTAAATTTAACCCTGTTTCTTCCAAGGTCTCCCTGACAATACATTCATATGGGGTTTCACCAGCATCCAATTTCCCACCGACTCCGTTCCATCTGCCCATCCAGGGCGCCTTCTGACGGTTCAAAAGTAACATCTGATCCGTTTCTGGACAGTAAACAAACCCAAGAGTATATCTATATGGATAATTGGTCATTGGCAGCAGCCTTGTTTTAATTCTTTTTAGCAGCAAAAAAAATTTAAGGCTCCTGAAAGGAGAATTTTGGCTGCAAAAAAATGTACACGCGTAAGTGGGATCCGTGTTGTTAGGGGCGGAAAGAGGCCTTGCTCTTAAGTGGGACACTCTATACCACCTAAGTCAAGCTGGCTAGGCGAAGGAATAGACACCACTCTGACTTGCTTGGTATATAAAAGTTTGAATTATCGGCTTAATGGTGTTGAATTATCCTTGTGTTTGAAAGAACCCGATTTTTTTTTTTTCATTTTTATTCATTTTCTTATTTTTATTCGTGTTTGTTTGTGCCTATTTGTGGATTTTAATCACTCTAAGCGAACTGAGTCTAGGAGCTGGCCCCACATAAACTCAGACTGGCTGGTCCTTTCAGTTTCAGTGGGTGTGGTGATAATTTGGTTGTTTTGAGTGGCTGGATGGTTGAACCGTTGTTCTAACCGGGCCAAATCTCCGTCGTTGGCGAATTTGGTATAATCTCTCTTCAAATAAATTGCCACTAGTAGTGACTTCGTAAGTGCACCTATGGGTAATCTACTGATGAGAATTGCTGCAAGGATATGCTGGGTAGCTATATCTGAAGATACACCTCCATAGCCCGTACCAATTCCGGGGATAAGGATATGAGGTTCTTTTGCAGTAATAAGAAAGTTCCATACAGCATCAAAGATGATATATGCATCATCTATTTCCTCCGGAACAACCATGGTAGGAACATGGATAATCGTTTGTAAATTTGTATGTTCCCATACTCTACTGTTGGTGTAATTTTCACCCAATATAGCGGGCAAATCGATACTGGTCGGACGGCCAACTGGGGCATATGAATTGTTAACTTTCAATATGTAATTCTGTAGCTCTTCACTGGTAGTATGGATTGCATTGATTAACGCCTGGTCAAACCCTCCATTCATAAAACCTAGAGAGTTCCCTGGCGTGCATACCACGCATCCTGTCTCGGTTACCTTTCCATCATGATCTTTATTGCCTTTATCCATCCACTCTGCTCGTTCTAGCAATTGGGATATATCATGATTTCGAACTTGGCAATTTAACGGCTGGAGGTTTCTAGATCCAAGCTCGGCGTTTATCCTTGTAAGATGTTTCGTAAAGGAAGAACATACAGCAGCTGATCGGTCAAACAAGATAATCATACTAGCTGGTATTTATTGATCTACACGTACAATCAGGAACTGATGAAAAGAAATAATTGTTTTTCTTCACTCCTTTGAGCCTCTGATATGTGTATTGTCTTTCCCACCCGGTACTAAAACACATACTGATATCTGAGCGGTCGGAACTTACTAGAGCAGTCATTTTCTACATTTTTTTCTTCAGAATTTATATATATATATAATAAATCACAAGACATACTAAACCAGGGCTGATATTGGTGAAATTTGAAAATTTTAAAATATCCAGCGAATTATTCTTTGGAAGATATTAGCTTCCTTTACTTCTTCGTCACCGTTATCTTTCATCTGGGCGTAATATTCATATTCATGTTCTTCAAGTTCAGCATGACCTGATACAAGGTCAGCCTCTTCTGGTTTTATAAATTTGGTCTTCTTAATAAACTTGTAACCGACAAACAAGATAGCGCAAACAAACAACATCAAGTAATTGAAAAAGAAGTCACTGGTAACCCACCATCCTGGTAAGAAAGAAGTGTAACCAAGAATGAAAATCACTATCCAAATAAGGGTTCCTGAAAAGTAAATCAGATATGGTTGCCACCATGATCTGTAAGCAAAAGTAGTTCTATCAAGTCCTTGAGCTTTACAAGCATAGAAGAACTTAAGATAAGTGATAGCCATAAATCCATAATTCAAAATTTGCGCCCCAGTGACAAGGGAAACAAGGTAATTGAAAACAGTGGTACCAGTATCTCCTAATTGCATCAACAGAAGTAACAGGAATAACATGGAAACACCAACACAGTAAAGTGGAACCCCGTGCTTGTTACAGTAGGTCAATATTTTAGGAGCAAATCCTTTACCAGCTAAGGAATGAAGAGCTCTCAGGGAACAATAAGTATAAGAATTACCAGCAGAGAATGCCAGGGTAATGATAAGAGCATTAACAATATGAGGTAAAACTTTGATTCCCATGTTTTTCATTGCAATAACGTAAGGAGAAGCAAGAGCATTAGAAGAGTTAGCAGACATTTCAACGAAATATGGATTATTGTAAGCAACAAGAATAGTAACTGAAAGAGCACCTCCAATGTAGAAAATAGCTAATCTATAAAGGACGGTTTTAAAAGCAGTTGGAATAACTGTTCTTGGGTTTTCACATTCACCAGAGATCATAGAAATATATTCAGGGCCAACAACGATGAAAGCAGCTTTGAATAAAGCAGCAAGGAACCCTTCAAATCTACCTAAAGCACCAGTGGTGACATATTCAGCCATTGGACCACCAGCAACATTCCAGTTACGGAATCCAAAGGCATCATGTTGTGGATTTCCGCCACACATGGTAACAAGAGTGAAGATTAAAAGACCAATACATAAGGTAAGTTTACCCAAGGCAAGCCAAAATTCGGCTTCACCGTAAGCTCTAACCACGAACAAATTAATTACACCGTACAAAACAATTTGAATACAGAATGTGATAGCTGGAGAATAATCGTCTCTCCAGAAGTGAATCATACCATTAACAGCGGTGATTTCAAAAGGAATAATTAAAGCTTCTAATAAATAGAAATTCCAACCAACAGTGAATTCATATGCTTCATCGACAACTCTACCAGCCATATCAACGAAAGGAGAAGCAACTGGCATATAAGAAACCATTTCACCAACACCGGTGGTTAACAATGTAATCACAAAAGTCCAGAAACTGATGGCAAGTAAAAGACTAAGAGGACCAGATTTTATTAAACCAGATCCAATGGAAACGAAAAGAGAAGTACCGATAGAACCACCAATGGCAATTAATTGAACATGTCTTGGTTTTAATTTTCTATGCACATGATTACCACCACTTCTTCCATTTCCAACTGATGTCGACGATCCTTGACTATTACTTATAGTATGGCTCAAGGAATCGGCTGGTTCCATCATTTCAACAACAACACCATTCTTTTTTTCATTGTACCCGGTAGTACTCCTGGAAGAATAATCACCAGTAAGTTCGACGACTCCACTCATAATTAATGTCTAGCAAATATTAAAGTGGAATGTAAAGATAAATAAATTAATATATATAAATATATAAATATGTTGTAGGTTATATATATAAAGCGTTTAACTTATATATATATGTAAAGTGTATATATCAATTCCAGATCAATATGTATTGTACACTGTGTAGACTACCTTTCTAGACCAGCAAAGTAGAAGGTAAATTAGAAGCGAATAATTGGAAAATGTAACTTGACTGTAAGAATCTTTTCAATTGAGTAGTTGATCCAGTTATCGATGGCTTTTCCGTTCGTATATATACCCATTGTCCAGCTCCAAGCTGTCCGTATGTTTTGCCTAATCCGGCTCACTCTTGCAGCCAGACTAAATTGGTGTCGAATCGGTGCTATCTTATCTACCTAATCCGGCAATGTGCGACCTATCTCTATTTTGTTTGAGAATGTTCAACATCAGATCTGAGAGAGGACTCGGGGAAATCAATGAAGTCCCGTAGATCTGCTAAAGGTGTGGTATTGGCAATTTTTCAATTGTTTAAGGTTTTATTCAGGAGAGGCTGTTTATGTTTCGTAGCTAACGATCGTCTTTGTTCTTGTGCTTTCTCTGTATTGTCAGCTTTCCACTTGACCCTGCTTTGTCTGAGATGCTGCCCGCAGATAAGAATAGAGGTGCCTAAAGATGCTTGATGGTGCTTAATGCTACGCATTGAAAAGCGCAGTTAACTGCGGTAATAGTCTTAGAAGATATCTAGTATACAGCTCACATACCTCTCGATAAGAATGTAATCGCTCATCTATCAGTTGGTCGGGGAGGGAATTACTGGATTGAGTGATGTATAGATCAAAAAGGAAGAGTGAGAACTCGGTCGGGATCTACCCAAACAAGTAATATCTTCGTGCACAACTGATAGATTTCCAAGACAATCAGGACCAAGCGTATTGTCAGCAGCCCGAAAGAGGTCAATTCAGATCTATCTACGAAAATGGCTAAACTATACTAATTTACAATAGAAAGATTGAACAGCACATTCTGCGGTTTTTGTTATCCATTACTTAATCTATACGTAAGTAAGCCAAGCAACTGCTGGAGGGCGGCGGCGGCGGCTGCAAATCGACAACACCGCCCACTGAATGAAGAACACAACGAAATGGGAATAGTAGAGAATATAGATGTATTTAGGCGTATATTGACGTATAATTTGGGAAAATTAGCAAAGCTAAAGTACATATATAACGGCTACATAGAGACATAGACTGGTTGTAGAAAGAGCCAACACCATGTAGTTTTCCGAGAATCTCTGCTATCATTTCGCAATTCCAGGGACAATAATGCACGACTCCAGTCTACTATAGTAGAGAAGATAGATAACACATTGAATCGCTTAAACCATAAAACCTTCCACTTTCTTTCTCTTAGGTGGTAGATTGAAAATGACCTTGATTCTGGCTTAGTCACGTAAAAGCAAGGTTTTAAGAAATTTTGTAAACAACCCAACTGTCTAACGGGCTCGTGGTCATAAGGTTCCAGACGATCATCCAGGTTTTTTCTGCTTGAGGGGACTTACCCCATTTTTCGTGTAAACCCCGAGAAAAGCAACAAGTTAAGAAACTGTCAACACTTGGAACTTAGGCGTCATCCAACCTACTTTTGGACTGTTTCGGAGGTTACTCCATAGATTGTTCGATTGTCATCAATTCAAACTTACTTTTTGTTTTCTTGTTTTTTGTTTACTTTTGGCAGAGCGTAGAGCCAGAGTATTCTACAGCTCCACTACCAATGATATGAATATATTGATATATTATGGTTACTGCTTACTGCTTACTGTTGAATTCCGGTGTAGAGAAACGTTGTGATTCAGTAGCTATAATAATTAATTTACCATTAACTCAGGAGAAAAAGAGAAATAAAATGCTAAAGATGTACAATTGGTTTGGTATGGGTATAATAATGTAGGAGAAGGCGGGCGAAGGAAACGGCTTTGTGGCGGTCCAGAAAAGGTAGAATCTGGCAGTAGAGGATATATAGGATAGAGCATAAATTAGAATACAAGCAAGACGAATCGGTTCCAGCCGACATTCCAGACAATCTAGTCAATTATATTACATTAAAGCATCCTATATAATCCTATATAGCTGAAGGTTGCTGCTCGTGCTTGCTGCTCCTGGACTGGCCGATCTCTTGTTGTTGCTCGCGACGGCGCGTGGCGGGCTGAAATCACAGGCACCACAAACAAAAAATAATCAACACACTGAGAGACCCACTGGGGAAACCTAACCAAAGCGCCCGGACCGCCGAGTAAGCAGCAATTGGCCAATTGCTCCAGTTATTTCAATACCTGTTTGGTCTGTTTGCTCCAATTTATCCAGCTGTTCTGTAGCTGTTCTCTAGCTGTTCTCTAGCTTATCTTTAGCTTCTGTTGCTTACCCTATATATGCTGATCCGTTCCAGCTCTCTGATTGCGTCAATTTCGAGACTATGGCTGTTTCCGATTATGTCCTATATTAGATCGAGTTCTGGGGTTCCAGCCAATCAACGCGGCGGGTGGCCTGCGCACGAGTCTGTTTAATAGCAATTTAGTTTATTTCTCTATTTATTTATTATTATTTATTTATTTACTTTTCTAATTTCTAATTCTAATTGCTTATACTGTTAATTATTACTACTAGCACTACCTATTATTCCATCCATTAACCACATTAATCACATAATTTAGTTACTAATTAACTGTTATTACTGTTATTTATGTTGCGCTAATTACGTCAATTGTAACTATAATATATTAATTAATTAAATGTAACTAACTTGCTCTTTATTTATCAATTAATTGCAATTATAATTCCTGCTACTTCATTAATTAATCAAGTGTATTTGCTAGGTATTTTCTAATACACATTGACTTATTACCTACTTATTGCCTTCTTGCTCCAACCCCGGCTTTTCCTCTGGTAGTCTCTCCTTTTTGAGTGGCCCCCCTCTCTGGCTCTCTCCCCCTCCCCCCAACAATTGTCGTCGTGCATGCCACTGTTTGGTGCGTGACACCCCCAGGAAAACAAATATTGTGGATGTATGGGTGTGTGGGTGTGTGGATCTGCTAATTATATAAAAAACCGTGGGTTTTGCCAATAAGAAGCGGATTTTTTTGGCAACCAAAATTTAATTTTTTTTGAAAAAACTTTTCCAGTTTTTTTTTAAATTAACAACAAATCATAATGGCTCCTCCAGCTTTCTCCGACATCCAAAAGTCTGCTAACGATCTCTTGAACAGAGATTTCTTCCACTTGGCCACCACTGCCGTTGACGTTAAGTCTTCTGCTCCAAATGGTGTTGCCTTCACCGTCAAGGGTAAGACTGCCAAGGATAACTCAATTGCTGCTTCCGTTGAAGCCAAGTACGCTGATAAGGCTTCCGGTTTGACTTTAACTCAATCTTGGAACAACGCCAACTCTTTGGACACCAAGATTGAATTGTCTGAATTGTTGACCCCAGGTTTGAAATCCGAATTGGTCACTTCTGTTGTTCCAAACGGTAACAGAAACGCCAAGTTGAACTTCTTCTACTCCCAAAACGCCGTCAATGCTAGATTATTCTTTGACTTGTTGAAGGGTCCAATTGCCTTAGCTGATTTAACCGTTGGTCATGATGGTTTCACTGCCGGTGCTGAATTAGGTTACGATATCTCTTCTGCCAAGGTCAACAAGTACTCCTTAGGTGTTGGTTACGCTCAACCATTATACACTGTTGCTGCCACTTCCACCAACAACTTGTCTGTTTTCTCTGCTGCTTACTACCACAAGGTTTCTCCATTGGTTGAAGCTGGTGCCAAGGCTACTTGGGATTCTGTCAAGTCTTCCAACGTTAACGTTGAATTTGCTACCAAGTACAAGTTGGACTCCACTGCTTTCCTTAAGGCCAAGATTGCCGATTCCGGTATCACCGCTTTGGCTTACTCTCAAGAATTGAGACCAGGTGTCAAGTTGGGCTTGGGTGCTTCTTTCGATGCCTTGAAGTTGGCTGAACCAGTCCACAAGTTGGGTGTTTCCTTGTCCTTCTCCGCTTAAGCCCGCCTAAGCGTGTTTATGTAGTCAGCTACCAATATAAAAGATGAAATCAATCATACCTATCTACTAATTCTACTGTCTCTCTATTCTACATTGTCTCTACGTTCTCTCTTATTTTCTATTTTCTTCTATTAAAATATCCTATGATATATATCATATTAGTCTTTTATTAGTCATGGCTTGTACCATGAATGTCATATAATGTGGTTACCAGGCTGAAATTCCCATCGATAGTGTCTTAGTGCCTGTGTGTATGTACAATGTTAAGCTGATGGAGTCATATCAATTGTCCTTGTTCTTCTTCATCAACCTCTCCAAGTTCTTCTGGTCTCTCTTGGCCTGTCTGGCATCGGTCCTGACATTGGCCCAGGCCCTCATGTTCTCTCCGTACTTGATACAGATAAGAGGGAACGGAACCCCCAAAACAAGGGCCAAGAACCCACACATCGTGTTCCCCCATCCGTAGTCCAAGCGGTCATACATGGCGGTAGCAAAGAGTGGGAACCCGAACCCGAAACACAGTCTGAAGACGGCGGCAGCGGCCACGGAACTGGCAGCAAACCGTGGGTTCATGTCGATCAAGTAGACTTGGATGGTCTGGAAAACAGCCACAATGGCAAAACCGAAGATGAAAGTTCCAATTGCCGGCATGATCCAGAAAACTTGCTTTTGGACCGACCAGCCGTACCAGAAAAGACCAATGGGGAGCCCGAAACTGGATACCAAGAGGATGGGCAATCTGTACTCGGGCTTGGCCACTCCTCCGTTCTTCTTGGACAAGTCCCGGTATACTTTACCAATAACGGGCACAAGGACAGCAAGCCCACTTAAAAAGCCGATCCCCATGGGAATATACATGAGCCCGGAGATCCCTCTAGAGAAGCCGTAGTTCTTCTGAAAAACGACGGGGAAAGTGACCAACATAAGGTACATGAACCCGTAGCAGAATGCAAAGTATAACCCCAACCCGAACACCATTGGATGGGTGCATAAAAGTATCAATGGTCTCGAGACGGTGATCCAGATCTTTCCTGTTAAAGTTTCCCCATCGGCAATGGCATAGATGGTATGGAGATGGGTGTTACCGGTTTCCTTCTGAAGTCTCTTACATTTCTTGTAAAGTAAAGCTGGAGAATACGTTTCCTTGAAGTAGAAAGTCCCCACGGAGGCTACACAGAAGTTGAAGATACTCAAGACATGGAAACACCATCTCCAGTTGACGTTTTCGACGACCCAACTCAGGATCACTGGAGAAATCACGGGGCCAAGAGATGGACTCACGGAGAAGAAGGCCAAGGCTAAGAGTCTCGAGTCCGCATCGAAAAGATCAGCAATACTACCGGCTCCGACATTTAAGGGGGCACATCCTCCAAGACCTCCCAAGAATCTACAAATACAGAACTGGACGGTGTTCTGACTGAAAGAGGCACCGATGTTGAAGAAGAGATTGACCCAGATGGAGATATTCAATACGGGTCTTCTTCCAATTCTATCACTTTCGGAAAGAGGAGCAATGACTAAGGGACCAATGGCCCAGGCAAGAACCATGACAGAGACTGAAAAGGATCTTAAGAAGGTACTCATGCCGAACTCAGCAGCAATCTCTGGCATGGCTGGAGAGCAAATGGTGGAAGTCATGGGTGAAATCAAGGTATAGAGACCCACCAATATAGTCATAAGGGTCTTATCCTTTTTGGGCCAATTTCTTGGGTTTTCAGGGTCATCAGGTCCATCCCAGGTGACTAACTCGTGATCTATATCGGCGAATTCTTCACCATCGTCTTTAACAGGCACAGAAATGTCTGGTAACGCTTCATAGGAGCTACGAGGAAGGGTTTGTCTGGATTTCAGGTAGACACTTCCATTATCCAGAGAAGAAGCGTGCTTTACATCTTCAGAGTCTACTTCTTCTTCTTTGTCTCCACGGCGATGATCCAGTCTAAGATGGCTGGGATGGGACTTGATACTTTCACAATGGTCTTGGACATCTTGCACTCGCTTGGAAAGAGTATCCAAGATATTATTAGTTGTGGTTTTCCTAATACGTTCTACAGATGCTTCATCCATGTCTCCATATATTTCTTTTACAGAGTATCCACCTGAAGTTTGTTGACGAGATAATCTGTTTGACTCAAACGAACTGGTTCTGGATGCAGATCTTCTTAAACTGTTCAAGATATCTCCAGTTACAGTGTTGGAAAGAGTACGGCCTACGGTGCTTTTATGGTTATGGTTATTGCTATGGCTATGTTCGGTACCTTGGAATTCTTTGGGGTAATGGGCAGTAGAGTGGTTTTCTTCTGAGTTAGAAGAGGACCCGACACTGTGGTTAGTGTGGTTGTCTACCAGTTTTCTATGATCAGACATTCTGGATGACAATATCTTTTGGTATTGGATATATATTAGACCTTGACCTGAGTTGTTTCAGATATTACTAAGCAAGTACCAGTCAGTGGGTGCCAATGAGCAATTTATTCTGCAAGATGGCTGTGGAAACTTGTATCCTTGTTTCTGTACGGCTTTGAAAAAGCAGATGACAATGGCAATTCGAGCAAAAGGAATAGAAGTTCCAACAATAGCTTGTATTTAGTTTAGGGGTGGCAGCCCGAACGTAGCCTGACAGTGAGCTGGCGAAGTAGTAAACACTACAAGGGTGTGGCTGTAAAGGTTTAAGTCACACACAAAAAAGGCAGCACCTAGAAAGCAAATAAGCTAAAAAAAAATCTGTCTTTCTGAATCAGAGGGGACTGCAATTCTTATATAAGCAAGCAGTGAAGAAAACAAAGAAGAAACTAAAAAATAAAAATAAAATGAAGTAAAAAGGAGCAATTTTTAGCAGCAGCCAAAACCCCGTAGAGGTGATGACTGCAGCAAAAAAAAAAAATTGATGTGTAACGGCTTTCGAGAAGAAACTCCGATTGACCGGGTTGATTACTAAGATAATCGAGGTGATGAAACACGGCACTACCATCAGCGTGGGAAAGTTAGATTAGAAGCCTATTGTAGTGCTGCGAGGGGAAGTGAGAACCGGGCCCGAAAAAGGTAAAAATTCCGTCAGTGGAAATGGAGCGCGGTTCACTATGTGCATGTAATCAGAGAGTGTGGCAGTAACTGAGGGGACAGTAAGCAGTGACTAAATTATCGATTTCAGCTATTGCATCAGCATTGTAGCAGCTATTGTATCATGTTTCAGTTACTCTGTCATTATTTTTATTATTACTATTGTTAATATCATTATTTAGCATTGATTACTCTTCTTCTGTTTAGTAACCTTCTGCTGTACCGTGGGCTATTTGCCGTTCATGTTTCACAAGCAAAGGCGGTAATCAAGAAGACGAAAAATATAAAATAAGAAATAAGCTAAAATAAAATAAGCAATAAAATGGAAATAACTTAATATTAATGAAAAAGAAATATATGCTACATGGAATCTAAGATACGCTAAAAAGGCACGCTAAAAAAGGCAATTGGAGTGGATTACTTCTTCCAAATCCTTGGGATTTTACTGCCACTAGGGGTATTTAGATTGTGGTCGTTTGATCGTGATGTTTGGAAGTCTTGAAGCAACAATCTCCAGAAAACATGTTGGATCCAGATGAAAAGAAGGCGGCTTCTAAACTTACAGGCGGCTGCTATATTGATGGGCGACTGCAAAAGATGAAAAAAAAAAAATATAAATATGGTAAATTATATACCGGCTATAAGGCCAATTGTCGGCAGTAGTCTGTTTACGAGTTTACAAGCCCACATGTCTACAAGTCTACCACACGAGATGCGAGGAAATGGACCTTACTTTGAAGGGGCTGGGATACAGAGCCTAAGTGCTCCATATTGATATTCATGGAACTCTTCTATAAATTTGGCCAGATGCAGCCTTCTTTTCAACTCCCAGATCCTTTACACTTCTACCATATTCTCACTTCCTCCCCCTAATTCTCTTCTTTACTTTACACTTTACATTTCAATTGATGCCTTTTCGTACACACTTTTGCGTAGCGGTTAGGGCAACCAACCTGGTAGCTCTGATTCAATGGCTACATCGATATCGGCTTTAAGGTGATCTGAACTGTGCGTTATCTCTACCTTCTTCTTCTACCTTATCTCTACGTTTCTACTGCTTTATCTGATAAGGCTTGGCACCGTTAGCAGTTTCAGATAAAAGGATCCTTGCAGCTCGGAAAACCGTTTTCTTTAAACTTACTCCATATACCCCAGCCTTCAACAGCTGTCACCTCGATCGGAGAACCGGTGGTCTACTCCAGGAGTGCTTCCCACATTCCAATCTCACCAAACTCCCTTATATTCTCACTTTCAAAAACAAGAAGTATATTATATGCAGAATACTTCATTTTGTTATGAATAATAATGCTCACATGTGATTACTTTAGAGAATTAAGATAGGTCTCACACTACTAATATAATTGATATAATTGATATTAATGATAGTCTGATTCATATATAATGAGTAATACCGTGTCCAATCTCCTGGCTGGCCTCAAACTGGTCCTGCTTGCCGACGAAGCCAATCTTAACATACCTCAAGAACAACTCCATTCAGAAGCTCTGCTGACTCCAAAGCGAGTGAGAATCACTGAATACGCTCCAAAGGATTTGTTCCAGAAACTAATAGTATATAGAATAAATAATAAATTTATATTAGATTCTGATTCATTTGATGCATACGAACACGAAGAAGATGTTAAGTATAAGGACGTTAATAGTGTAGAGGAGATTAAAAAACATTATTCTAATAATAAAACTATGTTTGACGAATATATTATAATTGAAGAAAATGGTAAAGGAAAAATACAAGAGTATTCATTTCCTTTTGAATACTATTTAGATTTAGATATAAATGATAATTATCCAATAATAGAAGAAATATTAATTCAACGTTATTTTACCTATGAAGAATTAGAAAAAAAATATAACATTGATTTAGAGAAATTTTATAGTTGATGAAACTGAACATACATCAAAACAAAATATGACAGTAGATAAAGAAATATTAGAAGAAAACAATTAGGAACTGTAACAGGAACAGTTGAAGATTATGAATATGAAAAGGTGCAGATTGTAAAGCAGGTAAATATGATTATGTAATAAATAAAATCGTATAGATATGGTTAATAGTGTAGTAATTAAATCAGAAATAATAAAATCCATTCTAAGTGAAAAAAAATATCCTACTAAATAAATTTTTATACAAAGTAAGCCCAACCTAGAAAATAAAGATAGACCTAAATATAAAATGAGCAAAAGAAACCATTGTAACAATCATATATATATATGTATGTATATGTATTATTCTTTCTTCTTTTGATCACGTGACCGTCGTATAAGCCTACTGAATGCTTACCGCTCGTATACCCTCGTATAGCCCAGTCGCGTAAAAAAAGCAACACAAAAATCAATTTAAAATAAATTTTTGGCTGTCAAAAAAATCAGTTTCATTAGACATGTCAAGGTATGTAAACAGGGGGCGATATCGTACGATTATGGGGTACATATGTGCTTGGTCTGGGGCCAGTAGAACGTCTAAGTGCATGGATGCTGCTCAGGCACTGCCAAAGTGCTGCTAAAGTGCCTCTTTCTTTTGCAGTCATCAGGATCAGGAGATCCAAAACTTACAAAAAAGCCTTGAGTGTAACCCTTATGAACTAATCCAGGATACAGACATAAGCCGTGTGCTTCGCCCTTGATCAAGACCGATACATAATACAGCTTATATAGCTGTATTATCATTTTATACTCTTATACTAACTTCAGTGTTTATTCTGATTACTCTAGGTTCGGTAACGCCACCACCTTCTCTGACATCTACCAGTCGTTCTCCGAAGTCGAAGGGTTGAATGTCTTTGAAAAGATTTGGGGATCGTACTACTACTACATTGGTAATGATATCTTTGCCACCGGGTTGATGTTCTTTGTGACCCACGAAGTTCTTTATTTCGGTAGATCTCTTCCTTGGGCTATCATCGATAGAATCCCTTACTTTAACAAATACAAGATTCAAGAAACCAAATTGCCTTCCAACCAGGAGCAATGGGAGTGTTTGAAATCCGTTTTGACTTCCCATTTCCTTGTTGAAGCTTTCCCTATTTGGTTCTTCCATCCTTTGTGTCAACAGATTGGGATTTCTTATCAGGTCCCATTCCCTTCTTGGACCACTTGTTTCTTGCAAGTGGCTCTTTTCTTTGTATTGGAAGATGCTTGGCATTATTGGCTCCATAGGGGGTTACATTATGGTGTTTTCTACAAGTACATTCACAAGCAACATCATAGATACGCTGCCCCATTTGGATTGGCTGCTGAATACGCCCACCCGGTCGAAGTGGCTCTCTTGGGATTCGGAACCGTGGGGATCCCTATCATTTGGTGTTTGTTCACTCGTAACTTGCATCTTTTCACTGTTCTTATCTGGATTGGATTAAGATTGTTCCAAGCCGTTGACGCCCATTCGGGTTACGAGTTCCCTTGGTCCTTGCACAAGTTCTTGCCTTTCTGGGCCGGAGCTGACCACCACGATGAACACCACCACCATTTCATTGGTAGTTATGCCTCTTCTTTCAGATGGTGGGACTATGTTTTGGACACCGAAGCTGGGCCAAAGGGTAAGGCTTCCAGAGAGTCCAGAATGAAGCGGAAGGTTGAAAAGAAGACCCAATAGAAGAAGAAAACTAGAAATCTAGAAAACTATTTAAAAGAAAGCAAATTAAAGAAAATAAACCATATTTATATTCAGTTGAATCGACTAAACATGAAAGAAAGATGTTACATATAGAGGACGAACAACTCATTTAGAGTTAGAATAATCATAGTGATGCTACAGATGGATACCTGATAGGTATCTTCCTGGTAAAATCGATCGTTTAATAAATAATCTCTATCATGAATTGAATATCGCGTAGTCTCATAACAAATCTCGTAAGTTCGTAGTTCTAAACCCATCTAATAAGGGTTGTTCCTGTCTAGTCTGATTGTTGTTGTTTGTTTAATTTGCTTGTCTTGATCTAAAGAATCACCTCTAACACTCTTTGTCTCCATCTGATCCCGTTCCACACGGCACTGTAACTCCAGGTCAAGTCCCTGGCTCCTTGCATGAACCCGTTGTAACGGTTGAACTGTTCACTCATCCGGCCGGAGTCGTCGACGTGGTCCTTGACTATAGCCATAAACGAGTCGGCGTACTCGAGGAGATTAAGCATGACTGTGTTGTACTCATTGGACCCATAGGACAACCTTAAGACACCACCAGCACCGCCAGCACCATCACCAGCATCTCCGTTGCTGTCCTGGTCCGAGCCTGAACTCAAGTCTACCACGTGGGAGAAGAAGTCCCGGTTGGAATCGTCAATGACCAAATCCAACTGGTTGGTGTTCAACTTGTAGATCATCCTGTAGATGAGTTCACTGGCAGACACCGTGGAGATAAACCACGGGTTCCCTTCGGTGGTCCCGTACCCGTCGTAGATATCTTCTGGGTACCTGCCCAAGGCTACTCCGTACCCGGTTTTGAATCGGTTGACAGGGTACCTGATCTTCATGTCAGCGACCATGGCCGCCAACGAGTTGAGGATCTGGGCAGAGTCGATATCAAAGGGTAAATCCTCGTATCTGTCGATAAGCTCCTGGGTTTCCATGCTGTGGGCGTGTAAACTTCCAAGGAAAGTGGCGGTGTCAAGACCACCTCTTTTGCCTTCTTTCAAGAGACTAGGATTTTCGATGATGTGGGAGAAGCTGGGGCTAACGTAGCCGGCATCCTGTTGCACGAATTGACGAAGATCATCAATGGCATCTTCAAGGCTCTTGGCGAATTTTGGATCGTCGTTGTCGTACTTGGCGTATAACGATTGGCCGTCAAAAAGAGCTCTTAATTGGGTGATTGAGGTGAAGAAATGGAATCCGTTGATCTCCTCCCAGAGATCGAAGCCGGTCTTGCCCCATGACTTGATGATATACTTCAAATCAGGCTTGATGATCTTCTTGTAGATGAACTCCTTGGAGGGCAAGCTGGCGTGGGTTGGATCCAATTGGAACTTCTCTAAGAAACCCAAGTACACAGCTATGGTCAGTACCCGGAGACCAGGTCCGTCTCTTTGTGGACGTCCCCAGTTTTCGTTGAAAGCAGACAAATTTGGGTGGAATTTAGGTTCCCCCAAGCCTTCCAAATCGCCGTCAAAGGAACCCGACAAGTTAGGGGTTCTTTGGAGGTGGTAGTTGTTGCTGATATAGGATTCAATGGCATCAGTAAGGTCCTTGTTGGCCATATCCTTGTCGGCTAATTCATAGATCAAAGATCTGATGGTCAAGGCCAGATCCCGGACCCATTGGTAGTAGTAGTTGGGGTGATCCTGGGAAGGAGAGGCCAAGACGACCCCTGGAGGGACCAAGGAGACGTTCAAGACGGGGGAGATCCCACCGATGTTGTTCAAGATATTCTTAAAGGCGATATCCTTCTGTTCGATCAACCAGACGTCAAAGTCTTCTCTCTCAATAGTCTCTGAGGAAGAGACATGGAGAAAGCTTTGAGTTTGCTTATTAAAATAGCCAAGAGAATAGCTAGAAGTATACCCTGGTAGGTATCTTAAGATAGAAAGCGCATGGACCGCACAGAGTGTCCATGATAACACTACCAACAGTGGCAACATCATGGTGTCCGTTCAGAGCTTTCAGGAAAAGTGGCTGCTAAAAAAAATGGCTGCCAAAAAAAAAAAGAGTATACAAAAAGCTAAAAGAAAAACAAAACCTCCTTTTTTGCTGTTTTGGCCCTTTTTTGGTCTTTTTGTGTCAGACAAATTACAGTGTCTGGATAGTGTGGAGAGTGTGCCACAAGGGGATCACGGAGTCGCGGGGGGGCAAACGATCAAGCGATATCAACCAAATGATATCTTTATCGGTGCGTGCGTGGCAGCGTGGGTTATCGGTATCAGATACGATGAACAAACGATAACGATAAACGGTAAATGGAGCTGATATTGATCTTATATGTCTCCAAATGTGTTGATGTCCTACGGTTGCTATTTTCTAGCTTCTATTTTCTAGTTGCTTTGAAGATGCGTTTCTCTATTGTTCCAGAGCTTAGTGGTTGCTCTAGTTTCTAGTATTTAGTATGTAGTGTTTTGCTCTAAAAATGTGTGAATTTGAAGATGAGAAGTTACGAAACTGGCCGGGTTCGGGTAGCTTCTGGTCCAGTATCTGTATCGGCCTAGTATCGGTCTAACTAATATCTATCCGTATAGGCCTAGTTATCTAGTATCAGCTAGTGTCGCTCTATCTGTATAGATCTAGTATCTAGCAATGTCGGCTCGCTGCTTCTTTTGCTGCTCACCAGATGACGTGCTGAAGTTATGTGTGAATTGGTCGTAGTTGCTCTTATCGGAGTTCTAGACCTCCGTTTCTTTTATGGATATAAAAGTGGAACGGCTAATGTAAAGAGAAATGGATTTGCGGGCTTTTGCGTGAAATAAAGTTTATTCCCTAAATGTATCTATTTTATTTAATACTCGATATACAAGTACTCAAGATATATAATACCTTCTGAAATGAATTCGAATCAATCCTGTTTCTACCCTTTGCAAACCACCCTCTTTATATGCTCTCTTTTTTTTTTTGATTTTCTTTTCCCCACGTTAAAAAATATCATACATCAGAAAAAATTATGTAAACAAGCACTCCACAAAACGCATTAACTTTAAACGCATTGCCTAAAAGAAAAAAATCGCCAAGTTTGCGGCTGCTGATCACGCTTCTGTTGACAAAAGTGCAGCAAGAATGACATAGAAAGGAAAAATTCTTCCGCCGTCACAATAGAGTAAAATTTTCTCTTTTCGTGATTCATCTAGTCACTCCTAATACCTTTCCATGGCTACTGAAATTTAGCGGCCCGTACTACCCACGTTTATTGTTTTCCCTGGGGCTCGCCAGCAAATGTGGTGCAAAATGTGGTGGCAGCTCCGGAAAAAAATCGGTTTCTTGCTTATCATTTGGTTTAACTTTTTTTTTCTAAAAAGTAAAATTTTTGCTACATATGCTTGTTTTTTTTTCCGAGTTTGCTTTCTCTTGCAAGTTGCTTTTCATCTTATCTTCATGAACTGTCGTCTGACTAAGAACTCTATCATTGCTACAGAAATCTAGCATCCTGATCCTACCACGATCTCAAGACTTCAAAAATGATAATGGTAAGGAGGGGCGTAGTATAGTAATAGAAAAATGTACCTGCTAACGACGCTGGTGGACGTAGGTCGTTTTCTCTACTTGTTTACTAATATCTCCGATGTCGTTTTTCCTTGGTTTTACTGATCTCTATTTTACCGCTGCTGCCCATGCTAACGCACTTTTTTTTACGATGTTGCGTTTGATTACTTATTCATTCACTTATTAATTCAATTATTAATTTACTTATTAATCTACTTAATATTCTACCTAATATTATACTAGAACTTTTTCATTATCAGCACTTTCTATCACATTTCATGTAAGTGAAAGAGAATTATGTATATTTTCTTCTTTGGTCGTCTCTTGCTGTTTGTTTATGTTTTGATGTGATTCTCCACTCCTGTTGTTATTCTCTTTGTTTCACTTTGATCTGCTTCCCCACAATATCTCAAAAAGACTTCCCCCTCCTTTATTATTTCTCCTATATACGTATTTTTAATCAGCCTTCCATGTTTTTTTCCTCTTATTATTATTGTTTTGCTTTCGTTCTTTGGCGCTAACCGAAACTCCGTTGCCAGTTGATCCCAAGAGCAAATGCACTTATTCCTCTTGTGGGCGATGCGCCAGGTTTATATGCCTCGGATCGACACTGGAGATCACTGGTAAATGACCAATATCAAATTGCAAAAAAAAACAACATCGGTAGGTATGTGACTACTTGGGTTGCTTGTAACATCTGTGAAGCCAGCAACGAGAGACCATGACTCTAAATCTAAATCAGTAATTTCTCTCTTTTTTACTATTCATCATGTTCTCAGCTGCTTCTGCTGAATCTGATTTCTGTCTGATTTCAGTCTGACTTAAAATTTTCAAACCACACATACTTTCTACCGCTTTACGTGTAATGACGTTTATATTTTATTAAAATTATTAACCTTGCATTTTCCACAGGTAAAGTTGATTTTAAAAATATTTACGGGCAACTGTACATGCTTACCATGCAGCTTACCATCAACTTTTCCCAACCCTAATACAGAGAATCAACTTGAAATTTTTTTCCGCTCCGTCCTCCAAAAGCCCTTATACCCGTCATTCACAAGTTTTGGTAATACGCATGACTCTCATCTTCATCTCATTTGTAATCTTTATTATAAGTAGTTACATAGGGTTTATTTACACATTTGTTACATATTCAGTCGCTCTGCGTTCTTCTCTACTACGTATATTCTACTCATACTTCCCTATACTTCTGAATCGAAGGTGCATCCTCCGCTGGTTTGTAGCTCTTACAGAATTTCTACAGATGTAAGCATGTGATTTTATTTCGCTGAAAAGATCTTGACACAGTCATGCAAAAAAAAAATTACCAGTCGCAATGTGAATCACTTATGTCACGTGTGTCATATCACGTTCCACTGTATTTGGGGAAACAGATACACATAAGCCTAGGGTATGACTAATCTTTAAGTAGCCTTTTTATATCCTTTGAGTTTACTAGGTATTGCAATATTAATTTTAGTATAAGGTTTTCTCTCACTAAGCTAATTTTCTCTCTGAATAGATTCTAGGTCATATACTGCTGAATCCATCCTGTGGAGCTCCACAATACGGACTTCAACTAATAATACCAATGGAACCATAGAAACCAGCTTCTGGGCCTTAAGTATAGAACATTGATAAAGTAGGACGAAAAGAAGTAGGAATCAAAATAGTTACTGGGATCGAGGACCAAACGAGAAAGAAATATTAGTATCAATATGAGGGCAGTCGTACCTATGATTATTGTCATCCAAGTACTTAAATACATTCTCAAAATCAAAAACCCTATCATTTTAAAGCACAAATAGCATCATTTCATCTTTTAAGGAAGAAAAATCTGGAAAGTGTGACAATAAAACATGGCACAGAGCTAAACAAATGTAATTTTATGTTGCTTTCAATCGTTTTTGATATTGTTGAATTAATTTTTCGTTCCAGGTAGCAGTACTAGGATAAGCAGAAAAGAATTTATTTAACTATTATTTTATAGCTTTATATCCATCATACAATTGTGGGGCATGACGACCGTCGTTAAAGAAAGCCTCGAAGCGCAGGAGAACTACAGGCTTATAATCACGTAACTTGGCCACCATATTACAAAGAGTAAGCGGAATATCCTCATTTCGCCAGAATAAGCGGACATTGAAGCTATCAATCAAATGACCCCTAATAGTACGAGCCAAGGTCAAAAAAATGATACGATTCACTTTAGGCTGGAATTTCTCTGGGATTTCAAACATCTTAAGTACAAAAGATGGTCCCAGCCATTGTTCTGGGTTTTCTTTGAAATTACTGTTTACATTCTGTGTGAATTCGTCAGCATCTTTTGTGAAAATTTCATCAATGGTAGTACGGTCACAAGCCATACAATTAAATTGAAAAGCTAATATGAATTCCTCAATATACTTAGAAGAGGATATGCGCTGAATAAGATCTTCGGTGACCTAGAACTCCTTCATGACACGACAGTTTAAGGCTTGTTCAAATAGGGAATCATAGAAATTAACACAATGCAGAACTTTGTCCATTCTAGAATAAAAACGCATTGTTGGAAACGGTGATAATAGACTACTTAAGTAATACTGATACGATACTGATAAAAAAGTAGATTATATAGGAGTAATAATTTTCCTTCGGGGTATTTGACCCCATATTATAAATTGCGAGTTTAGCAGCCTTTTTTTTTACAGCCAAAATTAAAAATTCATCCACAAACTAGAACTCACTCTATTTTCCTATTCACCCATGCTACTGTACCCTTTCAATAAACGCCGCTGCCAACCTGAAGGAAAATTCTTCTAAGTCAAGCAATAATTGATACTCTAAAGACGGAAACAACTGTTATATGGTAACCAAAAGCAATTACTAATTATGGATTACCCTTCTTATGATATATTCACTATATTAGAGCAAATTTTTCTTTTACTTCTTTTTTATTTCTTTACAGAAGCTGTGCCCAAATTTATTGCATCCAGAGCTCTCGGTAGAGCTAGAAATTGAAAAAGCCAGTATACATTTCAAAATCGTTTACTATTCTTGAGGTCATTATTATCTAATCATCATTATCAAAATATTTGAATGGGATTATTTCCTGTAGATACGTTTTATACTATTCAGTCAATATATATGTATCGCTGAATAGAGCGAAATAGCTCAGGCAGTCCAAGCAAACTGTCACCTTCATGAAAATAATGACCTCCCTCCCCTCCTCCTACCTCATATAATATTAAATGTTTTATAATGCTTTAAATGTGTTATTTTGAATCGCTTCTATTCTGACACTATTCAGTCCCTTCTTCCTAGTCTCTGACTACCACCTCTGCAATCTTAGAACCTGAGAGAGTGCTGCGAAAAAATGCTTGTATTGCCCAGTGACCCATAACAGTGGTAACTTTTTGTGAAACTTTAACACGTGACCGATAAAGCAATATCAAAAAATCCAAATATTCTAAAAACCCACAGAAAAAGTCTTGAAAAATCAACCGAAACGTGATTGAATTGGAAGCAAAACGGGGATGATTTTCTACTTATTGGGCAGTTTGATACTCCTCCATGCAGGGTATTCTTCATGGGAAATCCATAGGGCCGTTAGTACCCGTCTGGTTGAGTATTCATTACCCAACGACATGTACCTTGAAGTAGTTGTTGGAGTGATATTGATGATTTCAGGGGCAATCAAATCGGTGACCAACAGTCCATTCTTGAATAGAGAAGGAGACCTTGTTGAACCTAGTGCGCCTTTTTTGAAGCCAATTGAGACCAGAGAAGCTACGGGAGAGTTCGAAAAAATCGGAATCACGCCGTTTGACGAGTTGGAGACCAGAGTGGCATTCTTAGATGTTAGAAAGAAGAGAGCTGAATACGAAGAGTATATCAAGTCGAAAGATGACGGTGCCAGTGATGAATGAGCCAGCAGACATGAGTAGATGAAATAGATAAAAAATAAACAGCATATAAACATTAAACCGGCATATTATTACAACCCCACCATAGCTACTAATCTAGTAGTATTACTCTATATACCTATTAAACATTACTTAAACATTTCACCATTAATTCTGATCGGTGACTTCTCTTATCTTCTTTTTTAATATATAAATGTACCTACTTCTCCATGTTGTTGATGGTTTCAAAGACAGCTACATTTTGGAACTCAACTGTATCGTTCAGGTAGCACTCAGGTGTCCGGTCAAGCAACTCCTCCATCTCAGGCTTACTGAGCTTGTTGTGGATCTTTGGCACTGCTTCAGTGGTCGTATTTCGTGTTCTTTTCCTCTTCTTATCGAACTTGTCGGTGAAATCGGTTGGCAATTCTATAAAGTCCTTCAAGTTCTTCATCAACTCGTCGGCCTCGTCCGCCGCTTCACCCTTGGCGGTTAACATCTTCTCAATGCTATCGATCTTGTGGGCGTTCATACGGATAATCAACTTGTTGAGGATCTTCTTCGAATAACTCTTGAATAATAAGACCTCTTCCACTGAATCCCGGACCACAAACCGGTAGATCTTGACTGGCTTTGTCTGTCCTATTCTGTGTACCCTGTCGATCGCCTGCAAGTCCATCTGTGGGTTCCAATCTGAGTCAAAGAGGACCACCGTATCTGCAGCTGTAAGATTGATACCCAATCCTCCGGCCCTGGTCGACAAAAGGAACACTGGTGGACCATTACTGTTTTTATCTCCACCATTAAACTCATCTATGGTGGCCTGTCTTTCTGCCTGTGAGTTCGATCCGTCTAACCTGGCAGTCTCTACTCCCCAGTACCGAAACCAGTCACTCAAGAGGTCTAGCATTTTGGTGAACTGAGAGAAAACCAAAATTCTGTGCTTCTGGGCAAGCAAGGCATCAACCAACTGGCGGAACACCTGTAGCTTTGCCGACTCTTCCTCAAACACCTCCATGAAGCGGGCCTCGTTTTCCAGGTTGTCTTCTTCAATGGCAAACGGATCGTAGAAGATGTACGGCGAGTTACAGACATTACGGAGCTGCATGACAACATTCTGAAGGGTTTTGTTTCTAACTTGCTTGTAGATCCGGCGGTACTCCCTGTCTAGAAGCTGTGGCTTTGAAAGTCTCTTCAAATCCGCTACAATATCTTCTTCTTCTTCTTCTTCTTCTTCTTCCCCTTCGTTTTCTCCAAATTCATCGTCGCTCTCTTCTTCCTTCAATGTGGCTTTCCTCTTTGTTTTCCGCCTCTTGGTTTCAATATATGCTGGTTCCTCTTCAAAATCACTGTCTACAAACGCCTCCAATTCACCTAAGCTGAATTTCAGCTTGTACGTGTTCTTCATGTACTCTACAAAATACATTCTGACGATGGTTTCAAATAACTGCCCGTTTAAAGTGGCCTGGTAAAGCTGCTTCTGTTTCCTTGACATGTTCACATAGACTATATACTCCTTCTTTGGTGGCAAGTTCTTGACCACATCCTTTTTCAATCTCCTGAGGATGAAGGGCCGCAAGATCGTGTGTAAATTTTCAATCAACGCCTTCTGGATGTTGATCTCAATAAGCTTAGATTCAATCTGGTTATCTGAGTCTTTCTTCATCAGTCTCAACTCTTCGAAATTGAACCACTGTTGGAACAAATGCAAGTCATGGAAAATATCAGGTAAAATGAAATTCAACAACGACCACAACTCGTTCAAGTTATTCTGGAGTGGTGTCCCTGTAATGAGCAATCTGTTGGAAACTTGAAGCTCCTTAAGCTTCTGGATTAAAAGGCACTGATTATTCTTCAATCTGTGGCCCTCGTCTACAATCAAATACTTCAAATCTGGAATCGATTTAATGAAAGAATGGTCTCTTATGGAAATTTCGTAAGAAGTCAATACTACGTTGGTAACTTTTAAGTCTATTGATTCCCGCAACTCTTCTCTATCATCTTTCAGTCCAATATATGAAACTACATTGATCTGGGGCGTAAATCTCTTGAATTCGTTAGCCCAGTTCCCTACAGTGGAGAGTGGAGCCACCACCAAGAAGGGCCCAGTAATTCCTTGCTCCATCAAAAATGATATAAACAGAATACATTGCAATGTCTTACCTAACCCCATTTCATCTGCAAGGATCCCATTAAGACCATTTTCGTAAAGGGAAACCAAGAAGTTAAGTCCTTCTAATTGGTAATCTCTCATGGTGACCCCTGAGACCAATTTGGGTTGGTTTGAACTAGCTTCCAGAGCCTTTGCTTCCATTTTTGAACCCCTAGTTCTGCTCCTTGGCCCCTTTTTGGGCTTACTTTTATTGTTTGCTACATTTTCCTTAGATTTAGCTTTCATATTGGCCATCAAGTTCTCCGCTATAATCTTCGAATACACCTGTGATTTTTGCACAAGTGAATCCAATCGGGAGAGCTTTGTTTCCGTAGAAAGATTATCAAAGAAGGCCTGTTCTTCGGAGACTATATTCAACAGGTCCAAGGCTTCCTCCTCGTGTATTTTTTCCTTCATTTCGACAGTCATGGTGGCCAGGATCAATGCTTTAAAATGTGCTTCCTTCTTGCTTTCTGCCGTAAATTTTTTGTGTGGCATACATGTTCTCACTTATTTTCTTATCTTGACGCGTCCAGGAAGACGCATGTCTCACTTCTAAAAAACCGTTTATTTTGACCAGGGCTGCCAACGACAACACCAGGGGATATACCGGTGAATATACCGATAGCATAAGCCAATATCTACAATACGTTGCTGAAGGAAACATTCCCCTATGCGGTATTATTGGTATCGATATTGATATTAACACAGCAATTGTGAATTAAAAAGATATAGCGCATGCTTTCCGTTTGGTGCCATCTGCAATTTGGTGTACTGATGTCAGCTTATATTGCCACTTAAATACTATTCGGTAGTTGGCATGCCCAGGGGCCAAGTGTACCTATGAGAGCCCAGTATCAAAGGAGTTGAAATATGGTCTATAACTCTATATTTATTGTCAATTGGCATATCTATAATATATCTATAATTCTGGTTAGTAAGTTGTAGGCTTTTGCTTTCTCACAACTCTTTCGTTAGATAAGTACCAGCTGAAAATACCATTTCTGGGGTAAATGAGGAGGAAAAGAAGAAAAGTTAGACATTAAACGACCACTAGTCGAATATTATTTGCACGTACAATTGCAACAAGAAGGAAGTAATAGGCGATTCCTGGTCACTTACAGCACCTACGAAGCTAGCATTTATTGATACAGTTATCAAAATGTCACTGAAAGACAAACTTTCAGTCAAACGATCTCTTGTATTCTTTAGACCGATGGAGGATACTGTTCTTACTACTGTTCTTACGATATATTTGGATATTTTGACAGTGAAATTGTTGGATTTCGTGGAAGATAGCCTTTGGTACATTAAAGAAATTGCAAGAAGCTGTTGATGCTAAGGAACACCAGAAGAATAGAAGCCATACATATGACTCTACAACTAGAAGCTACAGCTACAAGCAGCTAGAAACTACATCTATAAGCTACAGTAACAAAGAGTTGTGGTCAACTTTACGAATCAAGTCAAGCTTCAGTTACACAGAACGTCTCTGAAATGTGAAACAACATAGAAAATAACCCACTTGGCAAGCGAAAAATAGAAGAGTAGAGAAGGCAGGAACAACAATCCAACAAAAAATTCATACGAGTGTTTCCAGAGTCAACAATATAATATTGGGAGAAACATAGAGACATCGGTTTGAAACGTAAACATACGATATCCTCTACAAAAGTGACTCAAGCAGCTGTTTGAATCATCGCCCTTACATATCATCTCTTTTCGCTTGTGAAACAGCCAACTTTAATCACCAATAAGTTGGGAATCTCTTCTAGTGACGTAGATGTGTATGCAGATTAAAAGAAAAAAAACTTTGAATAATAAAGACGACATTTCGACGAAGCTCGGCGAGAGTGATTTTCTCTCCCAATGGGCCATAACCATTCTACATGGCCCAATTTGACGTCAATTCACAGATATTTACATTAAGCAGGCAGTAGCCGAACAGTACCGGTGACATTAACCATAGATAACAGATGCTGTAGCATATACTGTAGCATACGCTGTAATAGGCTGTAGATGGTAGACAGTGTTTAAGAAGCAGCAGTAGATACTAGCTGTAGTCTCTATTACAAATACAGATACGTCAGCTAGGAATCACACATGGACTGATACCGTAACTGCCAGGTGCAAGACGTATTCGGAGAGCTCGCTTAGCAGTGCCTGAAATCTCAAATCAATAAGCTCCTGGTGGCCCGATGGGCGATGGCTCTTCGACTACGTAGTGGTAGGCACATCATGTATAGGTGTCTACGACATTTTCTGGGACACTTTCGGCCCAGGACAGCGGCGCAACGGCGGGCCGTAAGAAGATATGAGCGAGCGATGAGTGGTGGGAGGACTTAGAAGTCCTAACTTATACCCACGGTTATACACAATAATAGCAGCAGAATAACAAATACAACGACAGAATAAGCGTTTATATGCTATAAACACGATCACAGAATAACATTTATACAATCGCAGAATAAATATTTATACACAATATACACTATATACATCATGTACACTATAGACACCATATTTACCATAATAACTATACTATACAATATCACTATATGCTATAACTATACACTTAATGCATTATATAAACTTAATGCATTATATAAACTATATAAACTATATAAACTATGTATACACATTACGATAAATGATACAACGTATAGCCTTCCAATATATAGAAACAATGTATAGAAACTATACATTGCACCAGAGTTGCAATGGAACATATACCACAGCTATCCCTATCCCAGGACTCCGGAGACTCTAGCTCGGCGATGACTACGATTACCTCTGATGAGACATTGTGCGACATTTTAGTTACACATACAACCATTCCAGATCAGGGAACAACGGAAAATAAAAACGGCAAGAGCTTCTGCCCAATATGGCAATATTCAAAAATTCGTCCCTCAATGGACCCTCAAAAATTGCACGTACCTTTAGACACGTCACGTCACATACATCAAGCCAGTCTAGTGATTCCAACAAAAATAAGTGCTATCTCTTACACTTCTTATTATTTTTTTTTTCATGCCGATAAAGAGAATTCAGATTGTAAGGTAAGACAGCCAAAAATTTTAATTTCACCCCCCCGAAATAATAATATTAATAAATATTAATATTAATCGCAGTCATATTAGTTGCTGATTTTCATACCTGATAATATTAAATTGCCAATAATCGTCATTGTTGTCGGATTAAATTATTTTTTTTTGCTGTGGCACATAAGCTATTTTTTTTTAAATTTTGCTTTGCTTTTTATTAATTTACTATTAATATAATCATACTAATTTTTATTATATATTGGTAAATTTTTACGACTACAAACAACCCTATCCCAAAATAAATTTTTATATGCGCCCGTTGGCCAACCCCTTTTCTTCTTTGCTATATAAACCAGGTACTTTCCAGTCAATTGCAGCCATACTGTTCGCAACTTCAACTACCAAGGACATTAGCCAAGTAGCTCCTCCTCAACAACCTCGATCTGGTAATCGTCGTCAATTTGTCACTAATTCTTTGAACATCTCTTCAAAGCGTCCAATCCATAATAATAATAATAATAATATCAACCCCCCTAAACGAAATATCCACAAGTCTTTAACTACCATGGGAAGAGAAAACATTCGTCATTACCAATTGGAACACGACCATGAAACTGATTTGGCTGAAATTAAACCTGCTCCATTACAAAAGAAGAGTGAATCTTCTGCTACCATTTTCCTGTTAACTAGAGAATCTACCAAACAAGATTACTTGAAAAACAATAAGTTTTTTGTAGATTCCGTCAACTTCAATCATGGTACTCTGATCTTTGATTCAAACGGTAGAGGTCAATCCCCTCATACCCTTTGGATAGGATGTAGTGATTCCAGAGCTGGTGAATCCTGTTTGGCCACTTTACCAGGTGAAGTATTCACTCACAGAAACATTGCCAATATCATCAGTGCCAACGATATTAGCTCCCAAGGGGTCATCCAATTCGCCGTTGACGTCTTGAAAGTTTCCAAGATTATCGTCTGTGGCCACACTGATTGTGGTGGTGTTTGGGCATCCCTTTCTTCCAAGAAGATCGGGGGTGTTTTAGATTTATGGTTGAACCCAATCAGACACATCAGAGCCCAAAACTTGAAATTATTGTCTGAATATAACGATAATCCAAAGGCAAAAGCCAAGAAATTGGCCGAATTGAACGTGATTTCTTCAGTTTTGGCCTTGAAAAGACATCCTTCCGCTTCAATGGCCTTGAAAAACGGGTCGATCGAAGTATGGGGTATGATGTATGACGTTTCCACCGGGTTATTAAGTGAAGTAGAGATTCCAAACGACGAGTTCGAGGACTTGTTCCACGTTCATGATGAACAAGAAGAAGGTGAATACAATCCCCATTAACGTTACGACTACTACTAGTACTAGTACTAGTACTAGTACATTTCATTTATTACATACAACACAACTTACATTTCAAAAATTATATATACATATATTACATAGAGGGACTTTTAATAAAATTAGATTATGGATACCGAATCGTAGTACTTCATCAGCAGCTAGTGCCACCGGCTAGTACCACCACCTCTCTGCTCCTTTCCCCCTTTTCATTGGGACCGGGGCCTCCCAGATATACAACGCCCGACCCGCACGAAAAACACCAACCCTCCCATTTAAAGCTTATCTTATCTCTTCCCACCCGTACACCAGAGATGTGGTACTTTCAGTGGAAGATAGATAGAGATGATGGATGATGACTTCAACTACCCGCTACTTTCATTGCTATTTATTATTTTTATTGGATTATGTACTTGTATATATACTCTTTAGTTTTCCCGATCTTTTTTATATTACTTTACTTTATTTTCTCTGCCTAGGTGGAGCTCCAGTTCAAGTTGAATCTGCCTTCAGCTACCTTGTACTTCTTGATTTCTTCCAAGACGCCTTCAGGGGTGTCAGCGACCTTGATGATTTCCCCGTTCTTCTTGGAAACAAAACCAGCTTCGATGGCTTCGTCGATGAACTTCAAAAGACTGTCGTAGAATCCATTACAGTTGTAAATGACAACTGGCTTGTCATGGATGTTCAATTGGTGCCAAGTGATGACTTCCATCAATTCTTCAAGGGTACCGTATCCACCTGGTAAAGCCACGAAGGCGTCAGCTTCTTCTCCCATCATTCTCTTTCTAGTATGCATATCCTTAACCAAGGTGGTCTTTCCGTATTCCTTGGAGTCTGGAATTGGGGTGGATCCATCGTGGTTTTCAATGGATTCCTTTAATTTATCGTTCAAGCTATCTTCAGTAGTTCTTTCTCTAGAGATAAGGGCTTCTGGAATGATCCCGTGAACGTAACCTCCGTTGGTGGCACATCCTTTAGCGACGGCACCCATGACACCGGTGGATCCACCTCCGTAGACCAACCCCCATTCTTCTTCAGAAAGGAGCTTACCTAACTTGGCAGCGTCGTCGGCGTATCTTGGGTCATTACCAAAGCCGGATCCACAGAAGACACAGACTTTTTTAACTGGTTGGGCCATAGTCATAATAAATTAGTTGTTAATTAGTTATTAGTTATTGAGTAGTTATTGATTAAGCCAGAAAATGGGTGTTGTTCTTGGCTATAGTGGTACTTGATTATTTTAAAAATATTGTTTTAGTGCGTTAATAGATCGATACTTTTTGTGTTCTTATTGGATCGATGTATAAAAATGTTTTTGATTATTATTCTAATGTAAAGGTAAGAAGTAATCAATCAAAGAAAAAGGAATGGTTAAATAAAAATGTGTTTTGATGTATTGTAGTTGTTGTCGTTGTTGAATGCTTGTCGATTATAATCGAAAATCCAATCGAATTCACGGGGTTTGCCTCCTATTTATATCTTCTTTCTTTTCTACCTGCACTGCCTATTGCTCATAAAAATGACCGATAAGTGCTTGCCTAATTAAATAATAATAATAATAATAACAATGTAATTTAAATTCTGTGCATTAAATTTAGTGACAGTCTAATCTGGCCGCGGAGCGCATGGATGATAAGTGTGCTAATCGGTGGATCAGCCTGCGGAGGCCGGCCTCGATATCCTATCGCTGGCCCTCAGGTGCTATCAGGTAGCTAGAGGTATCTAGTGGGAGCTAATATTAGCTGCTAGTAGCTGTTAGTGCTATCTAGTACTAGTTGTTAGTAGCTGTTGTTAGGTTTGTTGGCTCCGATCTAGTCACTGTTTGTCCCAATCCTGGCTCAGCACATCTCGTTTGGGCCATGTCCCGCTGGCTCTCTGGCCCCACCTCTGCTGCTGTCATTTAGCTGTCATTTAGCTTCCACGTACTTCCTCTTTTCCTAGTGTCTCCCCTCTTTTGTCGCGTCCGTCCTCTATTCCCAGCTGATTTCGGCACCTGCCGCTCGCACCTGCTAATAGTGGACAGGTAGCGGCTGTTCTCCACTTAGGATCTGGTCAGCAGCCTCATATACCAGAGAGAAAGAGAAAGAGTCAGACAAAGAATCAGAGAAAGAATCGGAGAATCAGAAGATATAATTAATGTAGATATCTAATGTAGATATCTCTACTATGAAAATGGTTCAGACAAGCATTCTTAGCTCTCTAATCCTGGCTTCTTTCCTCCGTCTACGTCATTTCTGCTTCCTTTCCATTTTATTTTTTGCTGCTTTTTCTGTCTTCGACCCCACCGTTTGAAATCCAGAACGCCGTTTATATGCTCTGCTTCTACTACCAATGCCGATCACACTCCAACACATTGCCTCTGTCACTTTCTATTTCTATCATGTCCATTTGCATAAACTCTGGCTAATTTCCTAGATCCATGCTGCTGTCCTACACTCTCCACCTCTCTACGACATATACTGTCTACTTGCTCTTTACTGACGTCGACAATGTTCCAGCTGTTCTGACTCATTTTTCAGAATTTCCAGATTTTCAGATTTTTCAGATTTTCCAGAATTCCATATTTTCCATATTTTCCATAATTTCCATAATTCCATACTTTCCATTCCTATCCCAACCTCTAACCCATACGACACCCAATCCCTCCCTTATTTCCAAAATGTACTTATTACTCATCTGGCCAATTGGTCCGATTGTCTGAGTCATAGGCAATCTTAAAAGTATCTCCGCTGGGTTCCGCGGCCCAGCCATATCTAATCTCACTGGCCTACTGTAATGTGGGATACTCATCTTTAAGCTAAGCTACCGTCGTCGGAGATCAACTACACCTTCTAACAGGGCTCTACAGTTCAGTGTTTAGCATGGCCACATTTATCTCCACAGGACCCCCCGACTTCTCTCATATCTTTTGCTTCCAAGATCAAGATCAAGATCACAATCTGTCACCGTGCATTATTTCTAAAGGGAACTGTTTTCAGTCCAAGTCATTTACCCTTCTCTACCTGCTAATAATATCTAAAATGTCATTTCTTCTCCACCACTACTTTTCGAGTCATCTTTAACTCAAAAGGGTTGTAACTCATAAACTGCAAAGCAGCCGTAATCCAACGTTTTTTTTTATGGCTGACCATGATATAGAATATAGTGCTTAGTACCCCACATTTCGCTTTGCGTTACCGTATAAGCTTGCAGTGCTAAATCTTTCTAACTCACATATCTGGACTACGAGCTACACTAACCGCATCTCTTTATAGTTCTGACATACCAAGGTTTTTATTAGACATATTCATTCCATAAGATTCTCCCTCGTGTAGTTCAACCACTGATCTGTGTAATGTAATGTATGATGCTTCCTTGGAATTTTACCCACAAAATGTGCCCATTGAAGTGGTTCCTGCTATTGAGAGATCGCAATAGCCAACAAAGAGAATAAGGTGGAATGCAAGTAGAGGCAGATCACACAATAGGTATAGGTATATATTTTACTAGATCATCGATGCTCACTGCATTATTTATCTCCAGAGATATCATGTATTCTTACTTGTATGATACCATGTATTCTAACTTCAGTGGTAAAAATATGATTACTTTCTTTAGCGGACCAAATCAACTCATATTGCGCAAGTAAATATCCGCTTACCTTCTAATAGACTACATAGAACTTTATAAGTCAACTTTCCTAAATAAGAGCAGGTCTATTTACACTACGTCGATGTTATTTACTTGAGGCTTAATTTAGACACCCATCACCCTTCAGTTACATATATTGGCACCAACTAAAGTTATTTCCTTCGCTCGTTAACTTTAAATTATTTCCAACGCAACAGAAAACACGCCTGCGATACCCCCGTATACTTCTTTAACAGGAAAGAACAAAATACTGATGAGGTGGGATAGATCTCAATTTACACGAGGACAAGGCTAAACTAGTAACTTGGTAAATGAAGGAAATACAAGTGTGTTCCGAGATTCAAACCCCTATTAACTAACTATTTTCTATTTACTTTTTCCAAATCCTTAACATTTTAAGATTTCCTTTGTAAATTTAAAATTTCTGTCTTTTAAGTTCGAATTCTGATTATACTTTTATCGTGTTACATTGCTCTAATAAGATTTCGTGTTTTCCTCCTCTCCTCCTCTTTGTCACTACAAAAAATATAACCATTAAGCGGACTCAAGGCTATTAATATTGTTAAATATCATATGAACGGCAACACACAATATGGCTGTGGTCTCATAACTCTAAATTTTGTATTGTCTGTTCACACCGTTTAAATTACGAACAATAGATTCCATTAGTACATGAATTGCATGCAAAAGAAATGTTAGAAGCATAGAAGACTTAAAGACAAAGAAGACAATACGATATATTTACAAATAGTCAACAATGTGAGATGACAATAAGACACCTAAACAAAAACATTGCAACACAATCGATTGATAAAATCATAACAAACATTCACGATACTTCCATCTTATTACCTTTGGCAATTGTAAAAGTGTTTCATTCTCATGAAGATGTCAATAATAACAACAAAATAGTACCACAAATGGCTGCCGTGCCACAAAAGAAAAATTGGCAACTCTTGGCCTAACAATCAGACTAGGATTCACCCACTTTTTCAAAAATTCTATTAAGAATTATTCTTGTCATAATAAACAATTAGGCTTTCTTTAGTTACGTTCCTCACTACAAAAAGATTGCGTTTCAGTTAAGTCAGGCCCGTTCAGGAACACCCGGGTAGTTGGGCGGCTAGGTGTTGCAATTTTTTTTTAATTTATAAAGAGGAAAAGCCCCAGGGGTCTCTTATATCGAATAATCATCTCTTGTACATCCTATGTAAACCCTAGATGTATTTGATAATCTTCTGTAATTTTACTCAATCGGTTCAAACAAAATTATTTTATACTTTAGGAACGCGTATTTCATGCATACCCTATGCCTCGACCCGCATTCGATTACTTGTAGTACTGTAGGAAATGAGCTATTGATGATTATTTTTTTTAAGGTGCAGCAGCAGCGAAACTAAAAATAATACGGAAATCTCCTGTAAATAAAGAGAAAAACCGTGAATGAACACCAAAAATAGATAGTCTAATCATAATTCAAGGAAATATATATAAAATTAACGAGTAGCTTCATAACATAAGAATCTTTCGAATTTTGTAGTTTTAACTCCATCACTATTAATTTTTGCAGCAATGACTCGAGCTCAATTGCTAAACCAATTGGATATGCTAACAAGCAATGGGACCCTTGCTGGTCTTGGAATAGAATTAGATATACCACCAGAACCCAAGCAAAAATCAATGACTCGTAAAAATGAAGGCAAGAGCATAGCAGAACGAAGAAAAATGTTTGAGGCCCTCGAAGGGAACCCGGCTACCGTGACTTTGAACACCCATATAGTTCTGTCTCAAAAGAAAGCGCCAGTCAGATATAATTCATTAAACAAGCAATCGTCAACATCAACGGAGAAGAAGAATACCAATAATACCAATCAGATTAACAATACCAATAATATTAACAATATTAACAAAATTAATGATGTGAATAAGATACGGCCAAAGAATACCATTTCGAATGTATACCCCCCAAAGACACCAGTACATAGCAAACCATGCATGCCAAATAAAGCTACGGAAGAAGTCCAGCTGTCTCCGTATGGATTTCTTTACTCAGACTACTCGGACGAAGAGTCAGAGGAGAGAAGCGAAAAGGAAGAAGATGATGGAAACACTATGAACTCTGTATCAGATGAAGATATAACCTCAGGTTATACCACAATGACATCGATATTTTCATTTTCTCCTAAAAGACAAAATATACCTAAGCAACAACGTACCAATGTCTTGACAGAGATAAGGATAGGAGAAAATAATCTTGAAAATTTGAAGAATATGGTCACATGTATCGAAGCAGTAGTAGAATCAGAGAACGATATGATATTACAAGAATTGGAAATGTTTACTAAAGATTTACAGAATAGCGTGCCTTACAACACATATAAATTTAGATTACCAACGAGGGCCAGTAAATAAGTAAATGTATAAAACCAATGAAGATAAACGAAGATAAACGAAGATATCCAGGGAAGGACGCCGTGGAGAAGACCCGGTAAGTATATAACGAACTAATAGAATAAAATAGAATAAGTTAGAACAGCCATGTAGAGAGCAGCCAAAAAATTGCCCATACAAAGTAGATAGCTAAAGATATATAAATCTTTATATACCTTTATATATCTTTAGATCTACAAGTTATATAAGGTATACAGAGATATGCTAAAGCTTTGCACTATACCATCTTTCCTATTCATAGGTCTTATGGTACCATGATGCTTACAAGAGAATGGCTATGTTACGGGCCAACTAGTGTCTTAGCTAAACCTAGAGGCCATAGTACTGACCAAGTATAACCAGGTTCATAATACTGACTAAGTATGAAGTATGGTACTAGCCTGGTTTATAATACTGACCAAGTCTATAGTACTGACTAAGTCTATGCTGACCAAGTCTATAAACCGAAACTGGTTGATGGTAGTCAGTTACCTGCCGTAACCAAGAAGACTACCAACAGTATCCACATGAGAGACTGATAACTTACAAGTCCAAGTACATCCTATCCTTCCAGCCCTCTTACTCCGCCTCTTACTCTACCTTATCCAAAACTCTTACCCTCTACCTTCTCTACTCTTTTTCTTACTCTTACTCTTCTCAAACCTTCTCTATAGTCTCACAGGACATCACCTTCCTGTCTTGGCCGCACCAAACGCTGCCCTCATTCCTCACATTTCCTGGTTTCCTTATTAGGCCCCCGCATTACTTCTTATCTGATTTCCGGTTCTCTACTCCTTGCCACCCCTTTGCCACATCCTGAGTGGGTTTTGTTTTCTGTTGATACATCCATACATCCATACACCCAGCCTATAGCCCCTTATAGCCCCCTATATCTCTCACCCAGACGCTTTCTTAATCTTTATCCGCATATCTACATACAGCAAACTTACACATGTCCGTCTCGGTGCTGGATCTAGACAAGACCCTTACCAGAGTACGGCTATTCACCGATGAATTGGCCTCCCAGCTCGACGAACGCCACCGGATGGTATCGTTGCTCCAACTCACACCTTCTGTCAACGATAACTACGACGTGATCAACTCTTTAGAGAAAATCCAACGGGTCTTACAATACTTCGAAGAGGACTTTGCCGAAGCAGTCAAGAGTGGCAAAGTCAAGGGCCCCGTCTACAACAACCTTCGAGTCCAGTTCCAGACAGCAGTAGAGTTATACAAGTCCTACACAGACAAGCTAGAACTAGATGACTATATAAACATATCCGAATACCTCTTTACACCTAAACCCATTGAAGAAGAGCCCCAGCCACCACAACCTCCCGCAAAAGCACCGGCAAAACCGCTGACTAAGCTGGGTAGCAAGCTGGTTAGGTTCAGGGATAATCTAGTAGAGGAAGAGGAAGTAGACGAACACGATTCCAGGCGGAATCAATTATTTGGATCTTCTAATGCCAACGGCCCCTTCAACAAACAGCACCAGCCATATAGAGACGACGATACCGCTTCCAATGCTTCCTCCTTCGACGCCCAATCCAACCAGCTGATCTTTGCCCAACATCAACAGCAGCTTCTTCAGCAAGATAGCCATTTAGACTCGTTACATGGATCTGTAGTCAGACAACACCAAATGGGGTTGGGAATACAAGGGGAAATCGACGACCATTTGATTCTTTTGAATGACTTGGAAAGAGGCGTGGATTCTTCGTATGCCAGATTACAAACGGCCCAAGGAAGATTGAAGTCGTTTCTGAAGATGTGTAGAGAAAATGGGAGTCTAGTGACCATCATTATCTTGACCATCATCTTGATAACGTTACTAGTAGTCTTGAATTAGAGAGAGATGATGAAGAGTGTATTATATTCTTATAAATTTGATTAAATATATAGCTAACTGATAATAAGTCAAATATTAATGCATAAATTGAATCATTGTAGGAGTTTTAATTAATTGAATCATCGTAGGAGCTTCAATCAATTGAATTTTAAGAGTTTGTAGGAGTTTTGATTAAAAGTTGAAGTCGTCGTTTTCTTCTTCGTTTTCACTGAAGAACCACATGAAAACTATTATATCGGAATACACAATCAACCCTCCAATAATACTCATCAACATGGACCCAAATTCAATCACCTGGCAGTGGTATAAAGTCAATGGAAGGGCAATCCCCGAGACAACCAAGAATCCAGTAATATGTTGACAAGTCTCCTTAAACGGAGAAGGGGCATTGCCATGATCATTTGAAAAAGTCAAGAAATCGTCTCTATGACTTTCAACTGATTGTGCTAATATGTTAGGGAGAGGAGCAGTCAAAAACAACAAAATAACCCATAAAGGTTGCCAGTTGTTATACAAGGCACATGAAAGGAGAATAAGTAAGAATCCTGAAGCCAAGAATGCAGAAAGAAAGATAATCTTGTTCAACGGGTTCATTGTAAACAAGGCCAAAAATTAAATAAAACAGACCTTAAAAATGTAAAACAGACCTTAAAAATTAATAAAAAACAAGACCTTAAACGTAAGATAGACACCTAGACGTGAGTTGAAGTCCTAATAGGGGCGGTTTGTATTAGTCCTAGTAGGGCCTAATAGCGGGACTAACAGGGGTTAAGTGGAACAAAGATAAAGGTTTAATGAACAGTTTTGACTGTTTAAACCAAGTTCTATAGAAATTTACAGTTGGGAACTTGAATTGGGGTCTGGGTCGCCTACCAGGTCTAATATTCTGGGGAGTAGTAGGGAGTTGGGGGAGGAGTGGGGGGAGGGGGGAATGGAGTTAGCTAGCCGGAATTGGTCAAGAATGCCGTGCTATTATAACTTATCTCGGTACCTAATCAAACTCGTAACCAGTAATACAGTTAAATAAAAAGTGCCACTATTTAAAGGAGAGCTCTTTGTAGCGTCGTCAGCGTCGGTGTGGGTGTAGATGTGTTTTTTAGTTTATCCGTTTTGCCCTCTAAAGAAGTCAAATAATTTCATGCCGAGTGTCCTGCAGGTAGTATACTCAGTAGATTAGATAGCGCTCTCGTTCCCCTAAAGGGCGGCTAAATATAGCAAGCGCTGCTAGCAGCTAGTAAATTACGCTAGAAAATTATCTATAAAAACAAAGGTTCTGGACCTGGACAAGTGCCAGTGGCATTGAGTTTAAACTGTAGATCACATGTAGATTATATATATTATATAGATCACATATATTTCACGTTTATCGCTTTCTCTGTTACTTCTCTCTGATCTTGCTATGGTTACGTACAAACTCTTCTTTCCCTTCCCGCCTCTTTCCCCTCCCCTACCCAGTACATGTTTCTAACACTACGACGTGTACGTAGGATCATACTTCTATTACGACAAAGCCTTCTAAAATTTAGCTTCAACAATTCAGCTTCAGCTTCAACAATTCATCCATATACCATATACTACACAAAATACACTAGCAGTAGCTTTACTGATACATTAAATTAAAGCAACCGTCTGAAAGATTTACAGCCAAAAAATTACAGCCAAAAAATTACGCCAATTTTTTTACAGCCAATTTTTACAGCCAAGTTTGCAGTACAAATTCAATTTTACGAGAAACACCTTTTTTACAGCCAAAAAAATAAATTAAATCAAAAATAATAAAAAACATTCAAAATTATCAATTAAAACTCAACTTCAAACTTGTTTAAAAGACCTCCCCACGCTCACACCCCTTCGACCCCCTGTAAACGTCGTCGATAGCTGGATAAAAAAATGACAATTCTCTTGAAACATGGCGTTCCCAATCTGAGTAAGATACTCTTGGGGTCCCTAACAGTGGTATCCACTTTGATCTTGCTCCTTAAATTGAAAGCCAAAAGATTGGATCCATCTTTAAATATGTCCGATTTACTTATCCCCATGCTTCAATTAATTCCAAGAACTACTATAACTCATCCTTGGGTATTATTAACAGCCATATTTGCAGAAATCTCCATTTTCTCTTTGATTTTCTCCGGGGTTTATTTATTATTGTCCCTGAAATACGTAGAAAGGTTCTGGGGTGCCAAAGAAACAGTCTTATTTGTTATAATCGTTGGTCTGATTACCAATTTAACTACAGTGATTATCACTATTTTAGGTAATATAGCCCGTGGTGATTCTTTAAGTATGGATAGGCCTTTGGGAGGTGGGATTCTGTATTATTTTGGATTCTTGGTTGTGTTCAAACAATTAATCCCTGAACACCATGTTATCTTATTCCATGGACTTTTAAATTTTAGAATCAAACATTTACCCTTTGTGTTTTTATGTTTAGTTAGTGTGTGGTCATTATTTATCTCTAGACTGCTTTATCCAGTAGTGCCAAGTTTTGCAAGTTTTATAACATCTTACTTATATTTAAGATTTTATCAAGTAGTACTGATTGATCCACTTTTACCAGTCACAACAGCTAATGGATCATCAAGTGAGGGGCTGCTTATAAATGGAGATGCATCTGATGCATTTAGATTAGTTGAATTTTTCCCATTAGCGATTCAACCATATTTAACTCCTATTTTCGATAAAATATATCAAATTGGGATCTTATTAAGCTTGGTACCGTCATTTGACGAACAAGCCATTGCTCAAAGTAACCTTAGAGCAGTTAAAAGACTGGAGCAAGCACTGCAGTCTCAAAAAAATGTCGCCAATTCTGTCGCAGAAAGAAGAAGACAAGTAGCATTACAAATGATTGAACAAAGAATTAACAGAGAACCAACCAACTAAAAGATATATACATTGATGGGAGAAGATTAGACATGAAATAACTGGTTTAAATAAGGAATATATGATATACAGATGTACCAATATATGTACATATATACTTTCATATACATATATATATAAATAAGCAAATAATTAAAAGTAAGAAAGTAAATGATAGTAGAAGCAAAATATTAAAATAAAAGCAACGGTATTTTGTATTTAGTATATTTATAGCTAGAGGTAAATAGATCCATTAGGATCAATGGAGATCAATTGGGATCGCTCAGTAACAATTGGGGTGATGATTTACGTGACTAACAAGCGTATAACAACTACAGATATACTTGCTTGTATGTACACGGACAAACATATTAAATGGGTTAGAAAAGTTAGAAAAGTTAGAGAAAATATTTACATATAAATGCGCTATATACCTCCAACACACAACAAAACAGAACACAACAGAACACAACACAACACAAAAGAATACAATGCAATGCTATGGCATGGTAATGGGACTTGCTCCTGACCAGTAATGTACAACAAACGCGAGCTGGGCTCAGTAAAAACGGCCCTTACAGGGCGCGGAAAAAAGCAGTAAACAGAACCATCTAGCGCGCCCACCTAGAGGAATAAACAACAGACACACTTCAGCTTCACTTTAAGCAAGAAACACACCCACACTAGCGCCTGCCATTGGCGCCATTCAGCAGCCTCAGTCAGTAGTCTAGCACGGACCTTGCCTTACAAAACTTCCTCATACCTCATACACTATACCTCCATCAGATATCTAACTTCTTGCACCTCTTACCTGATAATCCTCATACCCAAATCTAGTGAGTACTCCTTATCTCATACCTCAATCTAGCGAGATCCTCATCAGTAGGCCATCTCTGTCTTTTAAAAGTTGTCTCAACTATCTCGTCTATTGCACCATGAAACTGCAGTAACTCTTACTCCTTAGTCTTAATCTTATCCATACCCTTAAACTTACCTTGCTCTTACCTACTCTTACCTACTCTTACCTTCCTCTTATCCTTACCTGCTCTTATCCTGCCTCTCACCCGTCAAGCCTTCGCTCTGCATTACCTCTTTATTGTTCATGCACTTGCAGCTCGCTCTGTCTAAATTACCCATTCTCTTCCACTCGTTTATCGCTCCGCTCACTCTACTTCTTTTTTTCCACCCCTTCCTTCATCGCGTGTGATCCCACAAAAAATTATCTATTGATTTTATTGATTTTTATTGACTTTCTTTGTGTTCCTTTGAGTTTCAGCCTGGATTTTTTGATTTTTGATTTTTTGATTTTTCGATTGTTTGATTTTTCGATTGTTTGATTTTTTGATTTTCCGATTATTTGATTTCGTAGATATTCGGACTTTTTTTTCCCTTCATTCAAAACATCCAACTGAATCGACCACCAAACAAACACGCTACGGCACCGCTAGGCACAGTTAGACCCCCCTCTTTCTAACTCCTGGCGCACTGGTATATTAATACACCCTGATCTAATTAGCTGCAACCCACCCCTACCGTCTGACTGAAAACCAGCAACTCACACGCGACCCTGTCTTTTGTTATTGCTGTTTGCTGTTCTTCTGATGTTTAGACCTCGTCATAACCGTAAAGGCTCAGGAGGTTTCCTCCCTCTTCCATCCACGGGATCCAGGAAAATCACTTCTAATTTCACCAACCGTGGCTTGGTCCCTATAATTGCCACCATAATATCTGGTTACTTATTCTTCTCCTATGTGTTCAATCCTTTGATCCACTGGTCCTTTCCATCCCCTAAACCAAAATACCCAGGTGCTCATCCTTACACCTCTTCTAATGTTATAGAAACTAATTCCAAATATATCTTCCCTCCCATCGAACACGCTCCATTCTTAAGAGAATTGGGAGTAGATAACTTGGTCTTTGAATTCAAATACAGAGATGCAAACTTCCCTGAATTAGAAAGAACTAGAATTAAACTGTATAATTCCTTGGATGACCCAGATCCAAAAGTTCAAAAAAAGAAAGAAGAATTGGAAAATGCCAACAGTGATCTTAATAAAGCCAAGAATACTTTTAAAAATCAGGATAAAGTAGTTTATAAATCGAAAAACGGTAACTCTCCAAAAGTCGTTATCGTTTCTGCTATTGATTTCAATAAATACTCTACTAGTTCTCTTACCAAGATCGTTCAAAATAGAATCGATTACGCCTATAAACAAGATTACGGGGTCTACATTCGTTGGGCTCAAGATATGCTTCCAATGTTGAATCTGAAATCTATCATCACCAATAAGGAAAGAGCTAAATGGACTCGTTTTGTTTGTCTTAGAGCCGCCATGTTTGCCTTCCCTGAAACTGAATGGTTCTGGTACTTAGACCAGGATTCTTTAATCATGGATCAAAACATTAACGTCTATGATTATATCTTGAAACCTGAACTGTTATCTCCAGCAATGATTCGTGACCAATCTTTGGTTCCTCCAGATGGCCACATCAGAACCCACAAGTCCTTAGCCGCTGAATCAGTTAAACTTATTGCCGTTCAATCCCAAAGAAAATTGGAAACCCTGCTGTTCTTTGTTAAAAACGACCATGTAGGTAGAGCCATCGTCGAAGGGTTAACCAATCCTTTGTATTTGAACTATCAGAACTTTCCTTACGGCCCAGACTCTGCTTTGACCCATTTGTTACAATGGCATCCTTTCATTCTCTCTCAGACTGCTATCATCCCTATGAGAACTGTAGCTGCCCAACATTCTAGTATAGAACTCCCTGCCAATAACGGGAATGGAGGTGATCATATTCACTATTATCCAGGTGATTTAGTGGTTCAATGGACTGATTGCAATGGCTTGCTGTGTGAAGAAAACGTCAACAAGTATTTTGACACCGTCAAGGACAGTCAGTGAATAGGACGCTGTTTAATTCTATAGACAGTTATAGAGTCGTAGAATATCTTATTTAATAAAATATATATATATATATATATATAAATACAAATATTTACCAAAAACCGAATACAAGTACTCTTATGGTTCATAGTTCTTTAATATTTAGGTCTAGTTCTTTCCTGGCGATGGCCTCTCTTGCCCTTTCCCATATCCTAATAAGCTCTGCCATCTCTTGGACATTGGCTTCATGTTCGATATTCACCGTCGGTATCACCTTTGCAATGTTCAAGAAACTGCAGAAATATGAAAGCTCTCTGAACAGCGAATGCTCCAGGTAAGGAAGCAGATAGATTCTGTACAACAGATGATCCTGTTTAGCCCTCTTACTATTGCTTTTCAGGCCTTGGGGCAATATGTTTTCTTGGTACAGATACTTGGGGACTTCTTTCATCAAGTCAACAAGCTGTCCAACTTCAAATTGCTTCCCAGAGTTTCTTTTATCCACTTGAAACGTCCATCCAGTAGGTCTTAGCCCTACACACCTTTCAAAAGATTCGAAATATGAATTATGGTTGAAATATTTGCACATTTCCACTAGGTTGCCTGCTATTTGCATAGGAACTAGATGAATTACAACTTCGTCTCTGGCATGATCTCCTATGTCTCGATTACTAAGTACCAGATCCAAGTATTCGTCACCGTATGTCTGAAGTATTTTCCGTTTATCATCTCTAGAGTTGATAGTCGACACATAGATCTGACATTTAAGACGTTTCAGGATGGCTATAGCTAAATTCTCTTTACCAATGACATACGTTCCAACTAGAATCAAGAATTTCTTCTTCCTCTTCTTCCTTTCTCTGAAAAAATCAGTAATTCGATGTTGCTTTAAAGCTCCAAACCAGTCAGCAAACAACATGTCATCTCTAACCAAATCTTCAAACATATCCAGTACGGCGTTGCAAACGGTATCTTGTTTGGGAAAATTATAGATTGGCTTACAGTAGGTGGTATCCAAATAAACCCGTTCCAAATTCAAAGAAGAATCAGATGAACTGTCTATGTTATTTAGCTGGAAGTCTTTTAGCTTATTTAGAACGATATCATTTACCCTGAAGTCCCCACAGTGTAACCAATAGCTATCTTTACCACTGTTCTGATCGATATTTCTGAAAAGAAATATCGCAGCTCCAGGACAATGATTAGCAGTTATGGGTTTGACAAAAAGGGTTTCTGTAACTTGAACCTCTACGTCAAAGTCTAATTCCTGGATAAACCTAGGATCAATACTGAACCTCAAGGTTAATAGCTTTGAGGTAATTGTTGTACAGTATATGATTTTACGGTACTTGGAATCACTGATTTCATCCAGTGGGAAGACTCTTTCATAGCACCAGTTCTTCGAAATACCTCCATAATGATCGCTATGGAAATGGGTCAAGAAATGGTGCTGAATGTTCGGATTGTTGGCGTAAGAAAAGGCATCAACGGATATAGTAACACCATTGAAAGAGAGGATCTTAACGGGTGGTATTGGTCTAGTCACCTTTCCTCTTTTTATAGAAGTTGGAACTTTTATAGGTTTAGAAGATGCTGCATTTGATGATGGTTGCAGTTCTTCTGTCACATATTCATCACTATTTTTGTATCGATCTACATCAGGCTTACGTTTCTTGACTGGTTTCTGTGGAAGTGCCACTGGCTTGACTTCAGGGTCCTTTGGAAGTAGACAATTCTCTACATGGACTACTCTAGATTCAAGCAGAAGAGAGGCAATGTTCAAATTGCAAACAGGGCATGATATTTCTTCTTGATATTCTGTCTTGGTCCTTTCTTCCTGGCATTCTGTCTTTATCCTTTCTTCTTGATATTCTGTCTTTATCCTTTCTTGCTTTACGGCTACATCTACACTGACACTATCAGAATGTGACCAACCGAAGTCAGCATTAAGATGTTGATCTCCAAGATCTGGCTTCCTAAAATCCATATCCAAATCTGGAAGCAAACCTATATCTAAATCTGTGACGTTGGAATCTGGAGGCAAGGAATCAGTAGTAATACAGTCAGCTTGAGTATCCGAAGCCGTAGGCGTAGCCGTATCTGACGCCGCAATGCTCTTTGTATCAACTAGCAGCTCACCAGCATTATTATTATCATCATCTTCAGTTGTCGTCAAATCAACAAAAGAAGAAACTTTGGAAGTCCTGAACTCAAATATAGAGCGTTGCCTTGGCATAACATGTCATAGATGATCTACCCAAACTGTAGCAATATCGAATGTGCCAATTAAATTACTAGCAACTAAATTACTAGCAATGGTGCCTTTATATTCTATATTCTATATTCTATATGAATAAAAAAAGTGTTCTATATGAATAGATAATTTGAATAGGTAACAGAGCTCAAGAAATAGCTCTTACTAATATGTCCGTATTGGTGGCTATGTTTCACTGCAAAGAGCAAAAATTACAAAAGTTATAAAAGTTGCAAAAAGCTGCAAAAATTAATAAAGAGAGGCAAAAACCACTGCAAACACAAACAAACCCCACTAAATCAGCTAGCAAGATGGCGGTGCGGAGCCAGATCTACTGCATAGACTAGAAGCCACAAGAAACTCAGAAACTCACTGCTCAAGTAACTCACGAACATCTCTTGTAGACGTTAGAGGGAGAACAATCGGAATAAAGCCAGATCGAGAGCCAAGAGGGAAACAACGATACAGAGAGTACAGAAGGTACAGAGATATAGATAGATAGATAATAGATAGAGATAATGGGGTTGCTATCTATCATCAAGAAACAGAAACGCAAGAACAAGGAGATCAGAATATTGATGTTGGGCTTAGACAATGCCGGCAAAACCACTATAGTGACCAAGATATTAGATCAACCAATAAATGAAGTATCACCTACCATGGGGTTTGAGATCCAAACCACTACTTTCCAAGATTACACCTTGAATGTCTGGGATATCGGTGGCCAGACGTCTCTTCGAGCATTCTGGGGTAACTATTTTGACAAGACTGACGTGGTATTGTGGGTTATAGATTCTGTTTCCACAGAAAGACTCAATGAATCGTTTGGTGAATTGAAAGAAAAGATTATGAGGAACGACCGTTTTGCCGGGGTGTGTCTTGGGATATTAGTGAATAAAATCGATCTTATATCTTCGACATCTACAAAAGAGATAATTAGCAGGGTGCAGACACTAACTAATTATGGAGATACTTCGCTAACTCTGAGCAGATTTGAAATCTTCCCTGTTAGTGGTAGAACCGGACTGGGCTTGACCCCAGTACTAGAATGGCTAATCCAGCAAGATTACTACTAGAATGTTACTAAATGAGTAGTACTAAAAGAGTACTACTACTAATAGTAATCGCTGCACGTATTATAACTGCGCTATAATTTATTTTAATGAGACACTAACGAGACTAGCCATTTTCATACCTGCTCAGCGTGAAACACGCTCTACCACGCCTTACCGTGCTGTCACCCAATTCAGGACAAAAAGTGGCCGTTTTGGGAATAGTGATTGGAGGTGGAACAAATGGTAATTAGATGCTTTGGGATTAATAGGATTAGAGTGGAAGGAGGTGACAAGCAATGTAGTGAAATAAAATATATGCAAGGTAAAATACAATAATAATCGTAAAAAGAAGCATAATAATAAGCATAATAAAAATCATAATAATATACAATTAAATTTATCGGTATTTTGTAGACATATGACCAGCTACCAGTAGACAATAAAGATATATTATTTAGATGAAAGATGTAAGTAATTTAGACGTAGCAGAGTCGAGTGGACGGCGGAGTGTTTGACGAGAAGAGTCCAAGCGAGTATGTTGCTGGTTGAACTCAAAGACTTTTCATTACGTGAAGTCGTCGCGTACTCCAAGGGAAACTCGGGAAGGAACAGGCTGAAAATAATATTATCTACGATATCTCAAGATATTTTAAGATATTTTATAACCCCAAAATGCTACGATGCCACCTTCGATACTACCCTGCAATACTACCCTGCGATAATATCTAGGCAATCTATGATATTATCTGTAATATTATCTACAGGGTTTATATCTCTTCAATAATATTTCTAGGGGCCAATAAAATAGAAACGAATGTAAATGAAAATAAAATACAAATGAAAAATATAAATGAAAAATATAAATGAAAAATATAAATGAAAATAATAAAAATAAATGAACATGAAATAGCAATGCAGACTATCAAGCTTTTTATCATAATCATAATCATAATCATAATCATCATATAATCATAATCATCATATAATCATAATTATAATCATAATCATAAAATAATCGGAATCTATAAATAAGTCAATATCATGCTCCAATGCCCAGAACTCTATATCCTATACTCGCTACACCTCTAAACCCTACAGTCTCTAAATACTATACTCACCACACCACACCTCTACAGCTCTACACTCTACGCATGCACACAACACTAAGCCCAGATTTAACTAGCTCACTAACACTAACTATCACCGCCTCCACATCCACATTAACCAGCCTTACTGCCTCTTCCCTGCTCATCTCCATCTCCCCGTTCCCTGCTGCACTGGCAGATTCATTCACGTATTGTCCTGCTGCGTCTCCTCTGCACTTTTAGTATTTTTTGCACTTTTTTCTATTATTCTCGTAAGCAACTTTCGCGTTCCACAGACGTGCTCCTTCCGCTTTGGGTAAAATTATTTGCAGCACTCAAAGGGCTTATATTTTGTAATAAAAGTAGGAAGACCTCCTTTAAACACCTTCGAGACCCTGTGAATTTTGACAATTTAATTTTGACAATTAGACCTGCTTTTGCCCTGCTTTTTGTATTATATCTATTCCCGAACAACACCACCCTACCCTTGGTGGAATCTGGACATCTACGAAGCAAAACCAAGAAGCCAACAAGCCAGAAAGGCCATCTCCTCCACTGTGAAAGCATCAGAACCAGAACACCAGATAGCCAGTGAACCAGATAGCCATAAACATCTAATCGTTCCTTTCATTCTATCTGCTTAATACGTATCACTTTAATTGGTTCACCACTTTACCACTTCAATTGCTTAATCCATACCAGTCAATTGATTCACCACTTCACCCTTCAATTACAACCAGCTCCACCCATAGATATGCCGTCTAAGCAGCTTGTAACTGACCTTTTCACTTCGGAAACTTCCCAGAATGGCAACCTTCTTGAAGTGCTTGCAATGGCCAAGCCAAAGAAAGGCTCCTCCTCCACTTTCACCTCCATAGTCAGGGGGCTCTTCACCAAGAATGCAAAGTTGTTGACCCTAGTCTCCGAAGCCTTGGACAGAATGACTTTGAACCCAGACCAGCATAGAGAAACCTTCAAGAATTTGGTCAACGACTTCATTCTTTGGTTTGACGGTAACTGTATCTCGTTATTGAACAAATACATTGATCAACTTGAAGAGTTCCCAGAGAACCCAAAACTATACAACCCCATCGTCAATTGCAACAATTACATTGAATTCTCCAGGAAGTCTTTGAAACACGTAAGAAACCCATTTGTAGTGGAAAAATTACAGCAAATTCAAGACGATTTTCAACAAGTGTTGGTGAAACTTGACCAATTCCAAAACAAGTCCCATTTAAACAATATCAAGTTCGATAAGGTCAACCTGATCCATACCCCTTCTTTACACCCGGTTTCTGCCTTCTTTAATGCCAACCAAATCACCCATAGACTGGAAAACAAGAGAGTTTTCCTTAAAGTTATTAATAAATCGGGAACTGAAATCAGGTATCCAATTGAGTTGGTATGCCTTGATTTAAACCTTAACTTGGACTCCTCTTCTTCAAAACGTGATAACAAGAACAATTTCAGAGGTTCAGTGATATCTTCTTTTGATTCCTTGGCCGTGCTTTCAAAAGAACACAACGGTTCTTCTCTCCTGCTTATGTATCCACCTTTCAGGGTTAACGAATTCTCCGTAGCTTTCAACCAGGATGAAAACGAAATTAAGCTTTCCATGCTTGACTACTCTGACCACCATACCTCTACCAACATTACCATTGGTGGAGATGATGATTTGAAACTGTGGTACCATCGTCTCTTGCTAATTTTCCCTCAAGAGAACGAAAACCCGGTTCTTATCGAACAAAAAGTGAACACGACTCTTCAACTGCTGGGTCTTGGAATCAATGTCCTCCAAGGGTTCTCTCTGGAAGAAAGCAGTATTAGAGACGATTTGAGCGACTCCTCCTCTTTCAAAGACCTTATCGATAATGACAATCCAAAAGTTCTGAAGCTTACCGACGGTATCAAGATACATACCCATGGCAAGGAAGACTTTTTACAAATTCCCAAAATCAACGCTAGAGAACCTCTGCCTCAGGTAACTAGAACTCCAGAAGAGATCCACCAGCAAAGATACGAAAATATGGTCACTAAGATCAAGAAGAGTTTGACAGTAGATTCACAACTTGGATCAATCAACAAGAGCATGTCCTCAAACACAACCGAAGAGGAAAATAGACCAGTCTCCTATACAGCAGAAGTAGTTTACCACACCCCGGATTTCAACAGAGAATGCAGTACTAAAAGCTCCAAGAGCTCTTTGGCGGAAGATTCAAACGTACAGGAAGCACACGAAGGAAAGGGCCGTGGAAATGGCTCCAAGGAAAGCCTTAGAAACAAAGCTCATAATAATAACCATAATCATACTAATAGAATTGGCCATAACCCACAAAACCCTTCCCCTCTTGCTTCAGCCGGCGGCAGCTTGCCATACTCCAACACCTATGCTTCTAAATCTGTTCCGGAGCTTGGTCAACAGCCACCAACCGAATCAAACCCTATTTTCCAAAACCAAAATCTGTCTGCTATTGATCTCTCCAAGTTTGGTAAATCCCACCAGCCTTCATTTTCAGTTCACCAGGACTTGTGTGACTTATTGAATGAACCGTTACCGGAAAAGAAGCGGGGATTGTTTGGCATTTTCAAGAGAAAGAAGAAGCAAAATGACTCCTCTGAAGGTTCCTCTAAGCAAATGTCCAAATCTGAAAAGATCAAGAGAGAACAATCACAGTCTCTTGCCGCTTCTGGGTTTGAATTAAGGGAAAATGTTGGAAAGACTCCAGTGCCAGCCCAAACGCCAGCTCAAGTGCCAATTTTAACTGAAAAACCTACAGCCCAAACCTCGTATCCAAGTTCAAGTTCTTCAGAACCAAGCTCAGCACCAAACTCGGCACCAGCTCCTTCAGCACCACATATGGACTTCCAACCTCCAGTGATTAAAAATATGTCGGCTCTTGCCTCTAATGACTCTCTTAATCTGATGGCTTCTGCTGCTTCCAAGACACCTTCTGCCTTTGCTCTTCCAAATTCCACTTCAATGAAATTTTTCCAAAAACCTTCACCAGATGGAGATGCTATTGAAATTCCACAAGAATTGAAAGACCAAATCAACCGGGAAACTTCAATTGATTTCTATATTCTGCCATTGAATTCAAGAGCAGTGAAAATCTCTAAATGGAAACCTAAATATGGTAAATGGGAAATGCTTACTACCAGTGAAAACTTGTACATCAAATTGATTAACAACTATGAACTTGAAAAATCATGGCTTATAGTATTCAAAGAAGATATCAATGAAGATGGCGAGGAATACGATATCCCAATTCTCTTATTTAATATTATTCCTGGTAAAACCACCGGTCGTAACTCTTCTGCGTTGGATTACGTTATCACTCTGATTAATGGAATTACCAACGAAATGCAACAAGTCATGTTCAGATTCAGTAAAAGTAAAATGGTCAAAGAATTCTCCACCAACTTGGATAATGTGGTAGGTGCCTTTTCAGAAACCCTGCCATTGAAACCAAGATCTTATAATCTGGCTGATACCATTTCCCTGTCAATTATGGATAACAGCGAAGTTATAAATCAACTGATGTACCTGAGTTCAACTTCTGTATCAACCAGTTTAGGATATCAACTGGGTGAACTGAAAAATCAACTCGTTGTCTCCAACACTAATAATAATGGGAAGGGTCTTGCTCTGCCAGTACCAGTGGGAACTTCTTATGTTCAACCACAAGGAATAATGAAGAAATCGAATACTGCTGGTACAGTACTGAGTTTCCCACAACCGAGTAATTCATTGTATTCATTGGTTCAAAATAGTAATCTGACCCTTGTAGAAGGGCCAGATTTCCAAAGATTATTACTTCTTAACAACATGAAAATTAGATTACAAAAGAATAATGAAGGTTATGAAAAGATTCATACTCCACTGCTGTGGAAGATCTTAACTATGTGTTTCTTAAGTGTCTATTTAGTTCACAATGATGTCTCAGGAGAAGCCTTTTATAATATGATCATTGACGGTGGTGAAGAAAATTTCAGTTGGTACATTGATACCGAAGAAAGGTTCAATATCATCGAAAGAATCGGCAGAGCCGGCTTGGTATTTAAGATTTCAAATGAAGAGATTTTCATGGTTGAATGCAAGGGAAAGAAAGAGTTGAAAGTATTATGTGATTTATTTTGATCACACACACCTTAATATTAATAAATATAAATAGAATGTATATTATACCAAGCCACCTCCTGTAGACCGACTTCTTATATATCAGCTACCATCTTGAGATTCCATGATCAGCTTCCGTATCCTATGGATTACACCGTCTTTCCCTTTTAGGAAATCTTTTTTTTTTTTTTGAGGTTGCAAACCTTTTCTGTTTTTGCAGCCAAAAAAACGAAAACAAAAATCCACAAACTGGAATTCAAAACAACATTAAGTTATCATGATGAATTTGTTGACATTACTTTCAGTGTTGCCCACTGCTATCGGGATGATGAGTGTGGGTAAAGCGTACGAAACCATCAGTCCAATTGAAATCGAAGGTAGTAAATTTGTTCGAAAGAACGAACAATTCTTTGTCAAAGGAATTGCCTATCAACCTGAACGAAAACCAGGAGAAATATATAGCAAATTGGAAGAAACCTCTTACATTGATCCCTTGGCTAACTACACAACTTGTGTACGTGATGTAGAGTATTTCGAAACTTTAGGGATCAATTTGATTCGTGTTTATCAAGTAGACCCTACCAAAAACCACGATCAATGCATGAGCTTACTTGCTACAAAAAACATATATGTTCTCTTAGACTTGGCAGAACCAGAGATGTCCATCGATAGAAACAATCCTAGTTGGACGACCGATTTGCTTGACAGGTATACATCGGTTGTCGATTCCATGGCCAAATATAAGAACATCATGGGATTCCTTGCTGGTAACGAAGTAACCATTTCTAAATCTAACACCAATGCAGCCCCGTTCGTGAAGGCAGCCATTAGAGATATTAAGCAGTATATCAGCAAGCAAAGGTACAGACAGATTCCAGTAGGGTACGCTACAAATGATGACGCTGAAACAAGAATGCCCTTGTCTGATTACTTGGTAAGTAATCAAGAGGAACATGATACTGGATCTGATTTTTACGGTATTAATATGTACGAATGGTGTGGGCATTCTTCGTTTGCCACTTCTGGTTATAGAGAACGTACTATTGAATACTCCAACTTCCCTGTTCCGGTATTTTTCAGTGAATTTGGATGTAATACTGTACCTGACTTTCGTCCCTTTACTGAAGTTGATGCCTTGTTCTCTTCTGCAATGACAGGAGTTTGGTCAGGAGGTATAGCCTACCTGTATTTTGAATATGAAAACCACTATGGTATTGTCGAAGAACGATCCAATGGTACCCTCTCCAAGCTTAAAGATTTCGATAATTTACTGGAAAAGTTCAACTCTGCCGACCCAAAGCCAAGTTCTAATATTGAACCCACTAGGAAAATAGTTTGCCCAGTAAACTCTAACGTTTGGAAGGCAAGTTGTAAAATCCCACCAACTCCAGATAGCCATATATGTGAATGTATGCAAACAAGCTATGACTGTATAGTTTCACCGTACGCTGAAAATATCAACCACGCCAAGTTTCTTGGAGACATCTGCAAAGACGTAGATTGCAGTGATATAGAAGCAGATGGAATTCTGGGGAGTTATGGGGCACTTTCCGGATGCACTTTACATCAAAAAATCTCCTATGCCCTTAACAAATATTACCATGAAAATGGACAAGAGAGTAAGAATTGTGATTTCGACGGGAAAGCTATGCTTGTTCAAGGCAACAGAAATCTATCTCAAGTGTTTTTGCAGAATGGCAAGTCGTGTGAACTGGTTCTTGGGAATTCCAGCTATTCATGGGATAAAGACGTTGATAGAAAGGTTGAAACTAGCAGCAGCGGTGGAAGCCTTGAAGGTGGTGAACTGCAAGGATCATCTGAATTTATTCAATTTCCTTTTGAATCACATGCAGCCAAGGTATATATCAGCACAGTAGCTGTACTTGTCCTATCATTCATATTTGTGTATTCGTTCTGATAAGGTGATATATCAAGAGAAAAAGAGAGAAAGAAAGAAAGAGAAAGAAAGAAAGAGAAAGAAAGAAAGAGAAAGAAAGAGAAAGAAAGAAAGAGAAAGAAAGAGAAAGAAAGAAAGAGAAAGAAAGAGAAAGAAAGAAAGAGAAAGAAAGAGAAAGAAAGAAAGAGAAAGAAAGAGAAAGAAAGAAAGAGAAAGAAAAAAATACAACTTGAATATTCATACATCTACATGTATTCATACCTCCTCAGGCATGGATATATCTACGTTGAACCATTGGTTGATATTACTTGAATAATTGCTTATAGATTGAGTTTATGTACATTATTTTTCGTCCTTTGGATCTTCACTCTTTGGCCCCCATTTCAATCCCAAAAAGCCCTGGCTACCTCCAACTCTTGGGATATAGTTCTTAGATTGGACCTTTGGCTCTACAATATAAAGTCTCTTGCTTCCAGCTACATCCAAGGCTACATATTCGAAAGAAGCCTTCCAGAATGACTCATCCACTTGTTCCAAGGAAACAGTACCATATTTACCTGTTTCAGTTTCTACAACAAATCTCATAAACAATCTGTCTTTACCGTCTTTACCTCTTGATTTGACACTTTGTGGAGGTCTGTTTCTTACCCATACATCAGGACCAACTTCCCCATGAGCCTTCAAACGAGTGCCTGCTTCGAAGCCAAGGAGCTTTTGAGCTTGTTCACTCTTTTCTATAAGTTTCACGGCCTTGTTGAAAGTCTTGGTATCACCGGAAGGAAGGAATAATTCCGAAAGAATAAGGTATAACACCAATAAGGATATACCAGAGGCACCAATGACCATCAAAGTAGAAGCAGAAAAGGTGAATGCACGGGTAACTTTACCCAAGATAACTTTCCCCTTTGCATTCTTATCGTGATGAATAGCGGAAGTCGATGACGAAGATTCTGACTCTGAATGTGGTGGTGGTGGTGGAGGAGGAGGAGTTGTATCGGACTTGGTGGAATAAAATGCAAAGTTGGCAAGCCTGGAAGGTCTGGTAAGAATGGAAGAATGGGCAAATTTAGTGGTGTTTTGTGTTTTTAAAAATGGCGAGACGTTAGCATAAGTACGTAAAAGCAGCTGTCTAGTGGAAAGCAACCTTATAGGTGCTCGGATAGCTAAGATTGACTGCATCGTTTGGAGCTTCAGAACCTCTTGTCACCTGAGTGGTTTCTCTTCTTGATGAAAAAATGGTAGGAGGAGGAAAACTGGTTCATATGCAGGCCTTTTGAAGTTAAGCGTGGGGAAGGCAGCGAAGAAAGATCAGAAAGCATGCAAATGATCCAGTGAAGAGTAATATTAATTTACGAATATCAAGTGTATACGTATTTATCTATATGTAAGGCGTAGATTAAAGTCCCTCTGTTTATAAGTTGTTTATTACTTGTTTATAATTTAAGTTTGGCCTCTTTTTTTTTTAGCTTCTTTAGCTCTTTCAGTTTCTCGAGGTTCTGACCTTTCCACTTTGGCAGAGCTTAGAAACGGCCATTAAGACATAAACTGTTGGGGTGCTACAAGGCTAGATAGAACCCAAATAGATATTTTCCAATTTTGTCTCTTTAAATATAGAAATATAGTACACTCTAAATTATGAGATATTGGCCAAAAAGATCCATTCTTTAACCTACCAAACAATCAAGCTCTGTTCAAGCTAACACCTCGTTCAAGTTGATATTTGAATCGATGTGACCGACATTGAGGTTATGAACAATTGTGAAAGAGCCCGCGTGGCCTAATTGGTTAAGGTGCGATCTTCCGGCGGTCGTGATTGCGGGTTCGAGTCCCGCCGTGGGTTGTTCTTTTTTATTTGCAAACAGAGAATCAAGGGTATACTGTTATCGTAATTCAACACAGATGTAGCACATTGGTGCATTGTTTTTAACTTCCTCGTGTTATAGGATTCGCTAATATCATGCTCACATCGTGGTTATCATACTTCTTTATCGTGCTTCTTTTATAGTGCTTACTTCAAATTGCTATATTTCATGCTCTCTACTTCTACTCTATAATATTACTCACCTACAAATAATCCATCGAAATATACCATCTAAATATACCACCTAAATATACCACCTAAATATACCACCTAAATATACCACCTAAATATACCACCTAAATATACCACCTAAATATACCACCTAAATATACCACCTAAATATACCACATATAAATGTACCGATCCAATACATATTAAGTATGCAAATCACTATCCACCTACTCACTATAAACTCACTATAAACTCACTATACCCACTCTCTACTCTACGTCCTCTGTACCAGACCCACACTAAGCTTGAGTCACACAGTAAGCTCACAGTAAGCTCACAGTAAGCTCGCACTAAGCTTACGCTCACACTAGGCGCCAGTCACAGAGTGAGATGTAGTATATGCTCGACTCGCACAGTTAGCTTACGCTTACCGCTAGATTCCACGTGACTTGCATTAGGGCACGAGCCCTCACACTTCTTCTCCACCCAGTGCTGCACCTGCCGCCAGGTCGTGCGCTGCACCACTAAGAAATTTTCACTGCACTCTGGGAAAAATAGAGAGGGAACAAAAGTTTTCTGGAGATACACGGTAAACACATATAATCGAAAATGGCCAAGATCAGTCAAGGTAGGTAATATTAGAAGAGAATATCGATGGATGAATGGTGTTAAACCAACGGAGATGGTGACCATGTAGAAAAGAAGCAGGTTTACCCATTTGTTGAACCCATCCTTTTTCGATGGGCATGACCCTTCAGAAAGCAAAGGAAAAGTGAAGCAAAGGAGAGACAAGCAAAAGCGAAAAGCTAAAGTTACAGCAAAAGAGAAATGATATCCGGAAGATGAAAGAATAAAGAAAGAATAAAGAATGACAATGAACAACTCTACCGAAACAAAAAAGTGAAAGAAACCGAAGTACTAGTGTAGCTCGATACGATTCTTATACGATATATCAGGTGAAGATGAGTGAATAAGAAAGATAGAAGGAGTTTAGAAAGGGACTTGTAAAATTTGTTATATATCATGGTATTATGAAATTATGAGTAGTATTACGACTCAATATGAATATGATATAGATATTGCTACCGTTTTATGATTATTTTATTCGAACCACCCACTGTTCATTCTGATACCCATCATTCATTCAAGATCATTCATTCAAGATCTATTTAACATACTTTGGATATCCATCTCTTTATTGCTGACTTTATATATTATACCACTCCATTACTTGAACATATACATCCACATACTTCTCTATAAGAAAAATTTTCTTTCTTACAAAAACAAAATACTAACAATTTTTAGACGTTTCCTCATCCCGTTCTAAGGCTAGAAAGGCTTACTTCACTGCTTCTTCTATCCAAAGAAGAACTTTGTTGTCTGCCCCATTATCTAAAGAATTGAGAGAACAATATAACATCAAGTCTCTTCCAATCAGATCTAACGATGTTGTTCAAATCGTCCGTGGTTCCAAGAAGGGTTCCGAAGGTAAGATCTCTTCTGTCTACAGATTGAAGTTTGCCGTTCAAGTTGAAAAGGTTGAAAAGCTCAAGTCTTCTGGTGCTGCCGTCCCAATCAACATTCACCCATCCAAGGTCGTCATTACCAAGTTGCACTTGGACAAGGACAGAAAGGCTTTGATTGAAAGAAAGGGTGGTAAGACTGAATAAATCTCATGTATTTGAATATATAATAGTAATATATCTATAAAGGGAATCACCATTGTGTAGATGTAGAATGGCTAAACAAAAGAGCTGTATAGAACTAGATTATAGAACTACAAATCTATGACTAGATTTGTGTTACATGAAATATTAGCCAGTATTTAGTGGGTGTTTGAAGGTATTTTAGTATTTTAGTGGGCGTTTTATTTAGTGGGCATTTTATTAGTATTTTATTTAGAGGTATTTTTAGTGAGTAATTTAGTGAGCGATGAGTCTAAGAGAGACGTAGAGAATGCCATTAGATTATAGAAAGTAGACAGTAAGATGGTGAAAGCCCTAAACAATCGGATAATTCTGGTTTTAATATAGTTCTGACATATTTCTGGCCAGATGGCGACTGTATCCATATCATATACCAGAATCCATTATCAAAGTGTACAGATATCTCTCTATAGGGTGCTTATCTCCTCTTGCTCTGCGGTATTTTGCCCGTAAAAATATGATTCCCCCGAATTTTTCAATTTGCGGCAAATTAGCGAGGAAAGAAACAATACTTCAATACATCTCGAAATAGAGCTCAGGTAACACCAAACTGCTCTAGATAGTTTATCACATACATACACACCACATACACATCACACACACATCATGACATATAAATTATAAATAAATATAGCATTATAAATAAACACAAGCATAAATAAAACACAGTATATATAGTATTCCGTATATCAGTAGAGGTGCTTATGGTGTACTCACACCGCTATTTACAAGCCCAATCTCCGGTAGTCTAGCTTTCTGTTAGCCACCTTCCATTCGTCCTCCCTCCCTGCGCGAACCTCCGCACTTGGCCTGCACACAGAAAAATTTGGGGTACCTTCTTTGACAACCAAGTGATCCTAAACGAGTTTCTCCCCCTACCCCTAGGATATTCAAGCTGCCACAAGGAACCCCGACAAGGTAGTTGGCTGCTAGAAATATATAAATTTCCACTGATCGCAAGTATCACAAGCATAATATCCGCTAGGTTCCACCAAATCTCCCATAGGAACCCCCGAACCGGAACCCAATCCACCAATCAAAATCAAGAAATCAAGAAATCAAGAAATCAAGAATTCGTATAATAACCATTATACACCATAGATTAATAATCAAGATACATAGGTACTACATACATCCTATAACTGCATTATAATATAATATACTATATTATACTAGATATAGATATAGCTATTCTTTTGATATACTCTTTTCGTTGATATATTGACATGTCGACTGAAGATAATGAACTCATTAACGGGTTTGGCCTGGCCCCCTTAGAACCCCCTTCAGAGGGCCCCTTGGATCCCTTGGAGGCCCCAGTGGAAGGCGAACCGTTGCTAACCGGTAGAAGAACCAAGAAAAGATGGTCTTTCCATGACCAACAGAAGCCAAACTTCCCTCCTTCTGGTGGTAACCTAGATATCCCTATCGATACTAGAGCTAGAAGACAACGGAGAATGTCTGACTTCACTGGAGATATCGACGCCGTTCACGCCAAAATTGACCTGTCCTATATCTCTCCAGCCCAACTCTATTCCACTGAATCTGGGAGATTGTTCCATGCTGGTAAGATCTGTATTGCCCTTGCTGGGCTCCCTGGACGTGGGAAAACCCATTTGCTGGTTTCCTTAACTAGATATCTTCGTTGGTTGGGGGTTAAGACTCATGTCTTCCATTTAGGTGATTACAGAAGAGCTGAAGGTGGGGATGACTTATCCCTGGAACTTTTCATGCCAGCAGAGAACACAAACCATAATAATTCGGAAGAATCCAAGAAAACAGCTGCCTTCAGACAAAGAATCTTTGATGAATGTATATCTGATATCTCCAATTTCTTCCATAAGGATAACGGTCAAGTGGCCATCTATGACGCTGTCAATGCCACCCCGGAACAAAGAGAAAATTTGGTGAAACAATTCAGTGAACATCAAATTCAAACTCTTTTCATCGAATTACTTGTCACTGATGATAAGATAGTTGCCAAAAATATGGAACAAGCAGCCAAATATTCTCCTGATTATAAAAATTGGGACTATAAGAAGGCTTACCATGACTATAGAGATAGAATTCAACTCTTGACCCCTTATTATATAGAAATGAATGAAACCGATTCAAATCATGGTATATCTTATATCAAGTTTGTCAATTTTGGAGAAAGAATCGAATTACATAACCTGAATTATGGGTATTTGATTAATAAAGTTGTTTTCTTCTTAATGAATCTGAGAATTAAAAGTGGGAGTGTTTTTATGGCCCGTTGTTGGAAGAATAGTTTAGATTACAGTTATGATCCTCCATTAGATGAAAAGGGGATCGAATACGCTAAAAATTTAACTGATACTATCTTGGAGTATAGAGATGCTGCATTAAGTTCAACTGCTAGTCTTGCTAATTCTGTACCAATGTCAAAAGCCGGTAGCTTTGTTCATAGTGCCACTAGTCCTTCCACCAAGGATAATCAAGTATCTATCCAAAATGTTTTAACTCGTGCTGCAGAAACCATTGTAAAAGAAAGAGGTGGAGCAGGAGCAGGAGCAGGAACTTATACAGATTCCGAAGCTGCAACTCCTAATTTGAATATTCGTGCTGCCAAGAAAACTCAACCATTCCTTGTTTGGACTTCAACTAAACAAAGAACCATTGAAACTACCCAATTTCTTCGTGATAGAGAGATTCCAATTAGACATCGGGTTCAATTGACCCAGAAAAACCCAGGGGTGGTCCATGGAATGTCCGAAGAAGAAATTGTAGCCAAGTACCCTCTGGAATATGAACAATATTTGGTAGATCCATATCATCATAGATTCCAAAGAGCTGAACTGTACCATGACTTAGCGATTAAAATTGAACCTTTAATTTTAGAAATGGAAAGGTTAAGTGGCGATGTTTTAATCATTGCTGATGATACTGTTTTGAAAGTATTCTATGGATACTTGATGCTGTATCTGTGTTACGATATCCCCAAGTTAAATTTCCTGCAAGATGAAATCATTGAAATCAAGTTCAATGCCTACCTGAACAGTGCCAATAGAATTCCTATACGGAAGTCTGACTAAGTCTCTGATCCTAATTACCCTTTGGATTATTTCATTATTATATCATATTATAGATTTCATATTATAATTACTATTATTACTACTATTATTATTATAATTTTATTATTATTATTATTATTACTAATATTATTGCTATTATTGCTGGTACAGAGGAGGTAAATATTGAGCTGCTATGGATTTTGTGTGGTATCGGGGTTGATTTGATGTGCTTTGTCAATAGTGTTTAAAATATATTCATTTGTTGTACTTGTAAAATACTATACTATGCTGAACCATACTGTACTATAAGATTCTGACAATATGATTCCACCAGTAATACCATTCTAATGCTAACATCATCCTATAATACATCTATGCTATTACTGACGGTATCATTCTAGTCTTCTATGCGGACTTACCGCGGTTTTCTGGGAAGTCTCGCTATTTTCCAACTTTTACCGCCTGCTTCTCGCTATATTCAGCAGTTTCTCGCAAACTCTCGCTAAATTTGTAGATTCCCGCTATTTCAAATCTCATTATGATCTGAAATATCTTCTCCTCTAAGCTCTTGACAGACATGGAACAGATACCCAGTGCCAGCTACTCGGGCCCGCTGGGCACCAGGGAGTTTGTGCCAGGCGCAGGCCCACACACCACCAACGGTCGGACTACACAAATCTCCGATATTGTCATCAAGGCCGGAGGTGACGATAGAGACAAGCCCAGCGAGGCCAAGGATACCCCGTTGGGCCACTTAAGAGAGAAACTTACCAGCATTCAAGACCAAGTCAACGAGTTCTTGACGGAGAGAATGAAGTTGGAAAAGAGCAACGATAACGATGTTGAACGTAGGTTGTTGGACGAGGGTGTAGACGAAGACAGTGACGATGAATAGAGGTAGAAGTAAGCTAAAGAAGACCTTAAGACCTAATAGACCTTACAGAGATCTTACAGAAGAGATCAATGATTTAACAGGTAAATATGTAAGTATGTAAGACTTAAGAGGATGAGGTAAAGAGGGAGGTAAGAAGATGATCTAATAGGAAAGAGTCAGATAGAGGATATATGTCTGGAACCAAAGTAATAGAATAGCTACACATAGTTAATACATATAAAGATAAAAAGATATAAAGATATAAAGATATAGAGATATAAATTGTAGATACTCAGTAGATACCAGACTTCTACACTATTTGTTGTGGGTCTATAAGATATTAATATTTACCGCGAAGGCAGCGTTATTGGTAAAAAATAATGTATAGCTATAAGCTCGTAGCATTCAATACCATGTGGTGTGAAAGTATAGCCTAGCTCAGCTCTTTGTCAGTAACCAGTATCCAGCAAAGCACTAAGCTCAGATAAGAAGTCAGAAGCTCAGATCGGGGAGATCACCTAGGTCATGGTACGCCAGATCATGATACATCAGATCATGACACAGCTTGTCTCAGATACTTGAATTATTTACATTTCTATCCGGGTTTGAAAGGATAGACATACCTAGTTCTTGGTGCCTACGATCTGTTTCATGTTGTCAATGGTCTTCTCCAAGGTGGTCTCCAAGTAATGCTTTTTCTTCTCCAAAGTGGATTTGGATTCACTGAATTCCTTTTCGTCCTTACCAAGACCCTTGAGGTACAGATTTACGTCGGTTTGAACAAATGCCTTACCGATACCTTGCCAAACAGTTTCATTATCGGTACATAACTTGTTGAGAGACAGAGTGGTTTGGTTGATCATGGAAAGATTGGTTTCTGCTCGGGATAATTGGAGATTCACCATGTTTAACTCGGCTTTGGACCGGTTCAATTGGTTATCCATCTCCACAAGGAGCTTTTGGAGTGCTTCGGGAGGTACAGACATTGTAAAGTATATGATTCAAATCAACCTACAACTTGTATTTCTGACAATTTTCTGATTTCCGCCAATTTCTTTTGAGGTCGCAGAAAAATGAGAAATTCGAACAAACTAATTCAGCGAATTCAACTGATTAGGCTGAATTGGTGAGAGCTAGTGTGAGAGAATGAAGAGATGGAGAGGCCACTAAATACTGACAGTCTCTCGCTAATTCACTATATTCTTTCACTAAATACTGACTGATTCTCACTAAATTATAACTGTCTCTCGCTAAACATTATATTCTCTCGGTAGATCACGGCTTTCTTATTATTCTCTTCTTTTCTTCAGAGATCTACACCATGTTGACCAGACTTGTGACCAGACCTGGGGCTAGAAGCTTCTCCGTGTCCAGCTCAAGATGCAATAAGACCATGGAAAATAACCTCCAAACAGAAACCAACCGTTTGGCCAAAACTTTAACCAAATTCTGGGAAAAAGTCGACACCGCCGAAAAAAATGGCAACATCGAAGTCCAACTTGATGGTAAACCTTTAAGAACCCCTGCTGGATTCAATTTATCTGTACCTAGTTCCAAGAATATCTTGGCCACTTTGGTCGCCAATGAATGGGCCAACCTTCCTGATCTTAAAGTGAAAACTGCTGCTCTCCCATTGACCTCTGTTGTAGCCAGAGCAGTTGATTTGGAGACCATCACTGCTGAAGCTGATTTAATTAAAGACAAGGGTCTTGATATTGAAGAGTTAAAGGCTAAAATCGGGAACGCTGAAGATATCAGAATCAACATCTTGAAGTATTTAGATACCGATACTTGCTTAATCTTGGCTCCAGAAGAAGAATACGAAGGTGAATTAAGGAAACGTCAATTGGAACTTTATACCCCGTTAAGAGAAGAATTTGACTCATTTTTCACTGCTTGGGGTCAAAAGCAAGGATTGATTCCAGCAGATTCAAATAAGAAAATCGAATTGGAATACCTTGATTGTGAACTCCATGGTCTTCGTGGTAACAAGCAAAGTATTCTTACTCAAACCGTGGTGCTTAATTGGATGGAAAGCTTAACTATGTGGGAAATCGTGGCGTTAGAAAAAGCCATTTTAACCTCAAAATCTTTCCTTTGCGGTGCTGTCCTTTTAAGACTGAATAACCTGAATGAACAGAGATTACAAGAAGTCTTCCAGACCAATAAGAATGATCCACTGGAATATTACTTTAAGGAAATCGAAGAAATAGTAGAATTAGGTAACTTGGAAACTATTTTCCAAACCGCTGAATGGGGTGAAGTGGAAGATACCCACGATGTCGATAAGGTGGATTGGTTAAGAAATTTGACCTCTGCCGCCCTTCTTGCCCATTAAAATGTATATAGAGATAATAGATACCATAGATGAAATATTGTAGAAAAAAGAACAAAATAAAAAAAGTTAACAAGAAAGAGATCACTTTTACATAAACCCAAATATTGTATTCAAACCATATAGATAAGCCATATAGAAAGACTGAGAAATAGACCAAAAAGGTATTAACCTTAACCTTATGGTTGATGTATGCAGTAAAGTGAAAGTACAAGAACAGAGACAAAGTAAGAAGAAATAAACAATAAAATAATTTATTACAAAGGATCATGTTCCGGTTGAACAAAGCCAAGAGCAAGCCCAGTGCAACTCAGACAAAGAGACCCAAGGCATTTGCGTCCGGATCAGACACCGACTCTGATGATAACCAGGACTTTGCCCTGGCTATGAAAGAGCGGGCCAAGAAGATCTCCAAGTTGGCCAAGAAGGTAGAAGACGAATACCAAGATAATGAGAATGAGAAAGAGGAAGAGAAAGAGGAAGACAAAGAGACAGGAAATAAACGACTTAGCGAGCATAATCAAGATGATCAAGGACGAGAAGGAGTGAACAATCATGGGGCTCCCAATGGGAGCGGACTGAAGTTTGTAGACAACATTCTTAAGGCCAAGGAGCTCAGAGAAAGAGACAGACTAGTAGCCAAGCAGGAAGCACAAGACCAGAATATCAAGGAGTACCTTGAGCAGCATAAAGATGCCATTGTGTTCAATAGTAAGAGCTACGAGGAACAGAAAGAGGCAGTCAGAAGAGAGCAAACAAATACTTACGAAGACAATGACACAGATACCAGATCGAAATCATCAGGGAATGCATCTTCATTCTACGGCAATCTTATTGATATTCGAATGGGTACTAGTCCTAGCTCTGGTCCTAACTCTGGTTCTAGCTCCGGCCCTATCAGCACCAATATTTCGAAGAGTAATCCCCAAGTTTCCACAGCTTCAAAGCTCCCAATAGCTAGAAGTGAAGAACTCGAGACTAAAACCACGTCTATGCACGTTGGTGAAATAGCAGCAGCAGCAGCAGCAGCAGAAGCAGAAGAAGAAGAGCCCGAAGATATTAGAAGGTTGCGAGAGGCGGTGTTGCTCTTGTTCAAATCTAAGCTCACAAATTCAGACATTAAGGGTGCTACCCAGCGGTACTACAAGCGTTGTGAAGCAGCTGCTCGATAGGTAAGGATACTCGAATCTATACAAGTGTCTATCACCGAGATCCATATACACGGTCCATACAAATATAGCATTTACCCCATCTCTTGCTGAGCCACTGCCCCTCCTTCCCTACGATAAGCTTAAGCTTTCTGAGCGTTCTAGCTTCTTCGAGCTTTTCTGGGCTTTTTAGCGAGGACAATGCAGGGACCGCGTGAGCGGGGCAATTACGAAGAACAACGAAGTACATATAGAATAATAGAATAAAGTATAATAGAAGCATTGTAGAAAACAATAAGGGAATAATAGAATAAATAAAAGAGAGTAATAGTGTAAAAGTAATGTAGACAGAATATCACAGCAACGGTTTCATTTCGTGAACGGCTGTTACGTCAAGGTATAACACAAATTTGAAACCGATATGGCGGATACGTACATATGGAAATGGCAAATGGGCACGGTAAATCTATACCATAGTCATACAGATATATATATATATATATATATCTATGTATATAAATCTTAGTTTATCAATTCGAAGCACTCCACCTTTTTCCGAAATAATCGGAGTTATCTAAGATATTATGATATTATATACAATTTAAACTTCAAACCTAAACCCTCCCTCTCCTACAATCTCCTACACTCTCTTTACTTGTATATTTCCATGCCTGTTCTACGCATGGCTTCCATCAATTACGCACACACTTACGCATACACTCTACGCACTTGCATCTATATATAGTACATTTTTCGCGTGAGGTAGCACGATTAACCTAAAACAAGCTTTACCTGAAACAAGCCATAGCTATGACATAGGCATTCGTATACACTTCTTCCACTTCTTCCAGCTATCCCACTTCTTCCAACGTATCCCAGCTATTCCAGCATATCAGAACGTATCCAGACTATTCCACACTAATGTTTTTTGTTCTTTTCCTTCCCAGCTTCTGTCGTATCTACTCTTCCGTTTCCTTGCTATTCCTCACCTCGCTATTTTAGCTACTAGCATCAAGCTTCTAGCTTCTCGCTTCTCGCTGCTCGCCAACCGCGCCTTTCCGCTATTTTACTGAGTCTCTTTATTTATTATTATATTATTTTATATTTTATTATTTTATTATTTTATTTTAATTTCTGATTATATTTATTTGTATTAGCAGTATTTATTTACATCTATCCTATCGTTTACAATTGTACGACGTAGCAATTCGATGCCGCCCCCGCTTCTAGACGAAGGAGCTCCTCGAAGAGTGAAAGTATATCTACTAGAAGGTGAAGATTGGATCGATAACGGTACTGGCTACTGTGTTGGGGAAGTCGAAGAAAAACTGAAGAAACCATATTTTTTGGTCAGAAACGAATTAAATAACGATGAAATCATCTTGAAACTGTACTTGGAAGGTACCACTCAATATCAACGCCAACAGGAAACCCTTATTGTCTGGACGGATGAACTGGGTAAAGATTTTGCCCTATCTTTCCAGGAAACTGAAGCCTGTGCTGACTTGTGTGATTTTATTATACGGATTCAACAGGAAAATTATGCCCCTGAAATCCTGCTTTATTACGTGATCCCTGCTCCTCAACAAGGCGGGATCATTGATGGTGATTACCATCTGCCCCCACAGGGTGGAGAAATCACGGAATTAATCACGGGCCCCATCAATTACCCAGAGGATCCTTCCAATAATTTAAAATTACTTCCTTTCATCCTTGAAGCTGCTTTACAAGGGCTGAATCTGCAATACACCAGATCTTCAATGCAGAAATTCATATGTGACCAAGAGTACCTTCAGAAATTGATCAAGGCGTTCGAATTACTGGAATTATCCCATGATTTGAACTCTTTGCATATCATCTGTGAAATCATCAAGACTTTTGTGTTATACAATGAATCAGGAATAATCGAAGATTTTGTATCTACAGAAGAAAAATTGTATGGCTTGGTGGGGATTTTGGAATACGATAACGAATACCCACTGCTGAAAACCTGCTATAGAGATTACATTCGTGATAAACTGAAGTTCAAAGTTGTTTTGGAACTTAATAAACCTTACTTGTTGGCAGCCATGAGAAAAGATTTCCATTTAAATTTCCTTAAAGACGTAGTATTGGCAAGATTCTTAGATGATCAAACGTTCAATTTAATCCTGAGCTTGACTTTTTACAACCAAGTGGAAATCATTCTGATCTTGAAGAATGAAAGCGATTTCTTGGAAAGAGTGTTTCTGATGTATGACGATAAGGAAAGTGGCAGCTCTGATATATCATTAAATAAGGAAGATAGAAAGCCACAGGTTCTGGTGGAAGGAGAAGGTGTGGAAGTCTTATCCAACAAAGAGGATCCAGGTGATACCACCATTAAGATAGAAAATGGTAATGGCATATATAATAAAGGTAAATCCAATTCCTTTGATGTGTTAACGAAAAGAGACGGGGTAAGAATGATTCACCAATATACAAATATAGCTAAATCACTTCAAAATTTTCAAAAATCGGAATTTTTTGAAATGTTGGTGAAAAGTGGGCTCTTCAAAATGGTGTCCTTTGCCTTAAATGACGATGACCTTGAAATTCGATATCTAGGAACTGAAGTGATCGTGACTATTATCGAACAGGATGTGTCATTGGTAAACTCAGTTCACAATGTTGAAAATGAAACGTTTATCGAAATGCCCACCTCTGAATACAATGGAACGAAGTCAATGGAAGCAGTGTTACCCAGTGATGGTAAATTAGAAGGAGATAACAAAAATATACTAGAAGAAGATGAAGAAGAGGGAGAAGAAAGTGAAGAAGTACAAGTACAAGTTGAAGGTGAAGTTGGAGTTGAAGAAGATGAAGTAGAAGTAGAGGTAGAAGATGAAGAAATAGAAGATAAAAGCTTACCTTCAACCACCAATTCTATTTTGACAGACACCAAAAGTTTACAGAACTGTGGAATCCACTTGAGACTTCTGGATGATATGACATTGATGTTAATCCTTGGTCGACTACTTCTTGAAGAGAAAAACCCTGGGCTTAAAATGCAGGCATTTGAAGCCTTGAAAATCCTTCTTGATTCAAATATTGCCCTGAATTCAACTAGCCCGAGAAATGAGCTAGATTTGGGACTTACAAATGAGCTTAAAAGTGATGATGACGAATTTAATGATATAAACACAAGCAACTATTTCCAATCCTTTTATGGGAAAGTGGCGCCAATGTTGTTCGATAGCCTTATAAATGGATCCACGAGAACGACGGTAGATTCTACTACAACTGTTGATAATTACGATGACGATCCTTTGTTATTACAACACTTGTTATCGTTGATTTCATTCTGTACAAAAGAACATGACCCAGATATTCAAAAATCATTTTTCATTAAAAGTGATCTTTTAATTGGTGTGGGTAAAATCATCGAATCTCCCAATACCAAAACAGTCTTGAAAATAGCGGCTATTAGGTGTATTAAGAATATAATAATGTTGGTTGACGATGATTATAATGATTATTTGATCACAGAAGATATTCTTGGATATGTATTCCAATATTTCAGCAAGGTAATATTTGATAATAATTTGGCCAATTCTCTGTGTTTAGATCTTTTAGGTATCATAGTGAAGAATTGGAGATATGAGAGTCAAATATTTAAGAAATTGGGGACCTACGTTGTTGATAAGTATAAGTCATTATTAGAACAAATTGATTATGTTAACGTGGGGAAAGAATTGGTCGAAATGGCGCAAAATTCAGAGCTGGTATACCAACTGACCCCATTAGAAACAAGTATTGAACTTGATGGTGAAGAAGATAAAACCGTTGATTTAGATCGCAGGGAGAAGAGACAATTTGAAGGTGCTCAAGAGATTGTGGGTAAGGCAAAGTGTATCAAGAGCGATGAGAGTTAGGTAGGGTAATGTATTATTCAAAGAGATAAATGTAATTTGAAAAGCCAGTAGCAATAATAGTAATAATAAAAATGGCAATGGTAACAGTGAAAATGGCTGTAATTAATAGTAATAAAAAATATTGATGCACCCACTTTAACAAGTACATTCATAAACCTCAAATCACGGCATCGTACCATTAAACCCACATCTTGGCTATTTCCTGCTTCCACAGTTGTGTGCCTCGGCTAGCCGTCTTTATTTCCGGGGCACTGCGAGCGGAACGTGAAGTGTGGGGGAAATTATAAAAATAACTTTTTGTGAAAACAACTATTAAAAGTGTATATAAGTATATATATATAGACAGAGATCTAGTTAACTGAATGCTGGGATTATGTCGGGACCATATAGAGGAAAGAACATCGTGATATTTGGAGGTTCAAGTGGATTCTGCAAGACAGTTGGAACAGCACTTGCTTCACTTGGAGCCAATATATGTATATTGGGGAAAAACTCCAATGCTTCCTTTCAAACAGTTACACAATTACAAAGGGAATACCCAATAAATAAAAGGAAAATACTAGCTGCAGTTAACGTAGATTCTAGAGACCGTAGCCTGGTGGAAGCAGGGTATCTAATTGCATTAAGAGAATTGGGTCATATAGATGGAATAATATGTGGGGTTGCAAGTTCTTACTTGGAAGATTACAATCATATATCGTCTGACGATCTTCAACTTGTGCAAAATATTGATCAAGCTGGATTTATCAATTTATCTCTGATAGCTGTGAAATATGGATTTAGAGGTAAATTCATTCGAATCCACCCTAGGTTACATACATATTCTATTCAGTTTAATGACTATTGGAGAGATATGGGCACCAGTAACCCACGATCTGATATCATTCAGTATATATTGGTGAGCCAGGGAGGAGTAATACAAGTGGTTGATGAGTTGCTAAATAACGACAACGACAGGCATTTGTATCATCTTTGATGAATGAAAGAAGAGACCAGTAATGGTCGTACAAATGTATGAATGACTTTACGAATATACGGAGCTAGAACGAGTACGAGTAAGAGTACTACTAGTAAAATGGCTAAATATGGCTAAATATTAAAGAATTACTATGGATATACAGGCAAATGTAAGGAATGGCGAATAAGAGAACGTAGGCGTAAGAGAAGCTATCGATATAGCGATCTAGAGATCTGGAGGTCTTGAACTAAATAACATGTCAGCAAAGTTGAATTCATAAGGAAACATTAAACACAGAACAGTCAGATAAGTACATAGCTAGGGACTGACAAAAGCACATTCAGATATACAGGCGGGGAAGATCTCAGTCACAAACGGACCCGTTACTTAGGCTCAACTTGTGTTGCAACACTATTATACCTGGAAATTAGAATAAGTTGTATACGGTAAGGGTAACTTGAGCAACTGCAGCCCATTACATCAAAACAGAAGGTAGGTATAGCAGATTCGCGGCCAGTAGGCCAATAGGGGCATCTTCATTACTACGTACAAGACACACACTCTCTCAGCTCACAGTAATACGAGTGACAGAGCACATGCAAAGCAAAAGCGCACAGTAACAGCCGTTCGGTACAGTGCTATAGAGTTCCATAGTCGTGCTATAGTCGTTTTTAGTTTTTCTTGGTTCCAGTGGTTCTGAGGCTACGCACCATGCTAATCCACAACCAGGATATCTGCTTCATTTCTACATTTAGTAAGCGCTATAAGTATGTATAGGTAATTCTAGTGTGACATTAAGCAGTAGTTGGCAAATAAATTTATACATCGAATACAAATATATACTAAAATATATACTTAATGAATACACTTAATATTAAATATTGCAACTGAATACTGAATGTTGAATATAGCTGATATTGAATATACTTATACGAGCGATCTTTAGAGATAAATCAGGGGAGCAACCAGACCAAGTCTCCTTATCGCATAAGGCTCTGGCAGATTCTACGATTATTGATTATTTTTTCCTCTATTTACTGCTCTTTCTTTTTATTTTGGCTTTTTATCGCGTTCATTTTATTTTTTTAATATTTTTGTTTTTACAACACATCAACAATCCGAACACGAACCCCGATTTGAGCTCGGAACTAGACCTGATATTGAACCATGTCCATTGATCCAGATACTCGACGTAAACTTCTTAACATTCAAAAGACCGGTGCCGAAGGAAGTAATAAAAAATGCTTTGATTGTGGTGCTCCAAACCCACAATGGGCATCTCCTAAATTTGGGATCTTTATTTGCTTGGAGTGTGCTGGTCTTCATCGTGGGTTAGGGGTTCATATTTCTTTTGTTAGACTGGTAACTATGGATCAATTTAAACCTGAAGAAACTTTAAGAATGGAAAAAGGTGGTAACAAGCCTTTGAAAGATTGGTTTGATAGTTATGGCATCCTGGATCTCCCTATAACTAAGAAGTACAGTAATTACGCTGCTGAAGATTATAAGGAGAAATTAACTGCTGAAATAGAAGGTAAAGAATGGGTTCAAAAGGATCATACCGGTGAATCCTTGCCATCCAAGTTTGATGATGATATTTCTTCCAACACTTCCCGTTCAAATACCCCTTCAAATGGTAACAATCCAACTTCTTTTTCTTCAAGAAAAAACGGTGGTGGTGGTAATCCAACTAATGAACAAAAGGCTAAGAATGAAGCTTATTTTGCTCAACTTGGCCAAGCTAATGATACTAGACCTGATAACTTACCTCCTTCTCAAGGTGGGAAATACGCTGGTTTTGGTAACACCCCACAACCTTCTTCTAGTAAGTCTGCTGGAGGTTCTCTTTCTTCTTTCACCGTGGACAATTTCCAAAGTGATCCTTTAGGTACTTTGTCTAAAGGTTGGGGTTTATTTTCATCCACAGTTACTAAATCTATACTGGAAGTCCATGAATCAGTCATAAAACCAGGTTTCCAACAAATTCAAGACTCTGAAGTCCTGCTTGAAGCTAGAAAAGCCATGGCTCAATTTGGTCAAAAGATGCAAGAACTGGGTAAATATGGACAAGAAGCCTTCCAACATTTCACTGAAGAACAAGGGATTAATAAAAAATTCGGTGAATTGTTCGATGGTCTTTCTGTGAAGGAAGAAGACACTCCAGAGGCATTTGGATTCAAGAGACCAGAAGAGAAAACTAAATTACAAGGTATCAAAGGAGACGATGACTGGAAGAATGAAAAATGGGATGATTTTGATTAAATAACTGCAACTGAAAGGTAATACGATCGGTGATGTTATAAATGTTGGATCTTATTGTATTCCAATTTTTAGTTCTTTTTCTTTTTATATAATAAACATTAGTAATAAACAATATATAGCCAAAAAAGATTTACAAAAAGGAAGATTATATTAGGTATTCTTCTATATTCTATTCTATCTATTCTGTTCTATCTATTCTATTCTATTCTATCTTATACACACATACATACATATATATGATCATTGATCTTTTTTATTTACACCTCTGCTTACATCCCTTCTCTTCATCTGATAATCAATATACTCGTCTTCAAAAGTCTGGTAAGCAAAGTAGTAGGAATCTTTTACGTAGAAGTACCGAACTAACTTCCAGTTAAGAATCCATTCCACCAATCCGATATCTCTTACTACAGCTGCAATGGCAAAATAGAATAATCCTAATACTGCTCCAAGGAGTACCCCAACTGTCACTTGCTGCCAGGTATGGTATAACAAGTATACTCTCAGAGACGCTACAAGAGAAGTCAATCCAAGCAAAGAAATAGAACTGATGGATTTCTGTAAACTGGTCAATTTCTTGACTCTAAATAAAATAATACAGCAGAAATAGGCACCAAAGAACCCCATGAATTGGGAATGCGCCAGGGGCATACCATAGCCCAAGGAAAATGAACCAGCACCGAAATCCTTATGGAAATCAGGACGTGGTTGCTTTATAATCCGTTTAATGATCTTATTAGCAATTTCTCCAATCAAATGACCCCCTACTACGATCACTGGTTCGATTTCACGGGTGATCAAGAACCACGAGGTATAGAATACCATCACGTAAACAGGCAAAAGCGAAAGATGCACACATACTAGTGAAACGATATTGGAAGGATCATATAAGATATAAGTCTGATCAAAGGGAACAGGGTTGTATGTAGGATCTGACATGTCAAAAACCCTCCAGAATACTACAATATCAAATCAAAGTACCACAATACCACAATACTTGAACAGATCAGGCAATCCGTTCCAGATGAATTTTTTGCAACAAAAACCAGAAAGCTAAAAAGAAGAAAGAAACACAAATAGTAATAGAAGCGCGTATTGAAAGCCACCTGTTAGGGAAGCTACCAGTGAAAGAAGAAAATCAGTGAGGGAAGAAAATAATGAGGGATTACCTGCTAGCTATTTAGGTTGAGTTTTTTGTGTTTCTCAGAAATAACTTTTTACGGGCCGCATTACTTCGAGTGCTTTTGTTAGGCCATCACCTCCAGAGAACGCCTTTATCGTCTACAACACTACTATCTTATTATCCTACTCTCTTACTATTCTCATCATCATAATATCCTTATTATCCTACTATCCTCATTCTTCTCACTATTCTTATTATTCCACTGATCTTTTAATTCCGTTGATCTTTTTATTCCACTGATCTTACTATTCTACTATTCTATTGTTCTTATTCTACTGACTCTTATTCTACACTTGATCATTTAATTATTAGATTATATGATATGAACCTATTTGACCATATCTGTATGGCTTCCACCATCGGCTAACCAATCCCACTGTCACGTCTATGAAAATGCTCCAATTTGCCTCTTTTGCTGTTCTCTAGCCCATCTAGCAGCTTCTTTTGTCTGTTGCAGGAACCCTGGATTAGATCTTGTTTTCTTGATAAATTCAGTCATCCATTCTTGTGAATAAACTTGTTGGAATTCACGTTCTGGGAACATGGCAGCAATATCTCCTAAAAGACCAACTGCTGAACGACAAACTGAATCGGTCAGTGACATATGCATATCAATTGATACAATTTGAATAAACTTAAATACTTGTCCAAGATAATGATAAATAGCTGCTGGATCTTCGGAGGAACCTCCAATAATACCAACGTATGCATCTAAAATAGATTCTTTAACATTTAAAACATAATCCAAAGTATCAATTGAATGATCTTCTGGAGTTATTTCCAGGGCTACTTTACAAATTTCCATAATAACGGGAATATATGGCTTGAAATGACCTCCAATTGAAGCAGCAATATCACCAAAACATGAAAGTAACACTGGTCTTAAATCTCTACGAACTTCGGCATTATTTAAATTTCCTCCCAAAATAGAAAGGAAACTCAGCAAGTATGGTAAAATACCTTCGCCAAGTGCTTGGGACAAATCTGCAACTAACCCAACTGCAACGTTACATGTTGGCGATTCAGTGTTAACAAGTGCCTTGGTAAGATATGGTTCAAAGGCTTGCATGTAATTACTGAAATTTGGTCCTAAAGATGAAGCTAATCCCAGAACTGCAATTAACACATCTTCTTCAACAACTTGTCCACCTTGTTCATTTAACATTCTTAAAAACATGGTCATCAAATTATCAGCAATTGCAGAAATATTAGATCCAGCTCTACGGATAATATTAGTTAAAAGTGCCAAAATATTGGTTTGAAGTTCATCTAAATTGGCTCTATCTTCAGCATTAACATTTTGAAGGTGTTGTGCCTGTCTATTTTGATGTTCTGCAACAAGAATAGTATTTTCAAGTCTTTGAAGTACTTCAGTTGCAATTCCTTCTACAATGGACATGGTATCAGCAGCAGAATGGATGACAAAATTCGATAATGCTTCGTAAGCAGATGCTCGAGCCAGATATTCATTATCGGAACGTCCCAGAATTTCTATAAGTAATGGAACCAAACCTTCATAAAATGGTGAAATAGGTGAAGTTTCCAATTGATCAGCTCCACTACTTCCGACTTGTTCCAATAAATTCATTAATGCCCAACAACAGTTGGTACTGACTTTACCATGATCTCTTAATCCAGTAGCCAAGGCTTGCATGAATGTTGGTAATAAATTCGTTTCTATAATCGAATCATAACCAAAATCGGCAATAAGACCCAAACACCAAGAAACTGTTTCTTTAACTTGTAAATATTCATCCAGAATAAGTTCCAAAATAGGTGGGATAGCCCCTTTAATAAGTTCACTAATTTGTTCACGATCAGGTCCTTCAAGAATAGATCCAAATGCCATTACAGCAGCTTCTCTTTGTTTCCAGTTCGAACCACCAATATTCTCCGAAACAAACTTGAGTGTTGGCTCAATAACATAATTACCAGTGTCTTGAGAGAAAAGTTGCAAACAAGCACCAGCAGCCATGGCAACTGACCAATCATCATCTTCAGGGTCATCATTTTGTCTTAAAAGTAATTTTAATAACGTTGGTAATACATCCCGAAGAGCTACAAGAGCAAAATTATAAGAAGTTAAATCAGCCTGATCACCGTACTCGTCTCTTTGTAAAGAAATTTCTAATTCTTCTTCACAAACTGAAGACCAGAATTCAACCGCCATACAGGCAACTTTATCATCCTGGGATTGCATACCAGAAACAGTCAAACCATAGAGGGCCTTTTCCATATAAATAGCCATGAAACGGTAGTATAAAGGTATTATTCTGGCAAGACATCCAAAAGCTGAAGCTTGCAATTCACTATCGTCAGCTTGAGTAGCTTCACAGACAACTTGCATTATATAATTTCTTTCACCTTCTCTTTCGAAATTATATCCAATAAATTCCAAAGAATTGACCAAGGCATTCAAAGCTGTCAATCTAACCACGGTCAGAGGTTCGGAAGCTTGAACACCTTGAACAATAGCAATTAAAATCCCATTCAGTTGCTTTATAATTGCAGGATTATGTGGATCGGCAGATTCACAAATGTATCCAATAGTAAGTAAAGAGGCTCTTTTAACGTTGACTGGATTTTCAGTCTTGGTGTTTTCAATAATCATTGGGATTAATTCGGGCCATTCTTCTCTTGGTAATTCTATATCAGCAATAGCAGCAACCAATTGGGCAGCTGAACTGGCTACCCTTGAATCTTCAGTAAGTAACAGCTTCAAGGCAGTTTCCTTGATCTTGGCCTTCTGCTCGGCAGCCAAGCTAATCCAACGGTTGGCTTGGTGTTCTGAAGTACGGGAATCCTTCAGGGAAAGCTGATTCTTAAGACCCAAAGATGCCAACATACGAACTTCGGTTTTGACCTCGTCGTTAGCAACCACCCCAATAAGTAATTCCACGTAATCAACGAAATGATTATTGGCAGCATCACTAAGTTGGGCTTCAGCTTCAGCTCTTTTAGCTGGATCCAGATGGAGGATCGCGTTCTCTAAGACGGTGACGATATCCATTGAGACGGGGTGAAGTTAAAAGGAGAATGGGTGAAGCGATTTATTGGGGGTATGTTTTTTTTTATCTAATCTGGAGTGGATGGGATCGAAAGTCGAAAATGAAAACTAGAGAAAATAATAATAAAAACTGGTATGTGTGGGTGTGTGTGTGACAAGGGAGGAAAAAATGTAGAACACTGAAGTTGTGTTAACCGTCTTCCCGATGGATTGTCGTGTTGTTTTGGATTAAGACAAGGGCAAAAAAAAGGTCAACAGAAAGAAAAGATCAAAAGATCAAAGCGAATTAAAAGGGATTCCCAATGGGTTGTTTAAAATGGGTGGAAATAAAATTTGCAAAGCATGCAGGAGAGAAGGAAGTAAAAAAAGAGACGACGGCGGTGGTAGGAAGAGGGGAGAAAACAGGAACAGGAATGAATGAGCAATGACAGCGAATTTGATGGTAATTTTTGTTGTCAGGCAGGAGCAGCGAGCAGGTTAGTGAGAGCAAACCAGATGGAAATGAACTGTATGTAAGGCAATTACAGTATGCTAAGCTGAATATTGCTATACTGTAGTGTACGAATATGGACAGTATAGGTATTGAAATCTTACTCTAATTTACTTTTACTTGTACGTTACAATAAAAAAACAAAACAATGTTTCCCACTTGACTAGATTGACTACTACAAGAGACTTATACAGATTATAGTGTTCTGGAACTAACGTTATAATGTCATACTCTTAGCTAATTAATGATTAATTAAGTTAAGAGCTAAGATAGCAGATGGCTCAGTATAAATTAAATTATGATGATTCTATGTTGTTGACTAGGAAATATCACTCCATACTTATCCACTTGCTATTGTAACTACCACTTTGCATAAAATCCCATAATCCTATAATCCTATTACGTAACCTGGGATCTGGGATTTCATATCTGTACCTCACTCATCACCAGGTGTAGTATGTTCGCTAAATGATAGAGGAAAGGTTTTTCATATAAACACTAGGGTACAATTTCTTTCTTCTTAAAATAAATTAAACTAATAGATTATAGAGTTATAGATTTAATAGCATCAAAAGGAATAATGCTGATATAGGTAATGGTGTGATGTTAGACACGCTAGAGTATAATGCTGAGGCACAGGTCACGGTTGATGAACGGGCTAGGCACATTAAAACAGTTGCAAATAATATGAAGGCGGTGAAATACATTACGATGATAATTTTGGCTGGCTTATTGTATGTTGGCATATTGATTACTTCTGCAGAAGCCACTGAAAGTACCAACTAAAATAACTGGCTGAAAGTGTAAATATAACTGACGTAAACTCTGATATTTCTGAATTCGTGTTGTATGATAGGAACAGATGGTCAACTTTCTTTGGCACTGCCGGGGCTGTATTGTTCGCTGGATTAGCAACTGGTTTCTTTGCAAAATCATTAACATTAGGGATCACAGCATGTGCCGATTATGTGGCTGGGTGTGTTTTGGGTTCAATGTCGGCTGGACTAGTCGCACTAGGGTATAATACAGGCTGACATTATGGTGGATCGGGGTCCACAAACAATAGAAGGCAAGATAATTACTTGATTGACAATGATTATATCAGGCAAGTAGACGGTGTACGCGTGTATAAAGATTATCCGAAACTTGAGTTTTCAGTCACACATCCAGATATAAATGGTCATTTTACTGATACATTAAGCACCGTCGGCTTGAGTGAGGAAAATTTAATAGAAGTAACATATTTTGAGGTGAATAATACTGTGGGTAATATCACTGAGATTGATAATCGTGATGACGAACTATTGCCATCATATATGTTCACTTATAATCATACTGAACACTTGATAACCGTAGCAGTACCACAAGCCGAATTGAAGGAAGCTTTGCAGTCGTTACATAGCTATATAAGTGGTGATAGCAAGGATGGATTGAATAAGAGGCATGGGAGCATTCGGGTATCATATCTGGTCTTCGGTGAAAATACAAATTTGTCACCTGCATTAGTTCAAAACCAAGTTGGTAATGGTGATGGTTTTGAGTCAGGTATAATCAGTGTCTTTAGCGTGAAAGTTCAGGATTGTACAAGTAGTCCACAATGCTGGTGGATAGCTAAAAATAAAGGGTTTGTATCAATGAGCAGAGATAGTAAACGAACTGAAAACTCAGGTATAGTTGGTGAGTTTTATGTTAATGGATATGGTGGTGTTGATGGTGAATGTGAAAATGGTTGAGATTTATATAAGATCCTTTGACTTTGTCTACTTACACATGTATTTAATAGACTTAAACCTAAAATGTTTACGTATTGCTGTGAGATTCTTTAGCAGCCATTAGGAATTCAAAGTTTGAGTACTTTGTGACTTGTAGCATAAACCTAGAGAAATCTTATGTTTGATATGAGGTGAGAAAATTCAGTAGTGAACTTTTCCTTGATAGCTACTCAAAATCATTCTCGGATTCTGTGGATATATAGTTTCTGGAACACTTTCATCCTCCACGACCATCTACTGAACCACAGTTAATTCCACTGAATAACTTACTTAATTAATTTACTTTGCCCAACTAATGTCTATGAAAGACACGTCAGTTGTCAATACGTTGCTTGGTATTAATATTGATATTATAAAATACTATTTATTTAGATGGGCCTCAGGATTGTGGGTTGTAGGGGGGATAAGCAACAAGCACTCCACAAATAACAAGTATAAATATAGCTAGAAGTAGTCTTGCCTATACAGCAAGTATGCTATTTGCAGTTTAATAGGCAGACTAGTAAACCGGGCTGCTGATCAATTAGAAATGACCGAGAAAATGTTCTCATATAAACAAGGGTACATTTTGTTTTATTAAATAAAATATCTAAAACTTATATAATTTATTATACTACTGGTTGCAATCTAGTATAACTGTGAGTCCTTCTACGGTAATCAGAGTACAAGTCTTTATATAAAGGAAACGATCTGGGTTTTAACAGAACAGAGAAGAACAAACTGAAAACAAAGGAAACCGGGCAACAATGGTAATAATGAAATATATCTTACCCAAGAGTTGACGTGGATTGTAAATTCTCGATTCTTGATTCTTGATTGAGTAAGACATGTCCTTGGTTCTTTGTGTGCTTGTAGTTATAGGTTTTTAATTGCGTGTTGTTCTGCTATTTTCTTTATTGCGCTTGCTGCTGCTCTACTTAACGCCAATTTCAAGCGAAATTTTATGCACGGTACACAGAACATAGAAGACAGAACACGAACATAGAACAAGAAGACAGAAACAGAACAAATAAACGCAAATAAGAAATATAGAACACAGACACGAATAATATCAGGACACCTACGGATTTTAAAACAAATATTATAAGTCTTCTTTTCACGGCTGTTCATTTTGTATTTCTATAAGTAGTGAGAGCAAAAAAATATTACATCAAGAGCAATTGGAAAATTCTAGATTCGACTGAGATTGTATCAGATATGCAATTTATTCTGAATCGGGAAGAATAGTTGAACCTCTAAACAATAGTGGAGAATCATGACTAGTTACTTATGTTTCGTCCATATCTACCATTTGCTTCGATATCTGTCATTTTCTTCATTTAGCGTTATCTTCTCTGTCTTTCTGCTAGAACAATTTCACAACCAGTGCTCATATACTTGCCATGGTTGATTGTTTATGATAGTATTTTGCTATTGCTTCGAGGCATTGGTTTAGGTAGATTTTCCATTAGATCCACATTTCTATGTACCCTGGACACACTAAAAAGCTAAATTCGGCCCCTTACTACCTTACGACCTTACATACTATATACTGATATACTTATATACTTACATACCTACTTTCTTTACTACGTACCTTCTTTACTACATACCCTCTTTACTACATAAGTTCTTCACTACATACTTCTTTATATCATATTGTTAGACACTCAAACATTAACTGATATTACCGTCTCTAAGAAAATACGTTTACGCTCAAAACTGCAGTATTCAACGTTCACATACATAAGCCACCTTCAATGGTGCTAACTTCTAGCTTAAATTACAAGCCCTACGTGCGATCTGCGCTCGCAAATCTATTTTCCAGGAAACCAATCCCTAAACTCCATTACAAGCACAGAATAGCTACACCAAAGTACGATAAAAAGGCCCTAAAAACAAAAGCAAAACATCAGATACCAAACACAGCAGCAATAAATCTATCCATATCATCCACTAGGAGCCAACTACAAACACCAAACACCAATTCACCTTTTTCCTCTCTGTCCGGTTTCACAATCCCTGCCTCCCTGCACCGTTCCTCTATTGTTATTTTCTTTTTCACTTCTAACATTCCCTCTGCTTCTTTGTTTACCATCAGTTTTACCTGAGAACGCGTCAGACACGACTTTGCCTGTGTTATTTTTTCCGTAACTGATAAAAAAAATTAAAAAAAAACATACACTACTTAGGCGAACCCACAAAAAAAGAGGACGTATCGATCTTGGGAAATTTGTTTTTATTTTCTGTTATCGTTGTTGTCAGTCTCCATAGTAGTTAGCTTGTATACCCAGACTATCGAAACACTCGAAACACTTGAAATACCATTCTAATTGGACACTAACAATTAAGAATTGCAGTGAGCTTTCCTTAGCTTTACTTTTTTGTTGAATTTATTAGATTCAAATTAATATTTTTTTTTTTTCAATTTTCCCTGGGTGATTTAAATTGAAAAGGTGTTCACTAATTGAATTGAATTGAATTGAATCCACCCACCCCTCCGTTTGTCAACAACTTTACCTTCTCTTTATAAGAATGACTACTGTAGATAACCTGTATACCTGGGACCTGCCCCTGATGACTCAGGCCCATTCGCCAATGATCAACTATAGAAAAGACGCCAAACGTGCTGTCAAATTCACCTTCATGGTCGTCGGTGAACTGGGTACCGGTAAGACTACTTTCATCAATTGTTTATTAAATAAAAAAGTTCTTCTGCATAGATATGCTAAGGATGATACCAGCATTGATAGTGACACTAAGACTTTAGCCTTCACTTCAGTTAAACTGGTGGCTTTACCAAATACTTCTATTTTAACCAAGAATGATTTTAACCCAGATACCGCCAACGAAGAACCAGGGATTGCTCTTACTGAAACCAAGATTGAAATGATCGATGACCTGAATCAAAGACTCCTTTTAAGTGTAATTGATGCTCCAGGTTTTGGTGAAAATTTAAATAATGAAATTTGTTTCCTTGAATTGGAAAATTATTTAAAACAACAATTTGATCTTGTTTTAGCTGAAGAAACTAGAATTAGAAGAAACCCAAGATTCACCGATACTAGAGTTCATGTCATGTTATATTTCATTACCCCAACTGGCCATGGTTTAAGAGAACTCGACATTAGTTGTATGAAAAGATTATCTAAATACGTTAATATAATCCCAGTCATTGGAAGAGCCGATTCTTTCACTGAAAAGGAATTGAAACAATTCAAAAATCAAATCAGAATTGATATCGAAAAATTCAACGTTCCAATTTTCCAATTTGATAACTACTTGGATGAATACAACGAAGAAGAAGATTATGAATTGATCGAAGAATGTAAATTCTTGGCTAAATTACAACCTTTCGCTGTGGTGACATCTGAAGATACTTTTGATATTAAAGATCATCTGACCGGTGAAGTGAAAACTATAAGAGGAAGACAATATCCATGGGGGATTATTGATATCAATAACCCTAAATATTCGGATTTCCCTATTTTGAAACTGGTTATTTTAGGTCTGCATTTACAAGATTTGAAAGATTTGACTCATGATTTCCTCTATGAACAATACCGTACTGAAAGATTAACTAGTGTCACTGGAGGTGCTGGAATAGGTGAAAATGATTATGAAAATGGAATTGACCAATTTTCAAATAAAAGTATTACTACCAATGGTGGTGGTAATGGTGGTCCAAACGGTTTGAATAATGCTGCTGTTCCTTCATTATCTAACCTTGCTCAATTAACAAAGCAAGAAACTATAACTAGTCAATTCCTGGATTCAGAAACAATTCTGGGTAATTCCCATTCTACCCACAAAGTGGCCAAGAAACTGATGTTACTAGATGACGAAGATGAAGAAGGAGTATATGAAAACGGTAGAAGTAGTTACGATGCTCATAGTCAATCTAGTAATCATCTCCAAGAAGAATTGATCCCACTGCCAAAACTTAGGGATGAAGAATCGTTTGGAGCAGTTGCCCTGTCTCTTTCCTTTGACGATCATAACCCAATCCAACAACAACAACAACAATCATCTCATAATAGAATCTCTTCCACCAATTCTGCATTCAAGAGAATGTCAATTGGTCCACAAAGAAATCAACTTCGTCAAATTTCAGAAACCGTTCCTTATGTTCTTAAACATGAACGCATTGTAGAAAGACAACATAAGTTAGAAGAATTGGAAATGGCCAGTGCTAAGGAATTGGCTACTAGAGCTGCGTTGTTGGAACAAAAGGCTCAAGAATTGAAAGCCAAGGAAAAATTACTTTTGAAAAGATTGGAGGAAAAGCAAAGAGAAAGCCAAAAAATAGATACAAAAAGTAGTGGCAGTGCTGGTACTAGTAATAGTGAAGCTGATGCCATCCTTGCTGCTACTCTGGTTCACAGCAATCCAACTACTACCTCTAACGAAGAAAATCATGATGTATTAGCCCACGATGACGATGATGATCTGGTCCAACACTACCCTGTCCATGATAAAAATAACAATAATGACAATACTAACTTTAATAACAATAACAATAACAATAACAACATTTACAACCATAGAGCTTACAATGATTCTTCCGACTACGAAAATGCCCAAGAAGATCAAGATGCCAACAATTTGGACGACGTTGAACCTGAAAAGGCCTTATTGGAAAACTCCAACTATCGTATAAAGAAAGATGAAACATTGACCGATTTACATACCGTGGTTAGCGGAAAATAGTGATTTAAAATATAGGATTATATTATATTGAATGTAGCACAAATATCTTATCATCTCTTATCTCTAATACTATTAGCAATAGCTTTCCACTTCCTGTTGCCACCGGATTATCACTGGTGGCCCACTACCACCACCACAGGCCTTGCAGTTGTAGCCCTCTTGGCCTCTAGCCCGTATAGTGGGCTGATGCACCTACCTGCAGGAAATTGCAACCCTTTATTTGTGGGGGCTTTTGGGAACCCAAAATTATTTATAAATTATTTGTGAATTCTTTCAAGGGACTCACCCATTAGTATTGCAATCAAGGTTGCGAAAAGTAGTATATATAGGGTTGTAATTAGTAGCTTAAACATGTTGAAAACACTCGCTGCAAAAGCTGCGGCCGAATTGGATAAAGAACTCATGTCTACTGGGGCGTTTTCACTTGATCAGCTCATGGAGCTAGCCGGGTTGGCAGTTGCCCAGGCGATATATAAACAGTATCCACCACAGCAATTTTCTAATCTTTTGGTGCTTGTAGGACCAGGAAATAACGGTGGAGATGGCTTGGTGGCTTCAAGACACTTGAAACTATGGGGTTATAATCCAACCGTGTTCTATCCTATAAGACCAGCTAAGGATATCTATACCAGGTTACTGGCACAATTGAGTGATTTAGAGGTCCCACAAGTCCATGAATGGAAGGATATCAAGGAGAAAAGAGCAAATTTTTCAGTGATTGTTGATTCATTGTTTGGATTTTCATTTAAACCTCCTATCCGTGAGCCATTTGTAGAAGTCTTGGACGACATTGTCAGTTATCTGACAGGTTCTCCAATCGTACTGGTTGATATCCCATCTGGCTGGGATGTCAACGAGGGACCAATAGCAGAAAAGAGTTTAAAACCTTCAATGTTGATCAGCTTGACTGCCCCAAAGCCGTGTGCTGAAAAATTACCTTCGGATGCCACCCATTACCTTGGAGGCAGGTTTATTAACGATAAGATTGCGCAAAAGTATGGGATTGAAGAGATCATATCCAAATACCAGGGCAATGAAATGGTGGTAAAGCTTTAGGATGTATATATAATATCTATATAATGCGTATATATGTGTTAAAGATGAATGAACGTTATCTATCTGGAGAGGACATAGCTATACACGGACGTAGCACCTAGTGTATTAACTTATCTAATGAAAATGACGTAAAATGTGAGTTTCAAACAAGCATTTCAAATAAGTATTGTCAATATATATTGAAAACACCAAATAATAATGTACACCATTCTTTTGGCAAAGCTATTCAATAGGCAATCCATATTATCTAGGTCTTATCTTTCTTTGATGTTTACAAGTTCACGGGCGTGTGGCGTAGTTGGTAGCGCGTTTGCCTTGCAAGCAAAAGGTCATTGGTTCGATTCCGATCTCGTCCATTTTTTTTGGCTTTTTGCGGCCGCATTAGTGAACAGTGTGAAGTATAGTGTGGAAGTATAGCGTGAAGTATGGCGTAGTATAGCCAATACGATGGTTATAGATATAAACACAGCAATCTTATTCTGCGTTTGATTAAAAGAGCAAATTATTGAGTGACCTTGTTGTGGTTCTGTGTCTTGTGGTGACCTTTTTGTGGTGACCTTTTTGTGGCCTTGTCGTGGCTTAGTGGTGGATTGGTCTACGGTTTGTGGAAGCCTTTGAGCGTTGCTTTCCCACAGCTTTGGCATAGGGCTTAGAGCTACGGTTGCAGTTAGAGGGGCTCGGGATACACGTTTTGCAAGACGAAGAACATAATTGCTATTATTTGTGAAGGCTGTATCACATGTATTAGTGGCACTTGGGATAGGGCTACACCATAAACACTAACTGGACACCAAGTAAGATACTTTAAATGATGTAGAATGACTTAATTCCCTTGTTGTGCAGTCAGTGAAATTGCACAATAGTAGGGACGCAATTTGAAAGCAACTTAGCGCAGCCTAGCTCTTGAAGGAACCAAAGAGCAACAATAAGAGATAAGACAAAGAAAAAGAAACCAGAAGAACAATAAGGTTAGAAGTAGTAACAGAAATAAAGCAAGGCTAGAATGATCACTACAATTATTATTATTATTATTATATTATTTCTAGATGACGACTGCCTGCAGCATATACCCCAGATATTCTTTCTCTAACTTACTAATCTGTTATTTTCGTCGTGGTGAAAGGGGTATTTTCGAGTCGGACCAAGAACTCTTAGGCTGCGGCACAGATGAAGGGAAAATATGGAAAAGCCTACTAGTGGGTGAAATGTTAAATTGTAAATGAATGTACTATTATGTGTGTAAAAAAACATGTTCAATATGACCCCGAGATTTCCAGTAATTAAATACTATTGGATCTTGGATCTTGGCGCCAATGTCATAGGATAAAATGATAAAAAATTTTTGTAATTCAGATGGTTTACTGGACTCAATTATAGTATAAGCCGGACCGCAATTGAACGTATAAAAAGGTCAAGAAATATTTCTCAAGAAAAGCTGCTACAAACGAGAAGCACAATTTCGTAAAGGTAAATCAATACGAACTTTACACAGCATTCCAGAGGATACCTTAAACCAGGACCAATTTAGCGTTATTTTCTTGCGTACATTACAATTTATAATATCTAATGGTCATCGTAGAAAACGAAGTAATCATTGTCTAAGGTAATCAAAGTAATCAAAGTAATCAAAGTAATCAAAGTAATCAAAGTAATCAAAGTAATCAAAAATAGAAGTCAAAAAATAAAACCATATTTCCTCACTTGTTTCGGCCAAGGAGTATTAGACAAAAGTCTAAGGATCGTGGGACTATTCTTCAAATCTTATTCAGCACAAGTAAGCATTTGAGAAAAAAAAAAAACTACATAAATATTTTATGATTGTTTCTTGCAGGTAAATATTGATATAGATATGAATCTGATGTATAACAGAAGTCCAATGTAGTTACCAACAATTAAGAGACAAGATAAAAAATAAATTTATATCATCGATGTTTTACTGTAAATAATATTCATATGGAAAGAGAGGGTATTGATAATATTCAGTGGTGCCAAAACGCCGAAAGATGCAAAAAATAAAAAGCCACTCTATTGTGTGCATAAAACGGTCCGTTTTCAGATTTATCATATCCAAATCGGCTCCAAAATTATCCAAATTGACCCACTATATCACCGTCCAAAAAGCAATCAGTTCTCGCTTACATAACTAACATTGATAGTGATCCTGACAATGTAACTAAGAGGGGTGCACTATCAAGTTTTTCATATTCGTTTTATTATTTGGCCTGTTGACAACGCAAACTGATTATTCCTATCTAATCCACTCAAGCCCCTGAGCGAAAGTAATCAACATTAAATGGAAAGAATTATTTTTTAGGGAAAAATAAAAATTGTGCAGAAAATACAGATGTAATTGTAGTTGTGCATTTCAGTTTAGTTCAAACAGGCAATTGCAAAACAATATCTTGTCGGGTTCATGCTTCTTTCATCCTAGCAAATGGAAGATTGGGATAACCCATGGAAATCAAGCTTGTAGAGCCATGGGGTTCGTTTAGCTCAGGCAAAAAGCCAAAAAAGATATTGTAGCCGGCGGCCAAGCATTTCTGTTTCTGTGACGAACGACCTGTGAAGTTATCCCTCTCCCCCGAGAGCTTAGTCGTACTGGTTCGCATTGGTACATCTTAGTGGGTGGCACATATTACAAATAAAATAAAAAAATCCACTAAATAATAGAAAGAGTATAAAAATAGATAAAAATAGATTAGATCAATAAATACAACAATAGGGTTATATAAACTACAATTTCCGAATTTCCCCATCTTATAGCAATTGAGCCTGTAAGCCACCTCTGACACATAGTGACGAGCCTCGTGAATCTTTCAGAGACCTTAGAAACCCTTACCTTTACCTTTACTTTTACCGTTACTCTTAGTTGTACATTTGTGAATTTTTTTTTCACTCACAAACAATTCCTGAGATTGTTCCCCCGTTGCTAGTTGCTTACAGCAAGCATCTTTAAAGTGTCAATAAAAACACAAAGGGGCATCGATATATATCCTATAAATTGCTTTAATTTGACATATCCAGCCTAGCTTAAAAAGCCTTGGAAGCCCCACAAACACCTCATAAGCCTGTTAAAGTCTAAGTCTAAGTCTAAGTCTAGGTCAGTTTTCAAAATCAAAATCAAAGTTAAACCAAGTCTGAAACCCCTCGCAGAGTATTTAATTATTTAATTATCCACGCACAGCCCCATATTTCCTCCTTGTGGGCCCTTGTAGTAGAGAGAATTCCTGTGTATTCCAGCGAATCTTGACGAAATATTGCATTTGAACCTAAAGTGTAATTGAATCATTGAATCATTTATAAACGAGGCAAACGAGCTCCAACTTCTGCTGTCAATTAATATCATATAATTTATATTATATAATTTTTTATTATATAACAGATATTATACAAGTAATATTTATATATTATTTTAGTTGAAAAGGCAATCAACAATATCCCTTTTTGGCCCTTATATTCCTTTTAATCATTGCTGTCAATTGTCAACTTAAATATTGACGACACACAGGCTTAGTCCGCTACCGGTTGTAAACTGTGAAAAAAAAAAAAGAAAAGGAATTAGCGAATTAGTCTTCTAAAAGTTGTCCCAGCGCAAGAGCAACACTCAACTACAAGCTAAACACTCGAAAGACCAGCAACAAAGTGTGATCGCTTACCCCAAGCTTTTTTGAAACAAATTTCCCATTTCACTTTGTTTTTTTTTCGGCAATTTTAGCCTTCACTACATAACGTCAAAGATAACGACTAGAACGGCGTTGTAGTGCTTACCATTTTGCGCCCAGATACAGCCACATTTGTTTTTCTTAGCCCTTTTATATTGTGTCCTAAAGAAAAGGGAGTTTTGAAGCACTGCAGGAATCAATAGAAAAAGAAAAAATAAAAAAAAAACGCTCTATTTCGCTTTATTTTTTAGAAAATTGAATCGAAAAAAAGGAAAAGCAAACGATCGCATGGAAATTCATTTATAATTTCCCTATTAATTTTAATTAAACAAATAATCGTTCCGCAGTTCGTGCGCCCTTTACTGCTCTTCAGCCTTATAAAGACTTTAATATTTCATCCCGTTTTTCCCGCAAGCCGAACTTAACTTGCTACAGTATTTTTAAAAGGATTTTTAAATAATTATTTAATTATTTATCCTTTTGCATTATACTTATCCTAATCAAAAAGCTAGCCAAGCGTCATACATAATATACATAATATATATACTACATATATATATTTTATTATTTTTTGGCTTCTTTTGTCGGGTATTTCACAATTTACATTTTTACATTAATAAGTAAGTTGTCACCCGTCAAAGTACAAAAATAAAAAGGAACTATTAAGGTTGAGTTTGGTGGAATAGTCTACCAAAAAAAAGCTTAATTTTTACTATCGTACTAAGAGGTATCTCGGTATATCGGTATATATAAATTTTATATATATTACTATTATATATATTATATATCCCTCGTTCGAGATTGCCACTGATAATCCTGGCTTGAACAAGTTCTTACATTCGCTTACAACAAATTGTGCTTATAAATCATGCCATTCAATATCCCAACCCCTTCGTTCTTGAAACGATCTGGGTCTTCATCTAAATTAAATAAGCAAACTCTGATATCTTCTTTGAATAAAGACATCCAAAGAGAACAATCTTCAACCACATTTACTACTTCATCATCATCAAATGACAACTACAATTTCTCGAATGGAAATGGTAATGGTAATATAATTGTAAATAATGATAATGTAGCCACAGAACAGCCAACCGATGTCTTCCAGGATGCTGATTTGGTCACACAAACTCATCATGATTCAAACCCATTCATTCAATCAATGCCAATGCCAAAATCCTCATCCATAAATTCATTTTCCACATTGAATTCCAATCCAAATCCAAATGCAATCTACAATCCAAGACATGTATATGCCCAACAATCTGGAGGTATCCCTAATAATAATAACGGATCATCTAGCAATAAACATCTGCCAGTATTGAACCAACAACCAACTTCAAATAACTTTATCGAACCAAACTCACAAAGATCTTCAGCATCATTTAATAACAATGGTACTTATCAAGCTACCGGATTATCGACTCCGCCTCCTGCTCCTCATGTACCAAGGATCAACACCGTCAATGCCTCCAGATCTCCTTCTTTCAATGACTATTCTCCTTCAAAGAGAAGTTCTAGAGGTTTCTTGTCAGATAAGATGAAAACTGCTCCGGCCAATTTAGTAAGACAACTGAGAAGTTACCTGAATCCACAGTCATTATCTTCATTTCAAAATATGGATTCCGAATCAACTTTACCTAGAACTAGGACTCTTCCAAGGGTCAGTTCCCATCAAAGTTTGATTAAGAACACCAGACAATTACTGCAATCTCTTTCTCCTGAATTGGTACCAATTATTTCATTAATCAATGCCCAAAGATTAAGAATATATGCCACTGGTTCCTTCATGGTATTGCACAAGGACCAAAACAAGGATATTTGGGTTGAAGTAGATGCTAAATTGACTGGTTGTGAATTAGCCATTTGGAGACCAACTGAAAATGAAGCTGTTGAAACTAGTAGTAAAAGTGGATTAACAGATGAATTCAAACCTAAATATTTCAATTTAACTGATGCATCCTGGGAATGGGGTGGTGCCAGCGAAAATTCTAATTCTAGTTCTAGTGCCATTCTGTATGATTTGAAACTTTCTGTTGATTACCGTGAAGATCTCTTGATCAAATTCAACTTCCCAAATGATGTCAACCTTTGGCTGGCCGCTATTGGACTTTCTATCTTTGAATACACTTCTTTGAATGAAGCATTCACAGCAGTAATTCTTTCTTCCAAAGGTGCCCAACTCTCGGATATCCATATCTTGTTGTCCCCAAAAAAGAGATATCCAATGTATGAATGGTGTCAATTAAGACTTCCTCAAGTTTCAAGTAAGTGGATTAAAGTATACGTATGCTTAATCCCTCAAGATAAGAAAAAGAAAGGAAGAATTGAAGTTTATCTGCTGGATAAATTAACTAAAAAGAACCTCGTTCTTTACGTCAACACGGTCCATACTGTGTTTAATGTTTACCCAGAACATCCAAACATGATTGATTTCAATTCACTTATGAAACTTGGAGGTGAAATCTTTGTTAACAAAAGTTTCCAGCATCTTTTCATCCATAATGAAGGTGGATCCGCTAATGGATCTGCTAATAATTCTAAACTGCATTCAAGATCGACCTCAACTTCTTCTAATAATAATGGGTCTCCTATCCCATTGCATAATCCAAAGTTCCCTTCAAACCTTGGAGGAAATAGAAATGTATCAGCTACATCGACTAGTTCATTTTTCGTCAATGCCCCAACTCCAAGTCCTCAATCAACAGCTATTTCAGCATCTTCCGTGTCATCTCCTACACTTTCTTCAAGTTTTTTTAAGAAAGAATCTTCCAATTTTGTCACTACAAATTATCTTTACTTAATGCCAGATGGTCACCCAGGTGTTCCAGGTGTAGAGACTATGATAAGAAATTTCATGTATATTATTGATTCTTTTGGATTATACGGACGTCCAAAACATTTACTTTCTGAAAAGACAGATTTAGAAGGAATGTTATTTGGTCTTCCATCTTTACCTTCTTACAAATATTTATCTATGGAAGCTGCAACTGAAGTTGTTGGATTAAATTTAAGAAAATCTTTCAATGAATTATGGACAAATATTGATTGGAGAAGAGTTATTAAGAATTGTATCCATGAAAAGCAAATAACAGAAGGATTTAAAGGTTATGGTGATATTGGTAAGTTATACAAGTCTTTTGAAAAATTAGATTTGGACTATTTACCATTTGGTTCTGATGAAATCTTATCTCCCCGAATCAATATTCCACAAAATGAAAATGATCTCGGATCGGGATCATTTAGTGATGAAGAAGACATTCATAATGATATGCAAAATATCGATATCACTCCACCAGAACTGAAAAGTTCTTCTGAATATTTAGGTGCACCTCTTGATTTTACTGAAAGTAATAACATTCAAAGTAACGGGCTTCCAGCAGATTCACAATTCCTTGGAATGTCGAATCCTTCCAATGAATATGAAAGAGTAGCGTACAGTCCTCAACCATTTATTTCATCGCCTTTAAGACCAAAGGTATGAACCTATTTTATTTTTTTTTTGTGTGTGTGTGTGTGTGGTGTATTTATAGAAATAGATTTAAACTTGTAAGGTGTGTTGTATATAAATTGATCCACTTAAGTGTTTTATAAATAGAATTTTTTTGAAATATAAGCTGATTACTAAGTATGAATGTATGGAGATGAAAAAGATAAATAAAACTATACGCAAGTGCAACCAACTAAAAGAAAATATTAAAAGAAAGCTTGGAACACACAGAAACAGATCACTAATTAGCTCACTAAAAAGCTCACTAACAAATAATTTCACTAATCAGATCTCTAATAAGTTTCAGTGAGCTCTAGATTGTGAAGCTGCGCAAAATTACTTAATAATAAGAGTGAAAGTGTTAGCGGAGAAAAAAGCAGAGAAAAACGGTAGGCTGTGTTATATGCGATGCAAGTAACACATTCACAACAATATACATAAATATTTATACGATTGAATAGCACAAGACGCTCAACCGTGATCCTCTGCTTCACGGGCAGTTTTGACCTTCTGATTAAATTTATTTTTCTTTTTCGCGAAATCACTTTAGTTCGATCTAACGATTTAAGAAGTTTGATTAGCCTAAGTAGGTGCGGCAAAATGGCATTAGTTTTCTAAAAGCAGTAATTCTGCCAGCCAGTTTCATGCAAGATGTTTAACACAAGAAGACGACAGCGGGAATAAAAAACAGGAAGGGGTTGCTGAGAGCGAATTGAGGAAGCTGGCCGCTGCATACCCATTAATGAGATGCACTTTCAAACGCATTTTCAAACGCACCATCAAAATGTACCTTCAAAATGCACTTCTAAAATATACTTTCAAATTGCACACTGAAAATATGAAATTAAGTATAAGAATTCCGAATTAAACCCTTGCCCATCCCAACCATTGTTTCGGTTAATGGTATCCATTCTGGCTTGCCGTTGTAATTCTGGCGAAACTACCAATGTCGGTCGTCTTATTGTTCTCAGTGCATGGTCCCACTCTTGCTACTCTCTCCATATCACTGGTCTGCTTGATGGAGACAGAAGTTGCTGCAACCACAACTGGGAAATGTTTAGGTTCTGTACTTCCATGTATTTCATTTATGGTTGTCAAGTGCACTACGAGAATCTCTAATCTCTAACATCTGCATCTCAATACCCTTGAGATGCAGATATCTATATTCAATTATTAAATGTGTAGTATGATTTAACTGAAAGATTTATTCACATTAAAGCTCTTCCACATTAAGCTATGCCTCGTGATTTACTCACTCCAATTCACTCCTTCTGATTTTGAAAATGAATCGTACTAAATGGACGTAAAACAATGCCGTAGATTTAGAGACCCAGAAGAATAGAAGACGGCAAAGTATTCGGTCATTGAAGAATACAAACGACGCTGTAATCCACAAATCCAAAATAGCCTGTAGTATCTCAATAGGAGTCTGATAGCAACTAAATAGGAATCTAATAGTAGTCTAATAGTAACTAATAGGAACTAGATAGTACCTGAATTGTATTTAAGTGACCTTCCAGAATATATGTTGGTTTCGAGGAACATGAGTACACAAAGATACAAATTTTCAAGAAAGATGGGAAAAGTGCAATAGAATAATCAAAATATGGAATACAGTAGAAATAAATTCTTACTCTATACAAGAAACACATTTACTTATTTACGAAAAACTTTATTCATTGCATTGATACTCTTAGCTGGTCGGAATTGAGGTCTTGTGTCTTATTTGCTAAAACTGGCCCCTCCCGTATCGGACATTGCTTTAGAACGTTGTGTCTGATAAATTCCATCTAGAAATATAAACAATAATTTGCCATCAACTGTAATAAAATAAACAAAGCCAAGGGCTGTAAACGGCTGGCATGAAGAGAGCAATTAAGTCAGGTCACGTACACGTCTTCTTTTCGAAGGAAGTTCCTTTTTGCAAAATGTAAACAAACCTAATTTAGATGTTGTGTTTCCTAAAATGACGCGTAAGGTTGGAAGGTGCCTTTCACAATAGAACGTAGAGAAAAAAAAAATAAATGAATAGAAAGAAGAAAAGAAGCAATCGGAAACAATAATAAGGGCCTTAAGTGGTATGTAACTTTTTTGATATTATCGATAAAAAACATTTAAAGTTTGAATCTTGATGTGTTATTCTATATTGTTTGATTGTTTTGACACCAGCCATATCTGAGTATTATATTTCAGTGACAGGATATATCAGTGATATCTTTTTGGCAATGCTTGTATAGTGATATTTGTACAAATATTATATTATTAGTGGTTTGTTCCCAATGTCTAAAATATTTAGGCTGCACATTGTAAACTGAACTTTTTTTGATTGTAGTATACTATACTGCCCTTTTGCATTTGCTCCCAACGCATGTATCCCACAGTATAATATATTATCAGCATCAAGGATACATATTCTTGATGTTATTCTTGGATATATTTCCATTTCCATTTCCATTTCAATTTCTATTGTTATTTTATTTAATTTGCATGTTTTTTTCCTTCTTTATTCATACTACGAGTTCTTAATAATCGGTAATGAAACGGGCAGCTTGAATGATTATTATGATTATTTTAATTAATAATATTGAATAATGTTGTTATTATTAGATTTTTTTTTTATTTTTTTTACTTAGCCTAAATCTTAATCAAACTAATGTGATCTTAGCTCTGTCAATTGCAACCCACATTCTTACATTCTACAGTAAACACAGGTAGGCTGAATGCATCTAATTGTCTTTCGTCGTAGCTCTTACAACTTTTATATCTTAGTTAACTTATAACCTATGACTTGTTACTTATAAGTTATAACTTGTTACTTGTTACTATTAAGCTAATTGATTTAGAGGGGTGGATTTGGAAAAGAAGGGGTGGTCCTGCCCTTGACTCCTTTCTCTATGCGCTTGTACCTTGAAAAGGTGTACGTTGTTTACCTCCTTAATATGCTATACGCTTAACGGGGATGTGTGAAAGTGTACGCGTGTTGTGTTTCCATTTCCAGTAATGCTTTTAGGCTCATCTCTTTGTATATTTTTATTTCGAAGCTCGAGTTTACGTGAAATTCCAATTATTTTCCAGGCTCATGTTTATGTTTCGGCCGTTTTCACTAAAAATTAACCCACGCGACGCGCCCGTATAAGATTTTATTCTTGTAATGAATTTATTATTTTAATTGTTTTTTTTTCGCTTTTTTAAATTATACTTATTTTTTTTTCTCTTCTGTAAACAAAACTGGATGCCGTTTCGGTGATGAAAATAATAAAATAGATCCATATAAAGTCGACCAGATCCCCCTCAGTTCCTTCTTCTTTTCTTTCCATTCATCATCTTTGATACATTCACTCCATCTGAAATCATCCTAGTCTAGCAGGTCTGTGACTTTCTTTCCTTGGATTAAACACCTATCGAATACTTCTATTTTTTTTCTCACTCGCCACCCGAAAGGAAAAAAAAAATACAAGAAACAAAAAAATCAATTTTAAAGTCTTCTTTTACAACCAACCAACTTGTATTCACCCATTTTTAATAATGTCTACTGAAACTCCAACTAGAGGTTTGACCGGTAAGATCTCCAGTCTTGACATGACCAATGCCACAGGCAAGTCCCTCACTGATAAATTGGCTGCTGAAGCTGAAGCCAAGGATAACAACCAAACTGATATTTTGGATATTAAGGCTAACATTCAATCAGTAACTACTCCTGCTGCTACTTCTAATAACAACAGAGAACAAGAAAAGGAAAAGGAAGCTTCTGCTCATAGAAACTTTTTGGATTCCCACAAGGTTCACCGTAACACTTTGAAAGATATGGAAAGTGATGAACCTCTTCTTAGAGAAAACAAAAAGAGATTCGTTGTTTTCCCAATTCAATACCATGAAATCTGGCAAATGTACAAAAAGGCTGAAGCTTCTTTCTGGACTGCTGAAGAAATCGATCTTGGTAAAGATATGCATGACTGGCAAAACAAGTTGAACGATAATGAAAGATATTTTGTTTCAAGAATTCTTGCCTTCTTTGCTGCTTCCGATGGTATCGTTAACGAAAACTTGGTTGAAAACTTTTCCGCTGAAGTTCAAGTTCCAGAAGCCAAGTGTTTCTATGGTTTCCAAATTATGATGGAAAACATTCACGCTGAAACTTACTCTCTTTTGATTGATACTTACATTAAGGATCCAAAGGAAGCTGATTTCTTATTCAACGCTATCGATACTATCCCATGTATCGGTAAGAAGGCTGATTGGGCTTTAAGATGGATCTCTGATAGAGATGCTCTCTTTGGTGAAAGATTGGTCGCTTTCGCCGCTGTTGAAGGTATCTTCTTCTCTGGTTCTTTCGCTTCTATCTTCTGGTTAAAGAAGAGAGGTTTAATGCCAGGTTTGACCTTCTCCAACGAATTGATCTGTAGAGATGAAGGTTTACACACTGACTTTGCCTGTCTTTTATTCTCTCACTTACAAAACAGACCAGATCCTGTTATTGTTGAAAAAATCATCACTGAAGCCGTTGACATCGAAAAAGAATTCTTCACTGATGCCTTACCAATCTCTTTATTGGGTATGAACTGTAAATTAATGTGTCAATACGTTGAATTCGTTGCTGACAGATTATTAGTTGCCTTAGGTAACAAGAAGGTTTACAACGTTTCTAACCCATTCGATTTCATGGAAAACATTTCCCTTGCTGGTAAGACCAATTTCTTCGAAAAGAGAGTTTCCGATTACCAAAAGGCTGGTGTCATGGCTGGTAATGACTCCTCCAAGACTGGTAGCTCCATTGCCTTTGACGAAGAATTTTAAGCCTGTCATACGAAGACTAAAAAACTTAATACCGTGGAGGTAGTAATTCTCCATCTTATGAATAAATAAGCCATCCAACTTTTTCTTCATTTATGAATTTAATGCATTATATATAATTAGAAATCCATATCATATCAAAATAATTTGTTTAAATAGAGAAATTGTAGAATACAGTGTAATATAAAGTAATTCAGAGAAGTCCTACATGGGAATCTAATATGAAGTAATATATGAAGTAATATATATATATATATATATATTGCCTCTTGTGTATACTGAATATGAGAATGCTGATGCTAAGAAACTAGACTATTTAATTATAAGATTGCCCAACTTATCGTAGACTTCTTCTTCTTCTTCTTCTTCTTCTTCTTCTTCTTCTTCTTCTTCTTCTTCTTC
>JAJMEV010000029.1:0-190937 GCA_030574355.1 Kurtzmaniella natalensis | reverse complement strand
TAGATGTGGTAGTTGACATTTTACCACATCTATATATTTTACTTAATATTTTCCCAAGTGTGGTATGTTTCATGTTTTACCATTTGATTCCCACTTTAGGTTATTTCCATCTTAGACCATATCTCTTAGGTCGCAACATCTTGTGTTTGTGTCTGTGTGTTTGTGGCCTTGTATTTGTGGCCCTGTATTTGTACCTTTGAATTTGTGTCTGTGGGTTTGTTTAGGATTTGTTCTGGGTCTGTTCCTATCTGATGTTGTAGCGCCTCTTCATCTCTCTGTATTTGGATAAGAAGTACAAGGCTTCCAACTCTGGTGTTAGGTTAGTAGATATAAAAAATATTATAATTAAAATAAGATGTCATGTTACTTACCCTTGATGACGTGCTCGCCTTTGGCAATGGCAGTTTGCAAGTCGTGTTCACTGGTGACCGCCGTGTTTCTGAAAGAGCTCTTTAGCACCGTACGGAACTTGGTGTATCCACCCAGGGCCTCGGGGTAGTCTCTGCCCATGTATAGAAGGTTACGGAAGAGAGTCCGTACTCGCGGGTCCATCTCAGAGAATACACCTACCTACTAGAAGAGATGAGCAAATAACAAAGAACCAGCGGTTAGCGATAACCAGAAACAACTAGTAAACACTTTTAGCGACAACACCTAGCAGAGATTAGCAGAGGAAGAAAAGAGAGTAGAGAAAGTCTTAGCGAGACAGAGATTAAGAAACGAGCGGCTACCTGGTAATACAAAAGAGAGGCAGGGATTTGCAGGCTATCTGGTAGTAAAAGGGAAGCGAGAGAAGCAAGATTAAAGTGAGTATTAAACAGAGAAGCTTTGTGGAGTAAACCTCGTGCGGTACAGTACAGTGTGGTGCAATGTGGTACCAATTGGTGAGTCTAGTAATTGGTGTGGGGTAGAGATGGGTGAGAGAAGAGGAGAATCGCCGCTAATACACCCTCTTCCCCTCTAAATTGCCTATTCTCACCGAAATACCGCTAATATTCTTCTACCTGTTCACTAAATTTTCACTAATTTCCCACTAAACTATGCCCTTAATTTCTGACCAAATTCCGCTAAATTCTTCTAGTTTCCCGCTAGATTCTTCTTGTTTCTCGCTAAATTCTCATTTCTCACTAAATTCTTTCATTTCATTTTGCAACACCTTCTTGACACGATCTGACACGTCTGATCCACCATACCTGGCAGACACCGGACCGAATCGTGATACCTGCTACGTCTGAATCCGCTAGCAGCTAATTAGCAACCGTATACGTCTTTAGAACTTTTAATAGACTACATTTAGTCCGTCTTCTTATCATATTTTAGTGCTTCTTTTAGTGCTTCTTTTAGTGCTTTTTTAGTGCTTTTTTTAGCGTCTTTCTAATGGGTGACAGCATCGTGTCTGAGTTTGAATACAAACCACCCACGGTGGTGGCAATCTTCCTTGTCAATTTCGATATGAAAGAAGGATACAAGTTGGTATGGTCACAGACCGCCACCGGCTACAACATTGACTTCGATGGCTTGGAGTACAAGTGCTTGCCTTCGGGGCTACACAACGTGTCTGAAGATACCATTATGCTTGCCCACAACACCCCTGACCATGGCTTGCTCTATGGGGTGGCCAAGTATCTCCAGAACTCTGCAGAACAAGAAGCAAACTCTGCAGAACAGCTTTCGTCAGGCCAAGGTTCTAGATCGGGTGACCGTCTGATAGTCAAGATGTACTCCTTGGGGATCCTCTGCTGTGACCTGGAACCCAGCAGCTGGAAGCCAAATAAGTTCATTTGCAACGGCTGGGAGTACTTGGACACCCTTGAAACGTGTTTGCACGAATTTATGGACGCCAAGGAGTACGATAACTTTACTGGGTTCTCCACCGTGTTCGACTCGTTGAAGCTGAAACGGAAACAGAAGCAACCAAGTCAATTAAGGATAGCAAACCACCCGATCAGCCAGCTTTCAGAGTTGTTCCAGACTCTTGGCCCATTGGTGTTTGTGGTGGCAAAACAGGCTCTTTTAAGGAAAAACATCCTTTTCCTCCACCAGAACGGGTCCAAGATCTCCAACTTCGAATCTGGGGCCTTTGTGTACTTGATATCTCTTTTATCGTTGACACCACATGACTTGAACCTCTTGGATGAACTCAATGACGATTTGAAGTACTCTACTCCGATTTATAACGTAGTTCTTCATGATTTGGCCGATAAAAACTCCCTTGTAGGTCGCCAGGGCCGTGGCAGTGGGCTGACTGTAGGGTGTACCAATGATAGCATCTTGTTATATCAGAAACAAGCCTATGATTTGGCCATCTGCTTACCCAGTGAAGATTCTCCTCATACGTTTGTAGTGAAAAGATCGAATTTCTTGGGTGGTTCCGGTCCAAGTGGTGGCGCTGGCTCTGGTGGCAGTACTATCCTTGAAAATGCCCCTAAGGAAAAGGCTACATTGAAGGATTACCATAAATTCAGACTTATCTATAAAGAATTCTATGACAGGTACAAAAGAGACATTTCTGGAGGAAATCGAAGTGAAACCGCTTCTTTTGTTAGTAAACTTTCATCATCTTCAGCGTTCACTGCCAAGTTTGGTGTTTCTGAAAATAGAGACGGAGACTCTCCTCCGAAAAGAGGAGTAGTGGGACTGGATGAATTGGAATTGGACTCTTTGGTTCCTCTGTGGTGGTTATCGGAAGCAACACTGCCGATGTCATGGAGAGAATACATCTGGTCTGCATTTTCTTGGTTTGCTACTGCTGGTTCGGTTAGTAATTCAGATATAGCAGACGAGCTGGAAGAACAGGCTGGAAGACAATCTGGTGATCCTTTGGGTCTGCAGTTACCAAACGGCCAAGACAGTAAGAAGCAGCAGCAGCATTTGGGGGTTCCTGGCCAGAAACCATCTGAGTTGAATGAATTTGTTACGGCGTCAGAAGTAGAAGACATGAAACTCAAAAAACAGTTTACCGATTCTGTTGAAATCATTGGGTTTTTCCATAAGCTTTTCCGGAAATGGTTCTATGTGATCAATGAAATCGTAGTGGAACAGCTTGAAGATCAGTCTGTATCAATTGACCAAGATGGTAGCCGAACCAGATTCTTGGATAAGAAGATCCTGATAGAATTGACATACCAAGACATTGTAGATATGGAGTTGGATCCGTACTCGAACGATGACTTGGAGTTTGTCAAAGAATTTGTATTATTATATTGGAGTTCCCATGTAGATGAAGTTGGTATTGGATTAGGTATTTCCAACATCTGCTGTTGATTAAGAGCTACAAGCTACGGGCAGCTGAGAGAATCTACAATATTAAAGATAGCAAAGATATCCACAGAATCTATAATGAAGCTATGATGAAGCTGTACAGGTGAAACAAGATAACAAAAAAGACTGACAGAGACTGACAGAGACTGACAGAGACTGAGGCTGATACAGAGATTGTAAGAGATTGACAGAGATTGACAGAGATTGACAGAGAACTGGAATCCTATGAACACAAACACATTTAATTCCACAGCGCTTTGATAGGATTAGGAGAACAGTTATGATCAGGGGCTACTTACTTGATAGTGAATAACATTTACTTTCTAACCAACACGACTTTGTAGAATGGAACCAATGACGTATTGTAGTCATCAGTAGGCGATGTAGAAATTCACTTCCCGGTTGTGGGGGTGCTAGGTTATAGGTTTTCATGTGAAGAAGAAGACGAAGAAAGTAAAAAGGTGTACGCCGTTGACGGGTCGTCTGGCGTCTGTGAGAGTATATAGAGGTATTGAACCCTACCGTGTGTCTGTGGAGATAGCTGGTATCTTGGTATACCTGTGGGGATCCGAATACGGCAGAACCAGTGAAAAATATGAAGACTGACATTGAAATTGAATTGATATTGAAATTGACATTGAAAACTAAAATCTGAAATTTTATGGACTAGAAGAAACTGCTACCAAATGACAAAATAGCCTTAAAGTTTAAGAATAAGCTTCTTTACGAGTTCTTGGACCACTTTGTGGGGAGTGGAGATGGTGTCCTCGTTTTGTGGAGACCTTACAACCTCGAAACCTAAATCCGGAGGAAGTACCTTTTTCGGGAAACCTCCGAGGTTCAGCAATTGAGTCAGGAATTGGGTATTCACCACAACGCTGGGTCCTTTTTCGGACTACTATGTGAAAATATTTATCTGACGCTGGCTAGTTTCACATCCACGAGCCCTAGTTTCAGCTTCGAATAGGGCATTTCAGTTGTACCTTGAAGAGTTGGCTAGTTTCCCGTTAACCGGTAAAGGTTAATTGGGAACGGTTCCTGTTTGTGTAGGCTTTATCCGGAAATGAGGCGAATAACGGCGCAAAACAACTTTTTTGCGGATTTGAGAGGTGCGGTCTACCTTGGGGTATCTCTAGCGCTATATGAGTATGTAATGAAGGTATAAATGGAAGAAATTCGGTCTTCATTCATTTTACAATGGGGGATATATGATAATACAATATATGAAGCTGAAAGGTGTTTGAAGGAACTGGGTATCTCCAGCAGGGCTGGTTGACTAGAATCAACTACTTGATTTCCGGAATGGGACATCCTCGAATTACTGGATTTGATGCTCTAAGGCCGAAGCATATGATAGAACAAAATGTCATGGAATAATGGAAGTGAAGATAAAGCTAATGGATACGAAGGGTGGAATTTTGGAGAACAACTGGAATTGAGTATATAAATGCTATTGAAAAGGTAATATTACCTTATATAGCACATGATACGATGATGATAATATTATATGATGAACATGATTATGTTGCAAGAGTTGGCTATAGCTAAACTTGACCAGCCGAACTTTTTTTAAGTAAATCATCTTATGACTTTTAGTTACAAATAGTAGGGTTGCAAGAGGTATAGGTAGAGGTATAAGATAGGCTGCAGATTCGTCCATGATCGAAAAACAATTTCCAATAATATAATTAATAATCAGACTTTGGTCTCCTACCTTAGAAAGGCAAAACTAGCTTTAAGAACTAGCTTTAATTTTTCACATTTGTCATCGCAATCACTTATCAGTGAAACTGAAAAAAAGTGAATCATATTTGCGTACGCAGAAAAAAAGTAAAGTAAAATTTATTAGTAATTTGGTGCCGTGGCACCAAAATGTCGCTGGAGTTATCAGACTTGGTCGGTTAAACCAGATCTTGGCACACAGGGCACAAGAATCTGGACCTGAATCTGATCAATGTAGTATAAAGTAGTGTACAGTAGTGGTATTCAGTAATATTCAGTAGTATACAGAGGTAAGCTTTGGGACAATAACAGGTGAATGGAGTGTTGTCCTGGCAGCAGAGGTGTGGCTGTAAGGTCGCTCCCCTCGAGCGACGCGTGACGTAACAGGAAAGTGGGAGAGCTTCCGTAGGCGGCCCCTCAGGCTCAGGCTCAGGCTCAGAGCCCCACCAGGCGCCGTCGTTCGAGATAGCTCTTTATGTTGCTGGGGAAGATGTGTGTGTAATGTGGTACTCTGGATGTGTTTATTTGTCTCTCTTGTTGCCTCTTGTTTTGCTCTGTTCTCTATATTCTTCTATTCTGTCGGTTTCCAGTAGTTCTGTTTCTATTCTGGTCCTATTCTTTGCTGTTTCACTTGCCCAGAATAACCGACAGAGCAAGATAAAATAAGACAAAGAAGATAGAAGATACAAAGTAAATACATATATTGAGAGAAAGAGAGATATATAAAAGGATATATGGAAGTAGATGGATAGCAATTGGGTGTAATCAATGCACAGGGTTGATAAAACACAGATGAAATGAAATGAATAGGGATCAGTGTAGGTGTAGGTGTAGGTGTATGTAAATGTGTATGGGCAGGTATAGGTGCATGCATATGTATGGGTGTATGGGTGTACAGGTAGTTGAAGTAGAGCAATAGAAGTAGAGTAGAAGTAGAATATATGTAGAATAGATGTAGAATAGATGTAGAATAGATGTAGACTAATGGAAGTAATTGAAGTAGAGCAGAAGTATAGATACCAGTACATCAGAATGTATATAATGTCCACCAGTCTAGACGTTGACAGCCGTTGCCGTCGGTGGATCTTCGCCTTTATTTTTTCCCACCCACTTTTTTTTTTTTTTGTTTACGTTCTTTTTCTGGTTTTCCAATTTCGAATTACGTTTTCATAAAATTGTGGGTTTCCAAAACACATTCAACTAATTGGACTGTGAAGCAGAAAGCAGAAATTTGAAGAGAGAGACCAATCTATTGCAGAAATAGACCATACTGTATTCCGGTTCTATTCATTTTTTTTTTTATCCAGGTGGGTTTAGTCTTTCTCCCTATCGCTATTGTTGCCTTGTTTTGACTGCCAAAACAGGGGTATCCACTTCAATCGTCCACGTTCAATCGACACCCAACGTTCGATCGACACCCAACGTTTAATCGATTCAATCACGTTCAATTACGTTCAATCGACCTTAAACGTCCATCCACGTCCATCCACGTCTAGTCCATACCCTGATCACGTCACGGGGTATCGTAGTTAATTCTGTATCTCTGACTAGACCTTATCGTTCTGTCAAAAAATAGTTCTATCATTTATTACGTTCCTTATCAGAACCAAACAAAACAAACCAAAACCTCTGTGCTAATAGCTAATTGCTAATTGCTGATTAATTACCGGCTTAATCCTTATCCCTGGCTTACTCCTGGTTAATCTTAATCCTTATCTTTCCTTCATTCAATCGCCATGGCAATGAAATCTAGCAGTAGACCTTATAGACAAAACTCGACCGGCGGCAACCGTCGTTACAACAGATCTGGTAGCAATACCAATAGTAATAATAATAATAATAATAATAATAATAATAATAATAATAATAATAATACCAATAATAATGCTAATGGTGGCACCAATTCGAATTCAAACTCGAATTCAAACGCCTCCCCTGCTAGGGGCTCCGCCTCCGAATGGGAGAAGGCTGTGGGCGATAAGCTCGTGTATCTCTTGGCCAAATCCATTGGTAAAAGCTGTATTGCTACCGTCACTTCCGGGGCCAGGTACCATGGGTTGCTTGTCTCTGCTGACTTGTCGTCCGCTGAACCTCCTGTTTCCTCCGGTGGTGCTTCTCCTTTATCGGTGATTATTCAGAACCCAAGACTCTACTCCAAGGCCTTGATAGATGATAAGAATAATATCAATCCGGATTCTCTTCCTGAACAGTTGATCATTGACTACAAGGATTTGATGGATTTAGAAGTGGTAGACGTTGAAGTGGTTCCTTCCACCTCTTCATCTACTCGTGCTTTACCTTCTAAAACTACTCCAACTAGTGCTTCTAGCTTCAAGACTGACGTAGACATCTCTGGTAAACAGCAGTTGAGAGAACGGGAGCTTCAAAAATGGGTCCCTGAAGACAATTCAAACATGCTTTCCCTTGAAGACGATGACGGTAAAGGTTGGGATCAATTCAAAGTCAACCAAGAAAAATTCGGCGTACAATCCACTTACGATGAACATTTATATACTACCAGAATCAACACTTCTGCTCCTGACTACCAGGAAAGAGTTAGGGAAGCTGATAGAATTGCTAGAGAAATAGAAGGTCTGACTTCTTCCAATCCCCACATTTTGGAAGAAAGAGGTATTCAAATTGATGACTCGGGCATTGACGAAGAAGATAAGTATTCCGGTGTGGACAGAAGAGGCGATGAATTGATGGCTGCTTTAAGAAACACTTCTATCAGTGGAGGCAGTGGAGATGCTGAAAATGGTTCCAAACCTAAAATCCTTTCCTCTAATGCTACCCCTAACCCTGGTGCTTATGTTCCTCCACGTCAACGTGCTGCCCAGTATCATAATGACCCTGCTATTATCAGTAGTTCTGCCACTTCTAACGCTGCCAAGACTCAGACTCAGACTCTGGCTCAGACTCAGACTCTGGTACCGGTTGTTGCTCCTGAAGCCGCTGAATCTGTCGCTTCTCCTACGAAGAATGTAGGCTCCGAATCGTTCAGATTGAATGCCCAAAGCGAAATCAATTCATTGAAAGAATTCAGTGCCAATTTCAAGATCCCACACAAGATGCCCCAGGATTTGTTGCCTATCTTGTCCAAGGATAAGATAAAGCAAGATGAAATCTTGAAACACGCTGAAGGCGCTTCTTCTGCTGCTTCACCTGTAACATCTCCTACCCCTGCTAATGATACGGCCACAGCTTCAAGCCGGAAGAAGATGGATCCAACAAAACCTTCTTTCCGTCCAAATCCAAACGCTACTTCTTTCACTCCTTCTTCTACAAAGGCTCCTCCTTTGGCTCCGCCTCAACAGCCTTCTAATTCTTTCAACAGATCTCCAAACAACCCATCTCCTCGTATGCATTCTCTGAGACCACATACTAGTGGTTCTAGCAATTCCCTGGGCTCTAAGCGTCATCACGTAACCGCCCAGGAATTCTTTGGTGGTGCCAATAAGATTCCAACTAAAGATGGTCAAAACGAAAAGATTTCCAAATTCAGAAACTCGTTCAATATGTTCTTCACCATCAAGGAAAAGCATACCGATTCTCTGGTTCCTTTGGTTCTTGAAAAGACCTTTGTGACTCCACCTACTTGGGAATCCACTGTAGATAGACCTCATGATTCTCTTTTCCCATCTGTTCATGGCGGCCCTGGAGGCGTGGCTATTGGAATTCCTGGAATCGGGGTGCCAATGGTAGGTTCACCTCCATTGGGTCAACCAGGTGTTCAACCGGTGAATCTTCCTGTATCCTTACCTCCTGCAACTAACAACGTTGCCTCGGGACCAGGTCCTGAAGTAGGCGGTGGAAATGGTGCCCCAATTGCTAGAACTGGTTCTATTTCTGGTTCCACTGGCGGTGCTAACCCTGGGGTTCCAGGAGCAGAAATGTACGCTGGTTCGCCTATCCTTCCGGGTCCTGGAATTCGTAATAATTCCAAGTACCCAATGTCTCCTCAAGGGCAACATCAACAACAAGTGGCAGCAGCTGCAGCAATGGCTGCTTTCCATCAACAGCAATTCCAAGCTGCTATGATGTATCAACAGCAATTCCCACCAGGACAACCACCAATGCCAATGTATGGACCAAACGGAGAACCATTTTTGCCTCCAGCTGGTTATATGGCGGCGGCTCCACCAATGGGGTTTGTGAGTCCAGGAAGAGCCAATGGAAGTAACCAAGGAGTATTACATAGTCCTCCAAATGGACACCATAATATGAATTACTACAATGTGATGCAAGGTAATAATATGAAGCACGCTTATGGTAATTCTTATGCCAATGGAGGAAACCGTAAACATGGAGGTAAAAGAGGAGGTAAAGGAGGTTCTGGAACTGATTAAAGGTGTCAGTCTAGAATAGTCAACTTCAACAATAACATGAAGGTAGTTTATACAATAACATGAATGTTTTACGATAAGTTACAGTTAAATAGTTTATGTTTTGCATATGTATCTGTACAATGTCAGATCAGATCAAAGTCTCTTATTCAGGGTTTCTTTGCTACTTGTCGTTACTTGACATATGGCGATATCTATTGTTCGAACCCCAAAGAAGTTTGCACTACAAAAAGAAGAACGACCATTTAAGCAAGCTCGGGGGTGATATGTTAACAAAAGAAAAGAAAAAGGATACAAGTCCGATAAGTGAATGATGAAATTAAAAATTTCATTCTTCTCGACTTGCAACCAATTCATTCAGTTCTCTTTTGGTACTAAGAGGTAGTACCAAAGTATTGGTCTTATAAAAACAAAAAAAGTGAAAAAGTAAGCACACCTAAAAAATGAAAATTATCAGTGGAAGAAGTAGGTCACTAATATGTATAGAGAAGGTGATTAATAGTTAGTGATCGGGTGTGAAACAGTGTTTGGTTGTCGTGCTGTCTGGGGAATTCTTCCCTTAATAAGATGAAGGAGAGGTGAGTTGTAGGCAGTATCAAAAAATACACGTATCTATTAAATCCTGTAATAAGTTATACTTATATTCTTCTATATATCCCTTATATACTGTAGACGTATTCTTCTACTTCTTCTTCTACATCTACATCTACTTCTATTCTCTAGACTTCTATATTTGCTTATACATTTATGGCTGAATTTGACACTTTATAAGTGTAAGAATCTGTACACAAAGAAGCTATAGATTTCAATTTTTTGATTCAATTGCATATACCTCTGTTTCTAGTGATAACTACGTCTTTTTATCGTCGATCTGGGCGCTAGTGGGGGTGTTCTATATCCTCCTCTGTACTACCAATATCGCCTACCAGTAAATAGTTTATATCCTAATACGGCAATTATCAAAAATACAAAATTCGAAACGCCAAAATTTCAAATTCAAAAATCAAAAAAAAAAAAACCAAAATTGAAAACCAAAAAGCTCCTTCAACTGAAATAAACAAACGAATTCGTGGTCGTGGAACCAGCAGAAACAGTTAAAAAAAGAGCCTTTTTCGTAGCATATACCAAGCATGAGTGAAGCAGCGTTGGCCCGTGTGGCGGCGTTGGTCAAAATCGAAGACGATTTGGTCAAAATCCCTTCGTTGAAACAGCAGTTCCAAAAAGAAAAGGCTTCGATTGATGCCAATTTAAACACTTCAGCACAACAACAATTGGAGCTGATCACCTCCAATATGAGGGAATTGAATCGTTCCGCTGCCTCCCTAAGTGACATCAAGGCCAGTCTATCCAAGATTACCAAAGTCCATGACGATTCCATGTCCCAGATCCCAGACTACGATATCATAAGGAAATTGGCAGGGATCAATCAATTCCTTATCCAAACCAACCAATTAACTTTCGATATTCAGCATTTTAAACAGGTAGTGATGAATCTTAAGGACCGGATCATGCAAGAAACGTCAAGGGTGGCCGATGACATTCTGTACCCCTTGGATAACGTGCTTACGTTGCATTTCGAAGTGACCCAAATACGGAACATGACGGACTTCTTGACCTATGAAAACTTCAAGTTTAGTGACGATTTGAAGCTGATTCTTGGCCGGATCGTGCTGCCGGTGAAAGCCATGGTCAGGGCGTTTGACGACTTGTTGAAAGAAGGAATCATCTCCATCACTGAAGCAGTGAAAGATGGCAACGAAGAAATGGCCAGGAAGATCATACGGATCATCGAATTCGAACATAAAGAAGACTTGAAAAGGTCTCTTTTGGAAAGCTTGACGTTAACGGAGAAATGTGACCCTGTGACTACCAATTATGCCCATTTCAGAGGTGGAAAGAGACACTACTTCAAGTTCTTCTTCGACCAGTTGAAAGAGTCCTTGGAAGATACCTTCGATAAGTGTGTGGAACACTTCTCCCATGACCCGTTGCTTGTATTCGATAACTTGGCGTGGATGGAAGACGAGATCCTCTTTGTGTTTGAAACGTTATCGGGCTACTTCCCTGCTAACTGGAAGATCAACCTGTTCTTCCAGACCACTTACCACAACAAGCTCCATGCATTCACCATGGGGGTCATCAAGGACGATCCACCGGCGGAGGACTTGCTTCGGATCTTGGGTTACAACACCCACTACTCCCAGTTCATCCAGCAGCTTCAACCAGACAAAAAGAACGAAAAGAACGGAACCAAAGCTAAAGAATCTAATGACAATGGCAACGGTGTTGAATCTGGTGAAGTTAAGGTCAGTGATACCGGGATTGACTCCGATGGGTTTATCAGGTCAATTATCGGCGAAGATCTTAAGGAAGTGGTACTCAACGACTACTTACAAGTCATTGTGACCAAAATGGACGAATGGACCAACAGTTTGATCGATACAGAGACCCAGGAGTTCATCAGCCGATCGGGCCCTCCAGACACCTATACCTACCATCAAGTCTTTGAAGACGACGACGCCCAGGATCAACCCATAACATTAGAGGTCGACTCGGACGTCTACGTGCTTCCTGGCTTCAAGATCCCGTTATCGATGTTGAAAGAACAAGCAGACGTTGCCATCGATTCCGGCTACGGTAAGATCCTTGTAGGAGTCGTCCAGAACTGGTCAAGATGCTACGTCAAGAGAATAGCCAACTTCAAACGGTTAGTCGATGACGAATTCGATAAGTACATGTCTATCTACAACAACGACCGGTTTGTTAAGAATATCAGCAAGCTGTTACGGTTCTGGAAAAAGAAGGATACCGACGAAATCCCCGATCTTGATAACATGACCCCAGAGGAATTGGCCAAGATCTCGGAACCGGGTCTTATCTACTACTTGGTTGCCTTGGGGAACACCTTTGAAATAAACTCTTACAGACTTGAAGATAAGTTTCTTTCTCTGTATCTTGACAAAGTTCATACCGTTTTCCATCCGGCTCTTAAGGAAGCCTTCGATGACACCGCTGGGCCCAGCACGGAGCTTAATGCCCAGGTGATTCGAACCGTGATTGATATCATCGTCAACGACTTGTACCCGGCGCTTCTGAAAGTGTTCACCAAGGAATGGTACGACGATAGAGACGGTACCATTATCACGCTGTTGATCGATACCATCTACGAATACATGGCCGACATCAGAGGTACTTCTTCCTATGACATGTACCTGTGTACGTTTGCCATTCTTCTTGATTCTTTCATATCCAGTTACATCAGGATAGGGATCCAAAACATCCTTAACGGTGGGGCTTCCAAGATCGATCCACAACCCAAGAAGAAACGGGACTTTGCTGATGCCATCGGAAGAGACGTTCAGTACCTGTACACCCATTTGGAGGAGCTCTTCACCCGTAGAGATAAGATGTACTTGATGGGCAGTTTAAGGGCCATTGAATTCTTGGGGGACTTGGCTACCATCCCTGATCCCTTGGAGAACATCCCCCAGTTCTGGGAGAACGAAATCTTGCCTTCCTTCTACTACTGTTCGGTAGAGTATATCAAGGGTATTGTCTCTTGTAGAAAGGATATGGATAAGAACACGATCCAGCAGTTGGTGCCGGTGTTGGAGAACATCAAGGTCCAGTATCATAACAGTGTAGAGCCTCCGCCACAGGTGACGGGGACTTTGACTGACTTCTTCTACGCCTAGGAAAGAAAGATGAAAAATATATAGAAATAGAGTAAATGGATAATGATAATGCTATGAAATGTTATATTATGGTCTATCTATGTAGTTAAGGTATGCTTATTCTTCGTCTGAAGAGTATCCACTAATCAAAGAAGCAGTGGTCTCCTTTTCGATTTCGTTCTGTGTTTGTATTTGCTTCCGGTCTTCCTTGTGGGGTGTTTGCTTCTGTTCTATCTTTGGCTTTGGGATTATCCTTCTAATCACATTTGTCCGTTTGATTGAAGGAAGAGAGGTACCATGGTCTTCGTTCTTGGACGGTATCTGTTTGAAATGCTTCAAATTCAAATCGTGCTCTTCTTGTCTTCTTTCCCTTTCAGCCTGCTCCTTTAAACTAAGTTCTGCCCTGTTGGCGACCTCTAGATCACCACCGAGATCTCTGATGGCATCCTGACGGGACTGGAGCATCTCCAAATGCTGCTGGATTTCATTTTCTCTTTGCTGCTGTTCCAATCGGGTAGCCAAGGACTCTACAAGGTCAGGTTGGTTTTGGCCACCACCGTTGGCGGAACTGGCCAGGTTCAGGTTCCAAAAGGGATTCTTCTTCCTCATGGCCTTCTGTTTCTGGTATGATTGGTTTTCTTGTTCTTCCCTTTCAAGTCTCTGGAGAATTTCCTCTGTGGATTCCAGAGTGGTGTTGGTGGAAGATTCCAAATTGGATTGTGGTTTGGAAGATTGGTAGTTCCTTACCGCTCCAGTTTCAGGAACATAGCCAGCAGTTTGTGGGCTTGTCTTGAAAGTAATGGCGTTATTACATTTGGGGCAAGTTATATGGAACCTGATGATCTTGATATCCATGTATGTTTCAGTGGTGACTTCCTTACGGGCATTAAATTTCCTTCTTTCAGCGATATATTCGTTACATTTGTTGCAACGCATGGAGAAAGGGGCCATAAGTCTGACTTTGATATCCTGACGGGCCAGGGTCTTGCGTTTCTTTGTGATCTTGGAAGGATCATAGTCCGGGGGGTAGTACTTGTTGATGGCTTTTCTTTCCGACATGACCAATATTATATAAAGATAATATTTTTATATCAAACAACGGTATAATATTATGATAATAAAATGATAATGATATATAATCAAACCTTAAATGATAATAATAAATGGGAAATAATAAATAAGCAATTAATAATAAACAATAAAATAATAAATATTTAATAATTATTAAACCTCAAAATGATGGAAAGAAGGGGCAAACCCACAAGGTGTAATAAATAGTTGAAAAGGGCTGCAAAAAAGTGCATCACCAGAAGAAAAAGCAAGCAAAACCTCATTTGGAGCAAATCTTGCAGGTGCAGTCCGAGAGAAAATCAACCACAGACAAGGCAACACTACAATAGTAGACAACACTAATAATGATGGATTATAGAAGACAATAGTAGATGACGAGATATTGACTTAAACTCTTGAAACTGCTTGAAGATGCTTGAGACTTCTAGGGGCTGCTTGATGTCTAGAAAGGTATATCAATTAGTGTAGTATAAAGTCAGCAATGATGAACTGATTTATACGAAGGATCAGGATAAGGATATATAAGGGATATGTTAGGATATATTAAAGATAGGGATAGTTTAAGGATATTAGGATCAAAAGTTTAAGATAGTTTACGATAGTTTAAGATAATAGTCTACACGATATACTTATTAACCGATTAATATTACACTATATAAGCTGTGTATATCAAAGTGCTTAATCAGCGTTTCTCTTAGCAGCTCTCTTAGCAGCACGCTTTTGGGTACCAAAGATCTTCTTGTCTCTGTTCTTCTTTTGCTTTCTTTGTTGTCTAGATTGCTTTTCAACCTTTTGAGCTAAACCGTATCTGACTAATCTGTAAGCTGGTTCGAATCTCTTGGCATCAGCAGCAGATTGGTAGATCAAACCGAAACCAGTAGACTTACCACCACCGAATTGAGTTCTGAAACCGAAAACGGAAACAGCATCCTTTTCAGCCTTGTAGGTTTCAGCCAACTTTTCACGGAGTTCATCTCTGGAGACGTTAGCTCTGTTTGGGTGCAAGACGTCAATGACGAATTGTCTTCTGGCCAACAATGGGTTGGAAATGACCTTTCTAGTTCTGATAGTTACGGCGTCACTCTGTTTTGTTAGTATAAGAAATATAAAAGTTATAGATAAAAATTTATCGATATAGATGGTCACGATTAAGGGATGAAGTTGAATTAAGATGAATGAAGCTGAATAAAGCTGTAGATAAGGACACCAGCTAGCTCCAGCTGATATTAGCTGCCTCTAGTTGGACAAGCTTCAGCTACAATACTAACGAATGACATCGCCAACAAATAATATAATCATAGCATTTCAGGGGTTTCAATAAATTCGAATTCTTTGAAAGTTCTTTCTTCTTTGGTTTCTTTCCTGTGTTTAGAATGACATTACAGGCTCATCTGGCATCTTCTGAATGCCAGTTTTGGGTATCGAATTTCGTTCTTTCAGGTGCTGTAGTTCGTCCACAGCCAATATAATATAAACAACAACATATATACATTCATTCGTTCATTCATATTGATATTCTTGTTCTTATTGATATTCATTTAATTTCCTTCATCTTCGGAAAAATCTTCTCTAGGCAAACAAGAGTATACCATTTCACTTTTCCAGGTTCGATCTCTGCTTGCAGTTCAACATGGTATCGTTCATTCTGCTCATCAACAGTCTACATTCATCTTTGTTTCTACATCTTCATCGATTATCGTCGTCTCTGTTAACATACCATTCTGGTTGCTGTCTATTAAAAGATGAAAATCTATGAAAATTCTTTTTTTGTCACTCGCAAAGTGGGTTTGGTGTGCATAGACGGAAAATTTTCATGGTTATGTAAGCAAGTGGTTGGGGCTTATGTCAGCTGGATTGAGAAGTGTGTGCGACTGGGGTGCAAGAGCAGGCCAAGGGAAAGCAGTCACCTGCACGTGATGCGGTCAAGTGTTTGCACGTGTTGTTAGAACTGCGTCAGGGCTTGACACAAACACTACTATAAACTACTACTACACACTACCTCTGCTGCTGCAAGCTTACCTACAGCTTACCTACAGCTTACTTACTGGCTCATTCACCTCATCGATGGTGCTTGTACTCCTTCTTTTAGGGCTTTATCCTAAGTAGTAGTTTCCATTGTTGTACTCATTTATAGCTATATCTTACAGTTTCATTTATGTATAGATGTATTCAAATCGGGTATACTTAGTACCGTTTAACTCATAACTAACTGTGTATATCAACGAACTGTGTGTCAACTAACAGGTATGTTGCATAACAATGTATGCCATGATAAGTTATAGTAAGTTATACAGTATAGAGTATTGTATAGTAGTGCATGTAGTAAATGCATGGCGTATTTTTGTGCAGGCTGATCGGACTCGCACTTCATATGTGATTGATTTACATATAGGAGAGTCTATGTACAGGTTACTCCGCTCGAAGCTTCGGAGTTAAAACCAATGCATGCCATTTCTGTAGAAACAAGCTCGGTTTATTTTAGCAAATGTTCATTGAAAAATAGATATGCATCTATCTAATTCACAATTCATCAGATGCATAGAACGGTTCTAAACTCCAAAACCAGCTATTGCTTCTATATTCATTTATACAATGTAGTAATCCTAGATTTCATTCAATATGTATTTATATACTAAGTTTTTTTAATTCCTCTTCTGTCTCTTATTTATTTTAGTTCTTCTTGGTGAGACCAATTCTGACAGACTTCCATTGAGTGTAGTTGTCTAAGGATTGTTCACCCATTTCTCTACCGAAACCAGATTCTCCGTAACCACCGAATGGAACGTTTTGGTGGAAATCGTTGTAAGTGTTGACCCAGATAGTACCAGCTCTGATTCTGTTAGAAACGTCAATGGCCTTGTTAACGTCAGAGGTGTGGACACCAGCAGCTAAACCGTAAGAGGAATCGTTAGCAATGTTAACAACTTCATCAACGGTCTTGAACTTGGAAATAGTAACAACTGGACCAAAGATTTCTTCCTTGACAATTTGCATATCTTCAGTGACATCACCGAAAATGGTTGGCTTAATAAAGTAACCCTTGTCACCGTATCTTTCACCACCAGTGATAACCTTGGCACCAGCCTTCTTACCAATGTCAATGTACTTCAAGATCTTGGTCAATTGAGCTTGGGAAGCTTGAGCACCCATGAAAGTGTCTTCTTCGAATGGGTTACCAATCTTGACAGTTTCAGCAGCCTTTTGGAATTCAGCAACAACTTCATCATAAACACCTTCTTGAACGTAGATACGAGAACCAGCGCAACAAACTTCACCAGTGTTGTAGAAGATACCCAAAACAAGGGATTGAACAGCCTTAGAAACATCGGCGTCATCGAAAACGATATTTGGAGACTTACCACCTAATTCTAAAGTGACCTTCTTTAAGTTAGATTCAGCGGCAGCCTTCATGATGTGACGACCAGTGGCAGTGGAACCAGTGAAGGCGACCTTCTTGATCTTTTGATGAGTAGCAATGGCTTCACCGGCAATCTTACCAAAACCGGAGATGACATTAACTACACCAGCAGGAATACCAGCTTCCTTGACCAATTTAGCTAAGAATAAAGCGGATAATGGAGTGGATTCAGCAGACTTGATGACGATAGTGTTACCAGTAGCTAAAGCTGGAGCCAATTTCCATGCAAACATAAGCAATGGGAAGTTCCATGGGATAATTTGACCACAAACACCCAATGGTTCTCTTCTGACGTAGTTGAAATGGGTGTCACCAGTTTCAACAACTTGACCGTTAATCTTATCAGCCCAACCAGCGGCAGATCTGATACATTGAGCAGTCAAGGCGACATCACCTCTAGAACAGAGTAAAGACTTACCGTTATCTAAGGATTCAATGTGAGCTAAAGTTTCAGCGTTTTCATCGACCAAGTCAGCCAATTTGTTTAAAACCTTGACTCTAATAGCTGGATCAGCAGAAGACCAAGAAGACTTGAAAGCCTTATCGGCAGCTTCAACAGCTAAATCGACATCTTCTTCTCTGGCTTCGTAAACGTGAGTGATTTCTTCTTCAGTAGATGGAGAAACAACTTCAAAAGTCTTCTTTTGAGCTGGTAAGACGAATTCGTTGTTAATGAAAAGACCAGTTGGTTGTTCATAAGAAGTACCGTTTGGCAATTGAATGTTAACGGAAAGTGGGAGAGATGAATAAGCTCTGGAGGAAAGAGCAACTGCTCTATAAGCAATTCTATTAACCTTAGTAGACAACATTGGAGATGCTTTGAATGGGTTACTAAAGAAGTGGTAATAAAAAAATTTATAAGAAATGTGGATTCTCTTCCCTTCTTATATACCCCCTTTTTTCAAGAAAAAAAAGTGCTGCAAAACTATAACTCGGTGTGGGGTTGTTCTTATTCCCCTCGCACATACATGATTAGGAAATTGGAAATTCTAAGAAAAAAGAACTAAATCAAAATTAAAATTGTTACAGAGGTGCTAAAGACCGAAAATCGGTGATACAAAACGCAACTAGACATGACCACGCTTTATGAGGAACCACAAAACGGTTGATGTTAATACTGTTGAGCCATAGGTTTTACAAAGAATTAAATTGCAATTTTTTCATTAGAAGAGGATATACATCCTGGTGTGGTAATTTTCATTTGACAGATCTCTGTTCCAAGATATCCGAAAACGTGGAATGTGTAACCCTATCGATTTATCGATTGGTTAAAGATCACCGAAATAGCCGTCCCCGCGACATTCAAGGTTTTTTCCTTGCTTACTCCTTTTTTTATTTTGCTAGGATAGAATCTTACTCCTATTATCTTATCTTAACACCTTCCTAATCAAGTTGATAATTATTGATGTTAATGTTACGGATTTTAAGAGGATTAGAACGATTGGAAAATAAAAATTGATCCCACGCTGTTAGGAACACAGTAAAGTTGGGTCTAGACTCCTCCTCCTTCAGGGTAAAAAAGAGGTACACACAAAGTCCTCACAAAGTCTACATATGCACTTGCTTCAATAATACTTATCTATTAATGCGTACTATTGTAAAGTCGCGTTATATTGTATAGGTATTGGCACTTACTACCCCACAAACCCAACTTTCGGTTGTAAAGATCTTTGCTACAGCCTTCGCACTTAAGTGCAACGACCTTGTTGAGTAACTTTTAGTGGAGAAATAAACGGCATTTTATCATGGAAACGTAATTGACGTTTAAATCCATTTGTTTGATGCATTACCGAGTCTCGGATATTATTCTTAAATTTATAAGGGCTTCGGAATTCGGACTTACAAACCCCTAGGCAACTTCAGTTCAACATTAATACCCATCGGGATCAGACTATGGTTAAGTGAACATCACAAGTTAACAGGAACTATGGGTTACAGTAGAGAGAGAGAGAGAGAGAGAGAGAGAAAGAGAAAGTCAGGGAAAGAGGGAAAAGAAGAAGCTTGGTATCGTTTGTATGTTGGAAAGCGGAGTCGCCGTTGATTACATACAAACTTATGGTTTTGTCCCAACGTGGATAAGTGTGTTTCGGAGTAATGTCGGAGCTAGAACCACAAGTGGCAGCATAACAACTACGTTTAACGGTGGTTCCCCCAGATACCAAAAGTAAATGCTTCGGTATTAAACAAAAGAACAAAATATCCTCGAGGAAGTCCAGCTTTATAACGGAGATAAGACATTGCAGTAAAGAAGTGCAGTAAGAAGTGCTGGACTGAGCTGGTATACATTTGGTTGTTGGCGTGTCGTTGGCCGCGCGCTCGTAACTGTGGGATCGAGAAAATGAAATACCCCAGTATTCTTAAGCCCGAGACCCCAGAGCCCATCGAAAACACTCTACACTATACGATGCTGACAAAGCCTTTCTTGCGGTGTTAGGGCTTGGGGGTCATCTCTGGGTCATAAGAGGCAAGCAAAGAAAAGACAAATATGGATATGGCATGTAAATGTAGCAGTTAAAAGCGGCCGATCCCCGTCTCAACAGTATGGTGTGTTCCACCACCTGCTACTTCCTACTGTTTAATTTTTTGTTCCTCTGTGTTCCCTATTATTGTTTCCCAGTTTTTCTGCTATCTTTACTCCCATCTTTATTCCTATAATTACACCTTCCTACTTCCCTTCTTCTTAGTAGAAAATCACTACTTTTTTTTTTGGTATCGCCTCCCACCGTAAACCTCTTTGCCCCAAATAACCACCCCATGTCCCACTTAAGCGCCTTCGATTTTTTTGCAGCCTTTTTGAATTCTTCTTAATTTAATTTTGAATTAAATTTTGTTTTCACCCCTGTTATTCTGAGTTCTGGATGTCACAGGTATGGATCAGAGGACCGGTATGTGGGGTGGATAACTGTACGTCGAAGCTCTACCGGTCTGCGGACGGGTTGAAAATATGCCAGTACGGCCATGTCATGGAGGGAAACATCGAAATCAATGATGACCAAGATGATAACTTCATCCAAACCAAGCGGTTGAATATCCAGTTAACCGGGGTTGGTGGAGACTTCCTGTCTCAGGTGAGTCAGAAGAAGATACATTACGATGTCGGTGGCAAATTGTACGGTGAAGACGCCAGAGAACAGTACCTTCTTTGTCTCCAGGTGATCTTGCAAAGACAGATCAAGATCTTGTGGAAGACCATGTTTGCTGCTTCAGAAACTGAAGATATCCAGCATTTGGAGACTGATTTCGAGCTGGTGGTCAAGTTGTTTTGGGTCCGGCTTCTTCGGTTCCACTTAGAAGATCTGTCATCTGATAATAAGCTTCCTACTTCGATCGATCTCATTGGTGTTCTTTACTTCACTACCCTTCATCTTCGGATTCCAGTATACGCCCATGACTTCTTAAGAGCTATCCACAAGAACACTATCCCGTATATGAAATCAGCATATCTTGTTCCAAGAGACCTCTTATCGAAGTTACCGGCACATTACGTTAAGTTATTGGAACCCCAAAAACTCCCGAAGGAAAACACGTTCTACGAGGCTCTCTTGAAGATCTATCTGATTTTGTATTTGAACTCGGAGGAGGAGCCTCTGAAGGATCCTCTGAAGGAGCCTCTGAAGGAGCCTCTGAAGGAGTTGAATTCTTTGAATTCTTTGAACCCCATCCATGTAAGCCACTACTATCCTCTTGTGTTCAAATTGTACTCCAAAGTTCTTATGATCCCCAATGCCCCAGAAGTCTTCTTACTCTGGTCGAAAATGGTGGATGAACTTGGTTTGACCCCTGAATTTCCTAGTATTAAGTCTTCTAGTAAAATTGTTAAACCAATAACAAAGTATCCGGAAATAACCATTGTTGGATCCTCGATAGTAGCATTCAAATTGTATCTTGCCCATCTCAACAAAGGGAACCATAAAGATAGGAGATTTGATCCATTGACGTGGCTAGACTATTTGATGCAGTTGGAATTGGAGAATGAGTTTCCTGTTCCTTCAAACGATAAATCAGATCAGGAAGACGTTCTTAACTGGTCAGATGCCAAGATCAACCGATATTGTCTGTGGGTCTATGGGAATTTGATTCCAAAGAAGAATAGAACATTATCTATTGGAGAAGAGGATGAAGATGGTAGAAACTACGAAAAGGAAGAGCTTTCGATCATGGACAAGCGGTTATTCCAGATTTTTGACTTGAATGCAAACGACGTAGAGAATTTGGGGTCCAGAAAGTTAGACACCTTGAGTAGCGAAGTCTTAACGCAAGAAGGGGCGTATAGGGCCAATAGGGCATTTGTAAAGAAACTACTGGTGAAAGAACTTGGAATAATCGATGGGTATTTGATTGACAGAATGGCCGATGAGTTTGGTGTCACCAAAAGGGTTATAGAAGGGTGCTGTTTGAACATAGAAGGGTTATTATTAGCTTCAAATAAGGTATGAAGCACTGTGCAATAGAATTCGATAGAATTTGCTGTCGAAGTAGACAACCAGGTATGACTAGGTATGCTTCGACCGCTGGAATAAAAAAGGGTTAACATAAGGAGAATATTATACATAAAGAATATAGTTATATGAACTGTAGTTCTACTCTACGGAACTCATGAAAGCTTACAACCCAATTGATTTCTAATAACATTTTAAGAAGTATATACAATTAAAAACCTTTGCTCTTGAGCAAGTCTCTGGAGGCCTGAAGGAACTGTTTGGCGTACTCATCGGTCAATCCTTTGGATCTAACAAGAGCCTTCCCGTCGTTGTTGAAGATACCACCTCCACGAGTCTCCAATTCTGGAGCTACCAACAAAGGGGTAATACCAGCAGCATACTGTTCCGGGGTGCGATTAAGCCAGCCAATGAAAGTTTCAACTATAGTGGAAGTCCAGGATTTTTCACCCAAATAATTATTCCTGATATCAGTTTTCACAAGACCAGGATTCAAGCCGTAGAAGTTGATGTTGGAATACTTGGCATTATAATCGTAAACCAAAGATTCGTTACCTGCCACAGTGTTCATGTGGGCTTTCATAGCAGCGTATTTGTTTTCAGAGTTAAGATCATCGATCAACCCTAACTGTCCATGGCCCGGGTACCCCATATTGAAAACTCTAGGAAGGAACCCCAATGAGTTTTTACTCCTGGGAAGCTTAGGGATAATGACGTCAAGAATAGCAATTCTGTTTAAATAACTGGTGGCCATATCTCTTTCAAAGCCCTCGGCAGTCTCTTCTCTCTTGGGAGCAGAGATGATCCCAGTGGTGAACAAGACAATGTCAGTACCAGCAACATCCAAGCCCTTGGCAAGCTTGGTGGCGTTTTCAATGGAACTCAAGTCACCTTTCACGAAACTGATATTTGATTCACCGGCATCCTTAAAGTTTTGCCCCACAACGGTGACCTTGGCACCAGAAACGGCTAATTTCTTGGTGATTTCTCTTCCTAACCCACTGGTACCTCCAACGACCAAGACTTTGAGTGAGTCAAGACTGTTTGGGGTCAATTGCTTTGGGGACCAAAAAAATGTGTTATCGATGGCCATTGTAAGGATATTTGTATCAGAATCTTATTATATCGAATTTCAGAATATCTTGTATCAGAAATTCAGAGTATCTTATTGTATCAATATTATCAGAATATCTATCAGAATAACTATTATATTAAGATTACTTCTTGTTAAACATATATATATACTGATTGTACTTATTATACTGATCTATTGATTCTACTTTTATTAAACACTAGCGAATATTGTCTAATTTATAACCTCTGGCTGTTTCAAGAAAGCAAGCATTGAATTTACCTGAATTTAAGTTTGATGGTTGTGATTGGTTCAGCAGGTTTTTCTTTTAGATTTAAGCTTGGTCCATAACTTTGGCTTAATAAAGTGTATCGATTAGTAAGACTTGCTGTTATTTCCGACTGATGATTGAAATATATGCAGCATATACCCAATACGGGATCTTTTCCATAAGAGACTATTATTTTTTTTTTTTTTTATTAATTTTATTTTTATTACTCTTTTGATTTGCCGTTATATGTTGCTGTCTTGGCTTCTTAGAATTCTCTGATTATCTTGGAATCCCCACCTCTAATATTTTTTTATCTTTGGCGTTGTCTTAGTTATTGTCGGAGTTTATTTTTCCTCATCGCATTCTCTGATGCTGCACGATGTGTTCAGCCTTATATTCTTATTCCCGGGCCTCAATCGTGCTATTATACCTACACCTCTCCTCCACCTTGGCGGTTAATTTACCTAATATATAATATCATCTAGAATATTAGTAAGCTAAATAAGAGCCAAGCAGAGTGAAACAAGAGAATCAACTCTCAAGAAGCTCCCATTAAATCCTTTTTTCCACCAAGTTTGCTATTTCTAGCTTAATTATATTTACGTAGTACTAGTAAGGCCAATAAAGATATCAAAAAAAACTCAACTCAACAGAATATAACCAAATATAACACAACATTATAGAACATAAAGGAACATAACATAATATAATCACTTCTGTACCTACCATGTATTCACACATACCAATACCACTACCTCCTTCCTCTCTTGGGCCCCAAACTTTCCCTTTTTTGCAGCCATCACGAGTTGCCTGCATATACGCCAAACCCACAAAACACGCTTATATGCAGTATTTAGAGGCCACTTTTGTTTACCTTTCAAAAAGACGTGTTTTGGAACCACCTGGACAGCACCGATGGGAGTCAAACATGAGAGTCTTTTTGTGGGAGACAGCAGCGAAGAGGAGTCTATCTTCAAAGCAAGCGATAAGGGTTCTGGAGAGGAGCTTGAAGTTCCGGAAAACGGGCCAGCTGAAGCTGTTTCGGAGCCAGTAGATCCCTCTGAATCAAATGAAGCAAGTCAAGCCCATGAAGCCCAAAATGAAGCCCCTGAAGCTCCTGAAGCTCCTGCTGAATACATTAAGCCCGAGCCCCTGGATACGTCTGCAATCATCAGTGGGTCTCTTGAATACGAAACAAGCAAGCTAGCAGAGATAGAGACTGGAAGCCCAAAGGGTCGTATAATACCTGAACCAGAACCAGAACCAAAAGAAGCTGACAATCCAGAACCAAAAGAAGCTGACAATCCAGAACCAAAGGAACCGGTTGAACAAGAGCCAGAACCAGAACCAGAGAAAGATATGGAACCAGACGATATGGAACCAGAGGAGAACCAAGATGAAGAGCTCCATGGAGATTCAGGCAGTGTAGCTGCCGAAGCTGATGCTGAAGCCAGCACCACTCAAGAAACGGCAACTTTAGTTGATGGTTCTGCTGGAGATCCAGTCCAAGACGATACAAATGAACATGAATTGAATGAATTAGATAGATCAAATGAATCCAACGAATCAAACCAATTGGTTGAATCGGACCACTTGAATAGACCGAATGAATTGATTGAATCAAAGGAACCACACGAATCTAACGAATTGAACAGATCAAAAGGGAATGAACCAAATGAATTGACCGAATCAAATGAATCTAACGGATTGACTGAATCAAACGATACAAGTGGATTGGATAGATCAAACGAATTGACTGAGTCAAGCGAGTCTAACAATATCAATATTAATATCAATATCAATTCTGGCTCTGGCTCCCGGAAGCGGCAGTTGGAGCAGGTCGAGGACCCTGGCAGTTTCAAAATCACCAAGTCCAAGAGGAAAGTGCCCCGGAAAGTGATCGAAAAGCTCTGGCAGCCTCTTCCTCTGAATACCGTCGACGATATCAAGAAGATCATCAACATGTGTATCAACCAAAGCATTCTGACTTACGGAACGAAAGGAGCCTATTTCGAGCCCAGCAAGAAGATGATCGATTCCCAGGCCGTGCTACTAGAGGACTGGGTTTCTGAATCCAATACTGAATCGTTTTTATCCCGAATGAAAGCCACCAACTTCCCTGCCCCCGCCAATCCGCGGTCCAGGGGTGGCTTGGGCTCTGGATCCGTATTCACGGCAGAGATGCTCTCTGGAGACCTCTTCAGTATCGATAAGCTCATGAGGAGAAAGAAGGTGATTGAAGCCCATTTGCTGGCCGATATCAAGCAGCTCAACGAACTCAAGAAGAACTATAACTCGCTCAACATCGTGTGTCAGCTGGATAAGCAGTATTTGGAGCAATTACGAAAGTCTACGTCGAAGATCCTGGACAGAATGGTCCGTCAATCGGAAGCCATCAGGAAAAGAATAGGAGCAGAATCTACGAAAGAGACAACAACAACAACATCATCAGCAACATCATCAGCATCATCATCAGCATCATCATCAATACCATCAGAGACAACAAGCTTTGATAGGAAAATCAGATTAAGACCCAGCCGGTCGAAATCAAGGTCCAAGTTTGATCCCGCCAAGGACACCGATACCAGTATGATGATAGCGTCTCTTTACAAGGAGATCGATCGGTTGAAGAAACAGACTTCGAAGATGATGGACGTTGACGGGGGTTTGGAAGACGTGCTTGGGATGTTGACCAAGTAACCCATCTATCCCTTCATGGATAGAAGCTGTACATTGAGGGTGCCCTTCCATCCCTTCCATCAATGGGTAGCTACTATCCACCCCCTTCCATCAATGGATGCCCTTCTATGTGGCTTCTATCCCGATGGCTGTACTATAATAATAAAATGCATAATGATAGAACACAACCTGTAACTATTACTAGTACTAGTACTACTACTCTCTACTCTCTCTCTATTACTTGTCTCTACATCTACTCTCTACTCATTACCTTCTACAATTATCTTACGGCTACATCCGTTGATATCGTACTTTTATACTTATCCCTAGTTGATGTACACCCAGTATAACGTCACCTGTAAGATCTTCCCCTCCATCAGTCTCTGTATCGAGACGTATCCGTCCTTTGTAGACTCCCACACGGCTCCAAAGGTGGCCTGGGATTCGATTTTCGTGTCGTTGCTGGCCACATCAAACTCCGTGGCCAGGGCAATGAACTTATGCTTGGAGCTCTTGGCGGAGACTTTCTGGAGCAATTCAGTCACGAGCTTGTCGGGTTCGGAGGGCAAGCCTTCGATAAGAGACACAAGGTATGTGTGGTCCACGGGCCGTTCAGTGGAGGGTGACAGAGCAGTGACCGTGACCGTGACCGTGCCCGTGGCTGCCGAAGTCGATGTAGCCTTCTTCGATGGTCTAGGCGGCACAACTATCTTCTGTTCTTGTTTCTGTTCTTCTTCTTGCTTTTGTTCTTGCTTTTGTTTCTCTTCTTCTTGCTGCTCTTCTTTTTGTTGTTTCTGTTGTTGTTTCTGTTGTAACTGCTTGGATGCTATTACTTCTGGGTCAGAGACCGGCTCTACGTTGTCAGTGGCAGCTATGACTTCAGATGTAGTTTCAGCTCTATGTGGTTCTGGGTCTGACAGGCGGACAGCAGGGGATCCCGAGGTTTCAGAACCCGCCGGTGTGGATTCCGGTGTGGATTCGGGGGTCAGTTCTGCCAATCCAGCTGGTTCTGCCAGTTCAGCTGGTTCATTCAATCCAGTCGATTCGCTAGAATCGGCTAGTTCATTCGATTTCGTTAATCCGGTCGATTCATTCAATTCAGTCAATCCGGTCGATTCATTCGATTCAGTCAATCCATTCGCTTCATTGGATCCAGCTGGCTCAGATTCAAGGACCTTCACCGGTTCGGCCAGGTCTACTGGGTCATGCAATTCGGCCATTGTGCTACTTCCACAGGTTGTATGTTTAAATGTTTACGCTGTGTGGCTCTAGTGGTCTCTTAGCTTATAGAATCCTCTAGGTTCTGGTTCTGGGTTCCTCTAGTTGTTGGTTGGTTCTGGGTTCCTAAGTTTTGATAGCCCCTGGGGATTGGCTTTTGGACAGCGGCAATTGGAGGTGCTGCAGCGGGTCAAAATTAAAATAAAAGGACTCTCTGTAATACTCCCGTCAAGTGCTACAGTTTAGATCAACCAGAGGTTCAAAGCTGCCGGTTCTATCAGCTGTTTGGCAAGTCCTAAGTGGGGGCTTACAACGCGTTGTGGTTGCTAAATCCTCTGAGCCTTCTTTTCGGTATAATCATGAAGTGGGAGAAGTGGGAGTGAATTGAGAGAGAAATAGAAGTGAAGTGGGAGAGAGCCAGTGAGCAAGATAGAGAGGTAGCGAGAATTAGCGAGAGAAGAGCTAGTAGGAGAGAGCGAGAGAAGAGCTAGTAGGAGAGAGCGAGAGTTAGCGAGGATTATAGGGTTGGGATTAGAGGGTGCTCCGGAGGACCTAGTAATGGGATAGAGTATATGGAATGTAGGGAACGTATACAGAAGATGGGTCAAGTCTAGTAGATGTGTCAGGTGCATAGGATATAGGTTTTTTTTTTGGAGGTCTTGGTGGGTATCTGTCTCTCTGCCTCTGGCCCTTCTTCCCCCATGAACCTCGCTATACCTAGCTGTACCTCCTAAATCCTCACTATTCCTTTTCCTCGCTAATTCTCATAAATCCTCACTAATTCTCTCTCTGATGCTCCCATTCTTCTTTCTACACACTTCCACCTCCCACATATGAACACGCTCCTGCCCTATAATCCTGGCATCCTGCGACATCCTGCCCTGGCGTCCGGGTAACCCACCTCATCAAGTATATAAGCGGCCGATTTCCCTCCAAAAATTTTTTGAACGAAAACTCGAATCCAAACTCTATGACTTTTTTAATTTCTCTTGAAAATCAGTAAAGTTTTGGGTTGGAGGGTTTCGTTCTCAAGCACACGTTGCAGAGGAGTGAACTGATCTATTCAGTGTGGATCTCCTCTGTACAACAGTGGGTGTTTTAGTATCTATTGTTTTGCACTGCCTTTTTTGCTGTGTTCTTGTGACCTTCAAGGATTTTTTTTCTTTTGCAGGTTCTTCGAACCTGTTGATAAACCTGAATTAATTAACAGATTCATTATCAGGTTTGAAGAACCTGCTGATAAATCAGCAGAAAAAAAGGAATTTTTATAAACTAAGTGATGATGTTAAGTCTACTTCTTTCCCAGTCCGATACGAATATGACGACAGGGTTGAAAATCGTTGATGTAATTGATCCTCTGTTGCAGGAGGTGTTTACTTTGACTTATACTTGCCAGTATTTAACAGTTCTGATTCTTATTTAAATTCCTTTCATCTGCAGGTTTTTTTCTGCAGGTTCTTCGAACCTGAATCAAAGAATATCTTTAACGTTTCAAGTGCACGATCTAGAGGCATTCAATCTATCCAATAGATACTCTTTTTATAGATATATTCTATAGATACTTCTCTACTTCAACTAGGTGATGAAATTTCCCATTAACATTCGCAGTTTCCTCGGTAGCATACACAAAGAACCCATCTTAGTATGCCGGTGACCGCCAATCGACCTTCCATGGATGTCTGATAGTTGAATCTCTAAATGTATCTGTATGTGTCTCTAAACCTGTCTTTTACCTTCTCTAAAGTTTATTACTCTTCTTTACGTGCTTATCGTATGCAATACATTGCTATTGTTATACCTGTACTTATACTTCGGATATATGATTAAGATTATATGCTAATAATTATATCTTTATGATTATACTTATACTTGGCTTTATGCTTGTGATCATATCTTTATGGTTATCTTTATGTTTATATACTTATACTTATACTTATACTTGGGACATGTTTACTATACTTTACTACATCTGTTGTTATCTTATCTTTTATTTTCAGCATATACTTGTCATCGTTTCCTTCGTTAAACTCTCTACATCTTTCCCTTGACGTCAGGAGTGGTCAATGGCCATTGGTAAGTACCTGGATCGGACATGACGTAGCCGTGTCTTTGTAAGAATGGACGAAGACCTTCTGGTCCTTTCAGACCGTATGTGTATGGAGTAGGCTTTTCAGAACGCAGTTCAATGTGTTCAAGAAGTGGGGTAAACAACTTCCACAGAACGTCTAATTCATCGTCACGAACGAAATTGGAATGGTTACCCAAGAAACAATCACGGATAAGAGCCTCGTAGGCTTCTGGGATCCAGAAATCCTTAGAGTAACGGGTGGCATACGATAAATCAAGATCGGTCAATGAAGTTTCAGTCAGAATCCCTGGGATCTTCAGGTTAATCTTCATGTAAACGGCTTCATTTGGTTGCACTCTAATGACAAGTTCATTTCTTTGGATCTCCTTGAACATACCTTTAGCAACTGGCTTAAATTGAACTCTGATTTCAACCTTGGATTCGTCCAACGCCTTACCGGCTCTCATAACAATTGGAACCCCGTCCCATCTTTCGTTGTGAATGGAGATCCCCAAGGCAGCGTAAGTCACTTGAACAGAGTCGTTCTTGACAGTTTCATCGTCAAGGTAACCTGGCTCCTTCCCGTCTGGAGAAGCGGTGTATTGACCTAAAAGCAAATCTTCGGTGTTGATGGTATCAAAAGCCTTCAAGACTTTAACTTTTTCGTCTCTGACGGCTTCTGGATCGAAAGAAACTGGTCTTTCCATGGTCAAAAGAGTCAAGACTTGTAACAAATGGTTTTGCATGACGTCTCTAACAATCCCGATCAGATCAAAGTATCCACCTCTACCCTGGGTACCAAACAGTTCTTTGAACAGGATTTGGATGGAAGCAATGTGCTTAGCAGACCAAACCCCACTAAGTAACTCGTTACCGAAACGGAGAACAAGCAAGTTCTTGACCATCTCTTTACCCAAGTAATGATCGATTCTGTACAATTCTTCTTCGGTGTAAAGAGGAGCAAGAGCCTTTTGCAAAGCCCTGGAAGATTCCAAGTCGTGGCCGAAAGGCTTTTCAACAATGACTCTTTGCTTACCACTTTCGGTGTAGACGTTCTTCTTCAACTTTTCGGCAACACTGGTGAAGACCAGAGGAGGCAAGGCCAAGTAGAACAATCTTTCTGGGACTTCGACGTTCTTTTCCTTTTCGTAAGAAGTGATCAACTTGTTCAATTCTAAGTACCCTTCGTCGTCGTCGTACTGACCCTCGTGGTAGACGACGAGGTCCAAGAATTCGTCGATCTTGGACTTGTCGGCGTTTCTGAGCTTCAAGTATTGACTGATTCTCTTCTTGAAGTCGTCTTGTTCGATCTTCAGTCTGGCGTAACCAATGATCTTGACTGGTGGCAAATGGCCTTCACGGAAGAGACCAAAGAGGGCAGGGAAGGTTTTCTTTTTGGCAAGGTCACCGGAGGCACCGAAGACGGTGATGACGGCCTGTTCACCGAAGGCAAAGTTGGTGGACATTAGGAATCAATTGGATATAGTCAATTGGATAAATATATAATCTAATTATATATTCAAACTGGTGTTAAATGAGCTGTTAAATTTAACTCTTAAATTGGTTGATCAAATTGCTGTAAAAAAAAAGCTCAATTTTTTGCTGATTAATTGCTGTAAAAAAAAGCGTTTAAATTAGCCGGAAATTAGCAGACAAATTAGCAGTTAGAATTGAATGAAATGACGGGTAATCAAAGTCAATCAAAGAAGCAATGGTAGTTAGAAGAATCAGGCAATCAGAAGATAATCAAACTGTGATACAGATAACTCAATTGACAGATAAGGTGGACAGATTCTGGATCCCTAAACTTGAGGAGAAAGTTTGCAAAAAATTGCGGCAAAAAAATTGCGGCCTTCCTTTATAAATGGAAATTTATTAGAGAGGAAAACGATTAGTGAGAAAAAGGCTGGAAGCGAAAAAGTAGAAAAAAATAAAAAAATACCGCTGGAAGCAACCAGTCCGATAAAGTTTTAATATTTAATATTATTATTAATGGGAAGGGAAAGTTACCCGAGGCGGCGGTGGGGGTCAGTAATGATTAATAATAGTGGAGTTACGGCCAAGTACTTATAACTAAAAAATTCATGTATTAGTTTTATATTTGTTATATTATATTGTATTCTATTACTGATATATTACTTATACTACTTATACTAGATATGGATTGGTTATTAGAAATGTATTGGCTATAGTTATATTATACTAGATAGTTATGTATTGTCTTATTTTATTCTTCATATTGTCTTTTATGATTGCTGTCTGGCTTACTGACGGCCTGTTTCATCGGCCTACCCTGGCATGTACTAGCTGCTTTGGCATTCCACTCTGTCTGCCCTCTGGCCTGTGCTATGCCCCACTATATCTTGCTGTTCTCTTTCTCTTTCTCTTTCTTTTTCCTTGCGGCACATTGCCGTCTTTTCTTGCGCTTTGTCACTCTGTTGTTCATTGATATACCTCTATTCCCACCGCTATCTACTTTCCACTCGCTTTCCTCCGCAATCCACTCCCTCTGTGGTTTACCATCACTTTTCCCCACTTCATTTATCTCCAGATTTCAAAATCACAGAAGACCACCAGATATTATCGTTTCCAGAACATCTTCAAATCAATATACTCTGCTGTTGCAATTGTATCTTTTTCTTATTCTAATTCAATTGTAACCTATTCACTTCTTTATCCTGTTCTATCTTGTTCTATCTGTTCTATTACTATTGTGATCTCCTGCCCGCTAAACGCTGCTTGATTTGAGTGCTGCCTGAATCGCTGCTAATCAGCGCTATTTCCCGGCCCATTTGCGAACAACTGAACGGCACCACCCACGCTAGAATCAATCACATCTGCAGCTATTACAGCTGGGGCATGCGTATCATTCTCGTAATTACTGCTACTACTGTTTAGTGCCACTACTGTTTACTGCTATTACTGCTACTGTTATCACTGCTTACGCCTGCTATTACTGCTTATTACTTACCGCTTATACTATTACTTCTACTTCTACTGCTTAGGGCCGTTTTTCTTGCCCGACTTTTCAAACGGAATTAATAATCACCTCGCTCGCTGCGCTCGCCGCTGGGCTCGCTGGACTTGCCTAGCAAGAGCTGCACGACTCCAGCCGACAAGGAAACCAGATCGGGCTCCAGCAATAACAATACTAATAATAATAATAACAATAAAAACAGTAATAACGATAATAAAAATGACACCAAAATACTATCGTATGTTATAGAGTACTCAATTGCTGGTCTGGATCAAGGGATCCTCCACAGACTCCTTTACTCCGTGTTTCAGTTTCTTCTTTCTCAGCCGCTGATTCCTCCATTTTTCACCTCCCACTCGCCGCTCCTCACTGGATAATCCGATTATTATTAAGCAACCAAAAACTGACAACGAAAAAAAAACAATTACCATTTCGGTACTTCGCATAATCGCTCTCTTCAGTTTAATTTTCGGTGCCCGATATTCGGAACTGCCCAATTCCACGTGTGATTGCAAGATAAGCACCTTAAGCAAAAATACGCATTAGGTAATGCCTGTCACTCGGGACACCAAGCGAAACTTGACCATACATACTCTAAAACTATCCTCTAGCTAATCCTGTCTTCCCTCTTCTATAGTCTTCTCTCTGACTTCCCTCTTCCCTCTTTACTCCTCTTCCCACTTCCCTCTTCCTTCTTCCTTCTTCACTCTTCCTTCTTACTTACTTCTAGCCTGGAAACCGGTTCAGTATTCGTACTGATGTCTCACACCCGCACACCAGTCTTTATCCTTCCCTTCATTTCCTGTCTCTCTTCAGTTTATCCGAACACGAATCTCCGACTCCTGTACACGCAGATCACTCCCAGCAGAAAGACTAACCCCTCGCATCAATATTTGTAGCAAACCTAACTTATCACCTAATACCTATAGCCCAATACCCATAATCCTGGATATAGCCGACTCCCCTCTTTCGTTCCTTTCTTCCCGTCCTCCTCTTTCGCTTCCTTTGTTCCTTTGCTCCTTGGCTCCCCTTCTTTTCGGTCGCAGTTTTTCGCTTTCCTTTTTGGTCGCAGTCTGATTCACTCATGACTCCAACTGAATCATCCGGACAAATGGGCCAAGGACTTACAGCACCAGGTCGAACGGCTATGGTTCGATATTATCTGCATTTCGTATATCTTTTTTCTGTCTGTCTTCCATTCCATCTTTATTTCTTCTTTATTTCTTATATATTTCTTCTACCTTTCAGTTTCTGTTCGCTCTTCTGTCTTTCTTTTGTTGACAATATTTCCCTCGGATTTCACTCTTTAGGCAAAAATATCCTAAACCTATAAGCAATACTAAACTATAAACTAAGCCAATCTAAGCTATACAAACTCATCTACAACGGAGTTTTTACTGAAAATAATACACCTACTCTATCATATTGTTTATTGTATCTTTATATTTTATATTGTGTTTCTTATATAACTCGGATCACGCCTTGTCCACATATATCCATCTCCTAGCGTATACTAGTGACCTATTTCTTGCCCTCATTAGTTTCAGTTTCAGTTTCAGTAGCATTAGCTACTTCAGTAGCCGCTTCAGAAGCAGCTTCAGAGGCTGATTCTTCCTGGTTTTCCATCAACCCCCGTCTCTCTTCTGGCACCGATTTTGCTTCTCCAGTTTTGTTTGCTTGGCCAGCCAGCTTGTCTTTACTCTTGCCATTGCTAGGCTCCTCTTCGTCTCCAATCTTGAACATCTCGTCGTCTTCGTATCCTGGGAGCGTGTTGGCGTTAAAATCGTCAAATATCCGGTCTCTTTCCTCCTGCTGGATCCGGCGGTGGTTGCCCAAATCCAACGAGTCTTCGTCGTTATCGTTGTCGGAGTCACTGTAGTCTTCTCCTGGGATGATATCGAACTCGTACTCTTCTCTTCTTCTTCTACGAACGGACCCTGGAGTCTTTTGGAACCTCATGAACACGATCACCACAATGAACCCTAGCACGGCCAACGCCATAAAGTACTGGCCCGTGTGGTCTGACTTATAGTGCTTACCTTCTTCTGGCCCCATTTCGTCGTCTCCCTTGTCGTCCAGGCCTCCAGTTTCTGAGCCCGTAGGATTCACTTCCAAGACTTTGGATGTCGAAGGAGCATCGCCAGACCCGGCTTCAGAGGTGCTGGCAGGTGCTGCCGCTTCACTGGTCTGCTTATCCTTACCAGAGTCTACAGAGGTGGTCTTAGGAGCCCCAGAGACCACAGAAGATGCAGAAGAACCACCAGAACCGCCGTTCTTGGCCTCTTCAGCCAAAGTCCGTCTTTCGGCGGCGTAGTCCTTGGAGATATCGTACTTCTGGGCCTTCCCAGCGTCAATGGACTCTCCAAACAACCGCAATTGGAACTCGTCAAAGGTGATCTCTACGCCAGTGGCCTGCTCTTCGGTGAACACTTCCACGACCCATTTACCGACCCCAGATTCTCCCCAATGGGCCACAGACATGAACGTCCACCCTCTGAATCCCTGGGTGCTCAAATCGTTGGGTCTGAAAGTAGCCAAGTCAGAAACCACCCCGTGTGGAGACTTGATTCTGACGCCGACCTTCCCCCTAACAGAGGACTTGATATCCACCGTAAGCGTGATCTGTTCGACCCTTTCGAAGTTGACCAACTTGAGCTCGTCTTCGCTGATTTCAATCGTCTTACTGATCACTTTCTTTGGGTCAACGTCCCCAGTGATCGTATCGTGAACACTGATCACGTCAGAGTAGTACCAGGCCTGTGGCTTGACGTTCTTCCAGGTCTTGGCAAAATGCACCATCTGGTAGGCGTCGATCTTCCCGTACCCATACTTGTGGGAGTATTTCCGGCCCAAGGCGTTCGTCTGGTAGTTCCCGTCGTCTTCGTTCACAGGAACTGCACTCATGGCCACCACGTATTGCATGTCTCTCCAAGTCAACTCTGGGTTCACCTGGAGCACAAGGGCAAAGATCCCGGCCGCCAACGGAGCAGCAGCAGACGTCCCGCCATGGGATGCAGAGCATCGCTTGTTGATGTCCGTGGTATGGATATGTTCCCCAGACCCCAGCGAATAAGTCACCACCATCACAGCACTACAAGCTTCCAGGTACGTTGGATGGAACCCCTTGTAGTCAATTGCCCCCACCGTGATCAGGTATATCAGGTTCGTGTACCCGTCAAAGTTACACAGATCGTGGGCCCGGCCTCCGTTCCCCAGCGCAAACACGTAGATACTCCCCTTGTTGTCTCTTCCCTCCTGGACCGCCTTGACCATGGCCTTCTTGACCAAAAGAGGAGGCGACCCCATGGTTCTGCCGTCGTCCCTGGGCCCCCAGGAACAAGAGTAGATGTCGTTAGTGTCCATTTTGTACATCATAGCTGCCGCCTCTTGGTCGTCTGTAATGGCCTTCGAGAGGATTCTGACCCCGGCCACTTGCAGACCATACGCCACTCCTACCCCACAGACTTCGTTCTTGACGGCGGCAATTTCACCAGCACACCGTGTTCCGTGGTGGTCGTCGATCAACCGTGGTTTCGGCAACTCCGTATTGTCGTTGAAGTCCCATGACCCTTCCTTGTTGAAGTTATCCTTCAAGTCTTCGCTGTCACAGTCAAGCCCGTCGTCTACAATACACGAGACCACTCCCTTCCCGGTGATGCCTTCTTTCCAGATCCCTGTGGCGTTGACGTCGTTTCCGGGCTGCCTGGAGTTGATAAGGTGCCATTGTTCCGGGAATATCGGGTCCAGAATGCCAAGGGCCTCCATGGCGTCAGCAATGGGCTGTTGGGAGGAGTCCACGGGTCTCCATGGCTCTTTTGGCGGCGCCACTGGCGCCGAATCGTCCCTTCCATCCTTTATATCTCTTCTACCCTTACCTTGATCCCTTTCACTTTCATACATCACGGGCATCCGCTTCTCCAACACCTTCGGGGTTAACCAGGCCACCGACTTGACCTTGGAGGCCAGCAAGAGACCGTACGAAACGTCGTCCCTCTTCCACTGGCGGGCCCCGTCGGAGTTGAAATCCCCCCACAGTTGGGCCCCCTCGTAGTTCTTATCCACACTGAACACGAAATGATCGTCCAATCCGTGCAATGGGTGTTCGAAATTCATCTTATCCCCCCATGAATCAATGAAATCACGGAGAGGCGCCAGCAGCTGTGACGTGTCAATTTCCACGACCAAGTAGTGGTTCTCCTCGTAGTTTCTGTGGGGAATTCTGTTAGCACCCGCGGCACATATCGCCATGGCTATAGCCACAAGTCCCAGCACCTTCATAGCTCAGCTTCCCGTTCTATTGGTAATGTCAGAAGATTTGAAAACAAATTTTTCTATTTTTATTTATAGATGAAAATAGCGAGGAAACGAAAAATAGAGGGAAAATAGAGGGAAAATAGAAGAAAATAGAGGGAAAATTGAAGAAACTAGCGAGAAAAACCTTATTTCTGTCTTATTTCTGTCTTATTTTTGTTATTTTTACGTTATTTTTACGTGTGCGCGCGCGAGGGTCTTTCTGGGGTAAACTACAGGTGTCATCAAGCATACAAGAATCAAAATTGATCAAATGAGGAATATCGAGAAATAGGATATCAGAGAATGAGAATGAGAATGAGAATATCAGAATATCCATCTGATAGGTTCACTGGTTATGATGGTGAATCCGGTGTGGAAAGTCTAGAGGCAGTGGCAGGGTGACACTACGTCATTGACACACGCCTGGAAAAGTTCCCTAAAACGGCAACGCATGGGGAACTCTGCGACTCCCACAATCAATCACGCTAATCCATGCTAATCCAGCTAGTCTCTATTTAACCCACTAGTACCTTCTAGCTGCTATTGTATCTATCCACCGGACCCCCCCCCCCTCAAACACACACAAAACTAGAAACACATACAATCACCCAATTCGCCGGATTCAACCGGATTCAGCCAGTTATGCCAGCTATGCCAGCTATGCCAATAACCACTGCCTTCCAGCTGGTTCCCATTCTCTATTCTCTATTCTCTATTCTCTATTCTCTATTCTCTATTCTCTATTCTCTATTCTCTATTCTCTATTCTCTATTCTCTCTGTTCTCTCACTAACTCACTATTCTCTACTCTCGAACTCTCTTCTCACTCACACTCACACACTCTTCTTCCACTCTTCTTCCACTCTCTTCACTCTCTTCACTCTCTTCACTCTCTTCACTCTCTATTATCTCTCTATTATCTCGCTATTATCTCTCTTCTTTCACACTCTGCTCTATATCCTCTCGCTGATCCTTGCTGATCCTCACTAATTTACCCCAAATCTTAGCGGAACGTTCGCTAATTCTCAAAACACCCGCTATTCGCGTCAACTTTGGCAGTAACTTCGGCAGTAACTTCGGCGGTGATTTTGCGCTTTTCGCTTTAACTTCTTGACGTGGCGTGCTTTCGATTTGCGTTTTCATTTGCGTTTTCATTTGTGTTTTCATTTGCGTTTTGACAAAATCGCGTGGATTTCATTTTTCTTCTTTTGCAACCATTTTTAACCCCCCGTGAACCCCTGACTCTTTACCTCAGGACACACGCCCCTAGCCCTGTTATCACGTCATGAGGGCCTCTTTTGTCTCGTACCTCCTCGTGCTCTTTATCCCAGTTGCTTTTGCCTCCGATTTCCTTGTCAGAGACGGCGGCGATATGGATATGGATATGAGTGGTCCCAAGGAGTTCCATCCGATCAATCCGGGAACCAAAACCTTCCATTGGATCATGACTTTGGCTATTTTGGTCATAGCGTCCTCCGTACAAGCAGTGTGTGCCGTGGCAGACAAGATCCACGTAGCATTGCCTATCCAGTTCGTATGTACTGCCTATTCGGTGATCGAATGGCTCTTCATTGACTTCCCTGATCCAAGTGGCCATGAAAACAAGGCCTCCAAGGGTACTTCTTTCTTTTTGTCGGCGTTGCTTGGTGCCACCGTGTTTGTCGGGACCTGTCAGACGGGTCTGAACTGGATCATGAACAAACTTTCCAAGAAACTGTCATCAGCTGATCCTGATTCTGATTCGTTTCTGCCTTCGATCGTCTCCAAGATCTACAAGACCCTTTCCGTGCTCTGTGTGTTCACCGGCTGGGTCAGAATCTGTTTGGGTACCGTGGCCTTATTTGGATTCTGTTACGGTAGACACACGGGCCAGTGTATTGCCCATGGGATCATGGGTTCGTCGTTTGTGGCGTACGGGTTCCTTTACACCTTGATTTTGCTAGTTCCTTGGATCAGAAAGCACGGCATGAGTCCCAATGATGCCCCCTCTTGGTCCCAGGAGTTCTACGATCTGACCTTCATGTGTGCTTACGGGATCGTCAACACTTTCACAGAGCACCGTTGGGGCAAAGAGCCCTGGAACCACGGTGATTACCAACACACCGCCATGGGGATCATCTGGTGGGCTGGTGGATTGCTTGGAATGTGGTTGACTCGTAGGAAGAATAACACCCGTTCGTTCATCCCGGCTCTTTTACTTATCTTCACCGGTTGGGCCATGTCTGAACATCTGCAGAAACTTGTGATTTCCACCAAAGTCCATGCCATGTTTGGAATCGCCTTAATGGGGGCTGGGTTAGCTCGGGTATTGGAAATCCTGTTCTTGCTTTGGGATAAAAGATGCTCTGAACTGGGCAAGATCTTTTCGTTCCAGTATATTCCTAGTTTTGGTTTGGTCTTGCTGGGGATCTTGTTCATGGCTGCCAACGAAGAGCAATTGATCTTGGTTAAGGATTTGGGTGCTGATCATCTGCTGTATATCATGGTGGCCAGTGCAGCTGCGTTTGTGATCTACCTCTGGTTTCTCTTGTTGCTTCAATTGTACTTGCGTTTGGTTGGTTATGATGAAGACGGTGAATTGGGGTTGTCGGGGATGGATCCAGGGTACATGAGAACGGCAGCTGAGGAGTTTGAGCTAGCTGATTTGAGTGATGATGAAAATAGGCTTTAGATAGCGTTAACTACCAAAGCCAGCTTAACCTAGCTAAAGCCAGAGCTAACCAGTGCTAGCCAGAGCTAGCCAAAGCCACAACAGCCGATGTAAGAACCAACAAACACATAAACTAAAGAAGCTAGGCTGACAACAACACTCTAAATATTTTATTAGAAAGAGAAAAGAAGGAGAAAAAGAAAACTGGTGATATAAAACTGGTTGGAAGGTAAGGGCACGGAGATTGGCCTGGATACCACCGACTTTATATATATATATATATATGCCTGTTATTGGCTAGAAACAATACGACATTGTCTACGAATCAAACCGTCCACTTGTAACATACCTACTCCCTCTACAAGTAGTCTACCTTCTAGTCTACCCTCTGCTATCTTCCTCTGATCCTCGCTGATCTCCTTCTTCTGATCTGGGCTCCGATTGCCTAATTCGGATAGTACATGTACATGTCCTGCATACAACCATCACCAATTACTGTTTTTTTTTTTTTGCTGACTAACAAAATTACTTTTTTGCAGCACTTTTTTCTTTTTATTTACAACATTTTTGCCCCTGGAGGTTTTTGGATTTAAGCTGGAACGTAGCCGGAGCCCACGATTTTGATAGAGACGCAGTGCCAAAGAGTTCTCGGTACCATCTGAGCGTCATAAACCAATCCGAACAGAAACCATTCAAATCCATTCAAATCCATTCAAATCCATTCAAATCCATTCAAATCCATTCTAATATCATTTATAAGAAGGATCAATTACTAAGATCGAAGTAGGTTTACAGATACCTATACTAGATATCTATAGTAGTAGCAGATAGTTTAAAGAAGGTCTTTATATCCATTTCATATACGTATTATGAGTGCTATTCTATCGGCAGACGACCTTAACGACTTCATCCTGCCTGGTTTGGCCTGTGTCAAACCAGTACAGTCCCTTGGCCCCGTCCAGGAGGAAGAAGAAATAGAGATCCAGGTGGATATCCAGGGAAACGCCGTGGAAATCTCCCGTGGACTGAACGGAGAAGCAACCACTTCCCAACTTGATGCTGCCCAGATATCCCTTGCCGATTGCTTGGCCTGTCTGGGATGTGTTACCAGTGCTGAAGAAGTCCTTGTAGCCCAGCATTCACATATGGAGTTATTAAACGCTCTTGAGTCCAGAAAAGAGACGGCCGTGTTTGTGGCATCGGTCTGCCACCAAACTAGATCATCTTTGGCGTCAGCCTATGGCAAATCTATAGAACAAGTAGACTATGCTCTTTTGGATCTTCTTGTGAATCAAATGGGGTTCAAGCACGTGGTCGGGACAGGTCTTGGCCGTAAGATTTCGCTATACAACGAAGCCACCACTGCGTCCAAAATGAAACAAAAGGGCGATCTTCTGGGCCCAGTAATGTCGTCTATTTGCCCCGGTTGGGTTCTTTATGCTGAAAAGACCCATCCTCATGTCTTGGGGAATCTTTCTAACGTTAAACTGGCTCAACAGATCACTGGTTGCATTCTTAAGACTCTTACTGCCAAGGAAACTTCCATTAAATCAACTAAGGATATCTATCATTTATCGATCATGCCTTGTTTCGATAAGAAGCTTGAAAGTGCAAGAAAAGAAGCTGGATCTGATTCAATGGATATCGACATGAATGATGATGGTCAAAGTAATGTAGAGTTATCAGGAGCAGACGTCGATTGTGTGTTAACTGCAAAGGAACTTGTTTCTCTTGTAGAAGAGAAATTCCAATGGAGATGGAGTAGCAACGGAGACAAGCAACTCCCACAATTATCAGAGCTCTACAATGAAGTTGCCCCCATTGGATGGCCTGAACCTGAACTAAGCTGGCTTAATGACCCAGGTTCGGCATCTGGAGGATACGCCGAAAACTACTTGGCTACAGCACAAAGAAGATACCAAGAGCAATTCACTGGGGTGCCATTTTCAAGAAAATATGTCCCTGGGAAGAATGCCGATTTACTTGAAATAAGATTAATTAGAGATGATACCCAGGAAGTAGTGGCCAAGGTAGCCGTTGTTAATGGGTTCAGAAATATCCAGAACTTGGTCAGAAAATTGAAAGACGGGGGAGAGAAAAAGAAAAAGAATCCTTTAGTGGCACGTAGACGGGCCAGAAAATCAGCAGCAGCATCAGCAACAGCATCAGCAGCAGCATCAGGAACTGAAGAAGCAAACACCAACACTAACATAGCCCCAGACGTTGCAGACCCATATCTCTGTGACTATGTGGAAGTCATGGCATGTCCAGGAGGATGTATCAACGGAGGAGGCCAAATAGCGGCCCCAGAAGACATTCCTAGTAAGAACTGGGCTGAACAGGTGGTTTCTAAGTATGTGCTGATCCCAGTTGGAGTTGCCACAGAAGACTTACAAACATGGACCACATCGTTCTGTGTAGAGAATGGAATCGAGCCTTCAAGGTTGATCGAGACCTGGTTCAAAGAGGTGGAGAAGTCCACCGATCCCAACGCAGCCCTTTTCGGAGCAAAATGGTGATTTATAGAATAATAGACTAATACAGCATCATAATACCAAGAATAAAACATCATAAAACAAAGGATCTTAAAACCTTTAGAAGTACCTTTAGAAGTACCTTTAGAAGTACCATTAAGTACCATCATAGCCTTCTATACTTTTCTTATTCTCTTCTTTCTCTTCTTTTCCTTTCTCTTCTTTCTTTTCTTTTCCTTTCTCTTCTTTCTTTTCTTATTCTTATTCTTCTTTTCTTATTCTTCTTTCTTTTCTTTTCCTTTCTCTTCTTTCTTTTCTTATTCTTATTCTTCTTTTCTTATTCTTCTTTCTTTTCTTTTCCTTTCTCTTCTTTCTTTTCTTATTCTTATTCTTCTTTTCTTATTCTTTTCCTTTCTCTTCTTTTCTTATTCTTCTTTTCTTCTTGTTTGATTTTCATTTTTTTAGTTATTTTTTTTTTTGATTTTTTTTTGATTTTGATTTTTTGCAGCACTTTTGAAATTCAAAAAATCCACTTTGTTATTTTCATTTTTGCAGACCGACGATTTGGACTTAAACACCACCACGATATCCACACACCAGATGTTCGGATCGATCTACCAGACGGCGTGTCGTTCCGGCAGATCCATAAGGAACATTCATACCGACCTGAATTTCAAAGATCTTGTTTCGAAGATAGCTTCTTCTGCCCCTAAAAATGTCCCTTCTTCTGCCACCCCTGGAGGAGCTGCTAGCACTAATAGGTTCGCCAAGTTGTACGAAAACAAGGGGAACGCTGGCAAAATGGGGCCCAAACCCACCACCCCTAGGAACAATAACAACAACAGAGACCCTCGAGGACAGGCCAATGCCCAGAAGAAGGTGTCCTTTGATGAAGCTTTGGGCAATTTCAACAAGAACAAGTACAACCCCAACAGGAATCAGAATAACCAGAATAACCAGAATAACCAGTATAACCAAAATAACAAGAATAACCAGAATAACCAGAATAACTACAATAATAACAATAACTACAGAAATAGCAATGACAATAATTACAACAACTACAACAACTACAACAACAACAGCAACTATAACAGGAGAAGGTACGGACAAGAAGTGGCCAGGAAACCGGCTCCGCTTGTCTTCAACTACGAAGGACTTAGCGATACAGGCAGAGAGGCCCTCCGGTTGGTAATCAACACCGTCAAGAAGACTAATGGGGACAACCAGCAAGAAAGCCTCTACACAGTAAGGTACGTAGACCCTGAACAGAACGGGAAAATCACCACCGTTGAACTTCAAAACGTAGCAAACGGGCTCAACTACGAGACCCATGGGTTGATTGTTCTTCCATTATCTACAGAATCCACCGAACTTCCCTTGGTTCGAAGAGTGGATATGTTCCAGATGATCCAGGCGTTAAGAGAGGCCAAGGCCAAGTCCAAACAAGACGAATTGACAGCCATGGGGGTCCGTTCAGTGACCCAGTCGTTACGTCAACGAGAAAAAATGGCTAAAAAGAAGAGTTCTAGCACCCAAGTCACCATCAAATGGGATATATCTTTCAATGACTTGAACAACCAGAAGAGGAAAGAAATAGAGAAAGTGTTATTGAAAGGTGACACGTTCCTGATCATTATAGGTGATAGAAGACTGCAGATGAATAATACCAACATTGCCCTTACAAACTTTGGAGAAAACGAATTCGACTTATCGGTGGAAGAAATAAGGGATCCTATCGTAGCCCAAAGAAGAACTAAAGTCTACGAAGAAGTGGTTTCTTTCCTTGAACTAGTGGCCAAGCTTGAGTTCCTGGGTCGTATCTCGGACAAGCTTATCATCAAGGTATCATCGATAAAGGTACAGGCAGTGAAAGATAGAGCTTCAGGAGATCCAGAAGAAACCCAAGGTGTTGATACAAATTCGTCTACATCTACTTCTCCTTCTTCATCTGCATCTACATCTACCACATCTCCTTCTCTTACCGCTTCTTCATCCCCGAAAGAACCTGAAGACGGAAAATCGGCCAAGGAATTACGCAGATTGAAAAAGTTGGAGAAATCGAAATCCAAAAAGAAAGAGGTCGACGAAGACAGCTTGGATCTGATGTACGACTTCAAGTTATAAGAGGAAGATCAGCTATAAGATCAGCTAGAATGGAAATTAATTGATATATATTCCTAATCTGTATATAGAGCCATATACACTATGCAAATTTGATAAATTAGACCGCCCCATAGGTCCGTTCACGTTCCTGACGTAACTTCCGGACCTTGTGCCCGTAGACATGGCTGCTCAACATCTCGTTCACAATTGGATAGTTGATCAACTTCTCCACCTGTGGCTGGTCGATGTTGTAGTTGTTGATCAACAGCGTGGCGGTTTCGTATAGCTGCTCGTCGCCTTCAAAGTCTTCCACGAGGTAGTCGATGTCGTATCCGATGTTCAAGTCATTCAACTGCTCTGAAATGGGCCCCAACATAAGTCTCGAGTTGCCTGGAACAGTGCCTGCTCTTGATGAGTTTAAAGAAGAAGTCGAAGGAGACGATGGCGATGGCGATGGCGATGAAGCAAATGGTGGCGACAACGATGAAGAACCACCACCATTCTGGTGATTCACGGCATACGCTTCGGATGTCGATAGGAGACTCTCCTCCGCCTTCCGTTCGTTGATCGGAAGCCAATGTTTGATCTTGCCATTGGGATGGTACCGGAGCCCCTTGTTGATACGAGACATTCTCCCACTGGATTCCGGATGGGCAATGAGTGCTTCCACCGAATCGAACCTCTTGTAATCCTGGTAGTAGTCGCCGTGGAAGGTCAATTGGAAGTCGTAGATCAAGTCTTTGATTCCAAAGCAATCCTTGATGGCATTCCAAAACCGTAATCTCCCATTGGGGATATGGGAAATGGTGAATGGCCGGTACAGGAACGAAAACCAATGGCCAATGGCAAAGAAAATAAGCTCCACACAGAGCAAAGCGTTCTGGATAGCTGGCCCTACAAGATCACCTCCTTCTTCTGGTTGTGGAAGCCATTTCAAAGCACTAAGAATGGCAAGAATCACCCCTTGCCAATACAGAGCAAAAATGATCAATTTGACACACAAAAACTTCCCCACGGGGTCAAACGGCTTCAAATCCGACCACAAGATCTTCCAGAACAACGCCAAGCAGTAAAGAGAAAGCAGAACCAGGCAATTGTACAAGATGGTCAACCACAAATACACACTGGTGGCACTGGAGTCTTCTACGTTATAGTAACCCAAAACTTCGGAGAAAAGCGTGGCAAAGCAAATGAATGGTTTCAACCACACATACTGCAAGATCCCTCTCTTGATATTCAACAACGTATACGGATCCAGGATATCCATGGTCGGTAAGATCCATTTCAAGGGGGGTGGATGGGGGAGTGGTTCTCTACCCAAGGTTCTGATGATGATGTTTCTTTCTCCGCCCAACATCAAGGTCAAAAGCAGGAAAAACGTATAGATGACAAACGCTTCATAGATCTCTCTCGTGGGTTCCAACATGAATCGATTAAAGATCAGATGTGGGTTTACAAGCATCGAATAACATGAAGCGGCAAATAAGGGAACTATGAGTTGGATTCGGATCATCAATCGTTGTTCAAACGGCTTTCTGTAGTTCTTCAAGTGCATGAATATCAGCGTGAAGATGATCCACGTCGCCACAACCGCCAGCCATCCCGATATACTCACTATCCAACCTGCTAGTGCTGCCATAGAGATGGTTCTTGTTTACCTTTGAAGCAACCTCAATTTTTTGATTGTGATTTACGGTGTCCTCCAAGTGGGACAATCCTAAAATATCTGCTAGGGTGTTTATGACTAAGCGGGAGAACACAAACACACCCCGTACACCCGTACACCCATACCCACCTATAGGTAGTATAACACCTACACTTACCTACAATATACAATACCTACACATAATGCTACATTGCCACCATAAATATCTTACATTCAAAAACTATGCATCCTTTACTGCTTCTTTGCTCTGTTTCTCCTTCTCCTTCTCCTTCTCCTTCTCCTCCTTCTCCTTTTCTCTAGCCTTGGTCTTTTCCTCTTGGATCTTCAACAACTCGTCTTCCGTCACAAGATGATGCTCGTGGTTGTCGGCATGGACAACCTTATCGTCGATGATATGACAGCTGCTGATCGACTTGAAGAAGTCAAGTTCTGGCACATCTTCCAAAAATATACGTTCCTTTGGATCGATCTTAAGCATCATTCTGACCATCTCGTGCAGTTCCTTTGGCAACGACCTTAAGAGTCTTTCTGCTCCACGTAAAGATTTCTTCTTCTTTTCCTTTTTAACCTCTTTTACCTCAGCTTCAGTTTCAATTTCAGTGGTTGGTGTCGTTGCCAGAGACTCAGTGGTCGATTCAGAAATCAGTTCCTTAATCTTGGTTATTCTAGGATGGTCACTTTCCAATTCTTCTTTAGAGAACTTCGCCAAGTTGGAAGTATCCAATCCAATACTTCTTTCGACCTTCTCTTCATGGTAACCGGTGCCGGCTTCAGCGATTTTGATTTTCTCTTCTTCTATTTCAGCAAACGCCTTATAACTAAGATCGGAATCCTTAGGAATCTTCCATGGGAACCTCTTCATTTGCATACAGCAGAAGATAATGGCAATCAGCCAGACATCGGCCAACCGAACATCGTAACCCTTTTCTCCGTATTCAAAGACTTCTGGTGCCAAGTAAGGATCGGAACCGACGATTCCAACGGCAGTCATCAATTCCCATTCACGCAGGGTATCCGATTCGTATCGACGGAACTGGAAAGCCAGGCCAAAATCAATGAGTTTCAAGATCCCGTCTTTCGTGACCACACAGTTATCAAGTTTCAAATCACGATGGGCCAACCCGTGTTGATGTAAATGTAAAGTACCATTGATGATCTGCTTGATATAACAATACGATTCCTCCTGGGTCATCAACCCACTCATGACTAAATTGAAGAAATCAAATGGACAATATTCCATAACAATATAGTACTCGTACTCCAGAAGCCTTTTATGTTGTAACTCTTTAAGCAACTCGTATGTGACGACCAAGTTTTCATGGTGTAAGATTTCCCCGATCTTGTATTCGTTGATCACTTTGGTCTTGTAATCGATATCCAGTTCGCTGGGAAGTCTAGTTCTAAACTTCTTGATGGCAAACACCTGGCTTGAATCTGCTTTCAACGTGGCAAGAGATACCAGGCCAGAAGCACCGGTTCCAATGATTCGATCCAACCTGGTATATTTTTCAAATTCATCACGATGTTGAACCTGGCTCTTGGATACTCCACTGGTATCGTTGTGTCTATCGGAGCCCAGGATCTTGAAGAATCTCTTCAAGCTATGTTTCTTCTTCTCCTTCTTCTCCTTCTTCAATTTATCCACCACAGCAGGGAGAATCGAAGTCAGTTGGGTCAGATTCAGAGACAGTGGGGTGATACTAGGATGGACAGGGGTAGAACTGGTCGAGTTGAAGTTATTGGTGTCTCCTCCATTACCATTACCGTTACCGTTGGATATGTGGCTCCTCCTCATCATAGACGAAAGCGACAGAGACAGGTTGTTGGAGCTTACATTTTTGGATTCTCTATCCTTGAAGATCGATCGATGGTGGCTACTGGTCGAAGCATTATCATCGTTACTATTGTTGTTGCTATTGGGCACACCAAGATAGGAGCTCTGACTAGGGGTGGAAGGACCGGAGGACTTGGTCAGTTGGTGGTCCTTGGAATGGGAATGGGAATGGAAGGGGGAGTGTGAAGAGGAGTCCTTATCTTTGCTTCCGAAGAACCGTTTCTCTTTCTTGTCAAAGAGACCCATTACAACAAGCAGGAATTATATAAATAGGTATATCTATGTATCTGATAGATATGAATTAGCTTCTATAGATCAGAGTGTATTTCTAATAAATTTAATGATATCTTGTATCAGCTTCTAATAGATCTATGATATCCAATGGTTCAGTTTCTAATAGATAACAATGTATTAGCTTCTAATATCTATGATATCCAATGTACAGCTTGATATCTGATGTAATATATCAGCTTAATAATCGCTGTACCTCTAGGGGCTTTATTGAGGAATTGTGAAAACACAAAAGAAGCAAAAGAAAGCACAGAAAAAATTGGCAAAAACCCCGAAATCAACGCTACCGAATTCCTTTTAATTATCCCGGCAGGACACCCCAGGCAAAAATCAATGGTCGAGTAAAGTGGGCTGTTCGGAGAATGGGAACGCACTCCACCGCGGCAGGAAAGGGGCGGAACAGGATGTGGGACGGGAAGGTTGCGGTAGAGCGGTAGAGAAGGGTGGTAGAGAAGGGTGGTGGAGAAGGGTGGAAGAATGTAGAGCCGAGAGTTGTATACAAGATTACTCTCAATGGGTCACTTGTGGGTTACTTGTTGATTGTAGGTAGATTACGGTTGCTCATTGCTTAGAGTTGTAGATACGGTTGAACGTGGTGGGGAAAGGCTGGGACTGGGGAGGGTTGCGGAATTAAGAGTATCTCCATGGATTTAAGCGTGGTGGGCATGAGAAAAAGACAAGACAAAAGGACTTGTTATGTGATAGTGCCAAAAGTCCGCCAAAAGTTCCCCCCAGATAGGGGATGGAGATAGTGCTCCCCATTCCAGCTTATTGTTGGTCATTATTTCTGGATCGGGCTAATACCACTGCTCAAACGCTTATACGGCGAGAAGACGAGAGGCTAAGAAGCTAATTAAGGTTGCTACCGGCGCGGCACAAGTAGTAACAGAAAGTATATATACATGTAGATCAAGTAGACACATAGATGCATGGAATGGATATAGATTAGATCAAGTAGATACGTAGATGCATGGAATGGATATAGATTAGGTAGATAGAAATAGATAGGTAGATACAGATACAGATAGATATATAGATAGATACGTATACATTTATATATATATATAGGTGGCTGAGGAGGTAGTCAAGCCGATGGACTCGCAACACGGCTGGTTTCACCTGGCTCATGAGGGGAGTCGGTAGCAGCCCAACACTGCAAAGTATCAAGACCAATTAAGATCAACTAACCAACTAACCAACTTAATCAACTGAATCAACTGAATCTACTGAATCAACTGATCACCGAACACCGATCAACTAACCATCTTGGCTGCTCCCGGGTCTCCGAAATGTATACTGTTCGTCGCTGTAAAGTCGGGTCCCACTGGATGCTGCCTGTACACTATAGGACGGCAGATCTGTACGGTGTCAACTAAAACTCGCAGTTCATGCAAGTCTAATTACCGTGACTCTGGTAGATAAACTGCTTCTCAGCTCCCAGTTCTCCACACTCTGGCTCCTCTATATCTCTGCATCTCTGGACCTACACTCTGCTTCTTTGCATCTCTGTATCTAACACCTAATTATTCAGATCTTCCAACTTATCCAAATCACCAAATCATCAAATCATCCAGATTGTTCCGATCTACCAACATCTAACCCATCCACCCTCTTGTTCTCGTAAAGCCCTCATGTATTGTCTCCTACACACTATCTTGCAGCCTCTCGCTATCGAACCATGAAATTTACCGACGTTTCCTGGAAATCCCGCCTACTGCAAGAATTTTTCACGCCATTGCCGAATCATGTCGGTATATTACATTGGACGTCGTCCGGATGTGGGTATTTTCTAGCGTAGAATAAAATAGAATAGTATGACACTAGAAAATAATCGATTAAAAAATAGAATAAAAAATATAAATATTGAATAAAAAATAGAATGAAATAATGATATTGGAAAGTATTCGCTTAAATATACGCTTTGATCATATAGTACGTTAGTATATTCTTATATAGCACATCGGTTATTCTCTATATAGTAGACAATTAATTCTCCATTTTACAAGTTTTAGCCTATAGCCAGTGTAGTATAACTTTTTTCTTGCTTATTTTATTTTTTCCAAAATTGTTCATATTCAACGGAAGCTTACCGTTTCTAACGGAACGAACCCGATAACAATCCAACACCTTCATCGTCACTTACATTTTCAATAATAGTCTTATGAACACCTTTCACATTAACCACTGACTCTATAATTCCTCCAGTTCTATATGATCTTGATTCCAGGTGGTTGGCAGTAGGAATAGAAAGCAGAGTCTCCTTGGCTCCTCCTTCACTACTAGATTTACGTTGTTGTTGATGATGTCCATTTTCATCTTGAATAAATCTTTGCAGTAACGCTTCTTCATTGTCAGAATATGAATGGTGTTTAAGTTTATTATTAGCGTCTCTGATGGCTCCAGCTTCAGTAGTATGAATGGCTCCATATCCCTTTCCGTTATTTGGTACAGATCTATTTGGTCCAGGAATTACAGTATCAATTTGTGGTCTTTTAATGGTGACAAATGCCTTATTGGTTTCCAATGGGTTTTTAGCTGGATTCTTAGGAACCCAACTCTTACTACCGTCAATTGGACCGAAAGCAGGTGATTTAGAACCGGTAGCTGTATGATTAGAAGCAACTGCTGCTACAACTGACGGTGACATGGTTACAGAAGGTGAAGACGTGCCTGCTCCACCAACTTGAGAAGAATCTCCATTTTCACGGGTTCTTAAAGGTGTAAGCACAGCAGTATCCAAAGAGTTTCTTTTCAGATCAGTATGCAGAGTGTTACTTCTAGTATGGTACAAATTATGTAAATAAGAGGTCAAATTGCGTTTGGTTAAAGGTCCAGGTTGCTTTCTTTTAATATTTTTGTTGATATCGATATATACATCGGATTCATCAACAATTTCTTCACCAATAAGTTCTTCAATGACGTCTTCTAAAGTTAAAACACCCATGGCCCCGGTAGGTTCACCAGGACGTTCAGAGACAACAATCATATGAGATTTACCTTCTTGGAAATAATTCAAGATATTTAAACAAGAAGTATCACCACTAGTTTCGGGTAAAGTGGCCAATGGGAACAGAGCCACTGGGAGAGCATCTTCAGGGTCATAACTAATTAAAACACGAACTAAAAGCATACCAATGAAATTCATTGGTTCATTAGGTAAATGGATAGGGATTCTAGAAAACCCGGCATTAAAGATTTCTTCCACAGTTTCTTCGTTAAGGATAGTATCAGCGGACATAGTATATACACGGTCGATTGGGGTCATAATTGCAGCTACTGATTTTTCTTTTAAATCCAAAACGGCCAGGATAATGGTAACTTCATCTTGATTTAACCGTTCAACCCCCATAGTCTTATGTAAAGTGACCAAAGTTTTCAATCCTGATTTCTTATAAACAACCCCGTGGTCTTCACCTAAAAGGTAATCCAATAACAACGAGATTGGATAAGCAATTGGATACATAATATACATCAATACCAAGACAAAAGGAGCGAAAAGAGATCCTACTTGTAAACCATATCTAACACAGATAGATTGAGGGATAATTTCACCGAAAACAACAATCAGAGCCGTGGAAGTCACCACAGCAGGCCAACCGCCACCAAGACAATTATCCAAGACAATTGGTAAAGTTTCATTGGTAATAACATTTGAAAGTAAAAGAGTAACAAGAACCCAATGTTTACCTCTACCGATAAGACGTAACACTTTTCTAGCGTGTTTCCTTTCTTCAACTTCACCAGAAGTGGCGATAACTTTCAAATAAACTTCATCTTGGCCCATAAGACCCAAAGTAAGACCAGCGAAAACACCACCAGCAAGGACCAAGAAGACAGAAGTGAATAAATTGATATAGAATTCTTCTTGAGTCATTGGTTCATGGACTTTAGAAGCCGGGGTCACACCGTCAGCAACCCCTCCTGCTCTGGCGAATATCGGTAAAGCTTTAACTACTTGAACACATTGTGAAAGGATCAAGACTAGTTTGGCAATAGCACTTCCCAGATGAACATTACGGTATCGGGACATATAGTTTGTATGTGGATGATTAAACTAATCAGAATAAAATACCCACCCTATTAAAAAGATTATAAATTATAAACTTTCTGTAAAAAAAATTGAAATCTTTGAAATCTTAAAATTCAAATGTTTATTATTAATATAAATTAATTTAATTTTAATTTTTTATTATTCATTAATTTATTAACTTCCTCGTGAATTTTATTATTTATTACGTGAAAAAGGGAGTGTCTGACGCTAAGTGGGAGCTGGAAGCTGAATGCCTTAGGCACTCCACGCCACCTGTTCGCGAGGTGTGCGATCAGTGCTAGCAGTGCAAGAACGCTTGAGGGATTAACTCGAGGAGAAGTGGAAGGAGAAGAAGGAAATGTATAAGGATAGTGGTAACAGAGATTAATAGACGTCAAGGATAGACATAAGGATAAACATTAAGGACATATACGAGAAAGGAAAAGATTACGGATAGACATTAACAATATTGTATGTGAGATTAAGAAAGAGATTAAGGGTATAAGCCTCTGTCTCAGAACCGAGGCGATGTCAGTTATCCAGAGGTATACCGTTGGTGGTGCTGGAGAATGCTGCACCTAAAATGGCTGGAAATTATAAATGGCCAAATGGAATAAAGAAAATATAAATTAATGAAGAAAATTAATAAATAATGATTTAATCGTACATAAGTGAGTTATTAAACAATACGTGGTGAGTGAGTGATTATCCGTGAACAATCCGTGAACAATCCGTGAACAATCCGTGTACAATTCGTGGGCATGGAATTCAGATAAGAACCGACATAAATCCGTAAGTATCGGTGTTATTTTAGTATCAGTAACAGTATTATATAAGTATCAGTGTAGTAGCAGCAAGTGACAATTCATCATCAGTGATTAGGAGCAACGCTAATCAGCCTAAACCAGGGCATCTGAAAGGTTCCACGGTCTTCCATCAACTCCAATAAATGTGGCTCATCTAATTTCTCCCAAAGATAGCAACCGTGGATCTGTACGGCTGTGCCTGGGTGGAAACTTGTGATCAGCTCAGCATTAATACGTGCTGCTGGAACCGACCAGGGAGACGGCACGCCAAGGAAAATTGGCCAAACTCTTAGAGTTAGCAGAAAGTTAGACTCAAGCATTAGATCATTTAAGTCGGCAATTCGTCAAATTCGTTATTCATAGAGATTACACTTGTTATTAGATTTATATTCTTATTCGTACTCTTCTTTGTCTCTGATGGACAGTACCTGTCTGTGCATGAACTGGATTGGATAATCCGAGAAGCATAACAGAAGAAGGTCGGCCAATGCAATGGTACTAATTGCTTCTTAAAAGTGGCTGCTAGAGCATCTATGATTCTGCTGCCTGACCTATTTCAATCCAAGTGTAGCAACAGAGTGTGGTAACAGAGTACAGTAACAGACGTCTATTCTTGGCATCATTATTACCAGTGCTCTTGTAACCAAGTTGTCTCTCAATCGTAATGCTTCCAAAGCTTTTCTGTTATTCTATGATATCTTGGCTTTCTTCTCTCTTGGCTCTCGGCTCTTGGCTTACTTATATCTGTGACCAATATCTACTACTCATATCACTCATATCATTCATATATACTCATATATACTCATTTACAACATTTAATAACTGCTACATTACAAAAACTGCTACTACTACCAACATTAATTTATTACTATACTCATCTAGTCATCCTTATAGCCCATGGTACCTAGCAGCGGTAGCACTTCTTAAATGCCGATGAGCTCTTATGGAGCTGTATAGAGCTGTATACTCTTGCTCTTGCCTAGTTTCTAATACAATCGGCTGGGGTGGAAACTATGTTTTCATAAACCAACAAAATAGAAGTTAAAAGTGCTGTGATCCCAAATAACAACGTGGAGTCCATTTGCTTGAAACTCAAACACAATATTATGATCCCAATAGGCACTCTAGGCATAACTCTCCAGAACCGGGTGACCAAGAATTCTCCTTTACGTTCATGACTTCTATCGGTGAACCCCAATGCTGCCATACATAAAAGGGCTACACAGAGAGATCCAGTGAAAAAGAAAGAAAGGGCATACATATTTGGTTCTTCTTCTTCACCTTGAGAAGCAAGTTCACCTGCTCTTTTCAACAATTGAATAGCCGCTTTGAAATATACGTCATGTTCAGTGGTGGATTCACCGCTAGTGCCACTATTTTCGCCTTCACCAGATGAAGATTCATGATGTTCTGAAACCTTTTTGGAGAGTTTTGAATGGTCTGAAGCAGTGATTTCACCACCAGCGTCAGCAGCCAACACCAAGGCTGCAATTAATGGGAGATGAAGGTAAATCCAAGAAATGGCAGAGGTAGCACTTCTTCTTAAACCATGGGTCGCCTTAGAAGACATAGATCCATTATTATAAATCCAAAAGAGATTATAAGCAATTAAAATCATAAAGAACCCTCTAGCGTATTTCACTGAAAAAAATGGACCCAAAGGTGATTCTGCAACAACTTTATATAAGAATTCACCAAGGGCAATGGTCACAAAAGTACTCATTCTTTCAACTTCATGTTCAATATTTAAAGCAGTTGAAGTGGTAAGTTTCAATTTCTTCTTAAGCCATGGGTGATAGCAGATGGAGAAACATAAATTTTCCAAGAAAATGGTACCAATGGCAAGACCAATTTTACCTCTAGTACCCAAGAAAATGACAGCAATCCAAATACTACAAGTAACAAAGATGGTACTTGCATATATCCTCATTTGAACCCTATGTTCAGGGATATATAATGAATATAAAAATAATGACAATGCAAGGGATACTCTACAAAGAATATAAGGAACCACCACATAAGCAGCACCTTTAGTTCCATTTAAAATTTCACTTGAACTATTGACGTATAAAGTCAATAAAGCTAAGATCCATAAGATATAAGTCTTTTGAGATATATCTTCGTTATAATAATAATTGGTGAAATCTTTAATATCAGCCCAAACTGTCCAACAGGGGATAAATAAAAGTATATATTGTAATAAGGCACCACCACTAGCATTCTCCGAAGCTCTCCCAGCCAAATTGGCAATGATACCAACGTACATTAAATCCAAGAAAAGTTCAGTTTTAGATGAAGATCTTTCACCTTTAGTCCGGTAAAGAACACCATCTTTGAAATAATTAAGGGCATGAGGACGAATGAACCAGATACTTCTCTTGGGACGTTTAATGTATTGAAATTTGACGTCACCGTATTTCCGGATAAATTCATCTTCACCTTCAGAGTCGGTCAATTCATTAGCCTCTTCTTCGATATGAGAAACAATGTTGGCAATTTCCTGGTGACGTCTATCATCATCAGAATCCAGATGACGATGTTGGTGACTAGTCGAGGTTGCTTGTGAAGCAGTGGATTCCCCGCCACCTACGGTATTGGTTATTTCAGTTCCGGGCTCCTTACTTGTCATACTACGCTACTGAAATATTAACTGAAATATTAACTGAAGTACACTGATATACACTAACAGAAAGTAAACAAAAAATCTAGTTCTCCCTGATATTTAAACTAATTCGTCGTTTCCAAATCTGGACTATTATAGACTTTCTGGGGCTGGAAATGCTTCTATGCACATTGCGAAGCATTATGCGGGCAACTGCGATGACTTCGGTAATCACTGATAAAGAGAGTGTAGTCTTGTTTGTTCAGCTAGAGGGTGTACAGAGGGGTATACAGAGACTATACAGATACGCTACAGATACACTACAGAGAGTATACATAGTCTACATATAGACACATAAACACATAGACACATAGACACATAGACATAGTCTTGAGATACAGGGATCCTGGTGTTTCAGTTCTCTTCAGGGCCCTCACCTTGCTGTACTCCAGTAACCGTGCATGAAGCAAAATAAATAAATAATAAACACAGTAGCGCACTAATTCCTACTATTATTCTACGCGAAAGATTCCAGTCATCACGGTAATCGATAGGGTGTTACGCTCCGTCCTCTTCATTATGTCTACCCTTTACATTCACCTCACCTACACCACCCCTTCACTCGCCTCTTTACACCACTAACATTCACCAACGATCGAAATCCATTTACTTTTCTTTCTACATTTATTTTCATAGCATCTTATTTTCTAATACCTTTCCGTTACAATAACTCTGGTATGAAACTTACCGCCTGTCCTGCCCTGGTCTCTTGTTCGTCCCTTCTTTTCTTGGCACTGTTATGGCGGGGCTGACCCTTAAGAGAATGAAAAGCAAAGATAAAAATATTAAGAATATAATCACGTGAATGCACACGTGCTAATAAACATATCGTGACTTGGATCACGCGCACCTGCATACAAACCTACCAATGAAATAGTGATAAAATATAATAAAATTAAGTTTTTTACAGCCATTTTAAACCCCATCTAAATATGCCACCAAACCCATGGGCCAAACGTGATGCCTGGAGATACCAGGCCCAATTTACTAGATTCAACAGATACAAGAATGCATTCCCTGGTTTAGGAATTGCCACTGTTGCTTTCACCGCCTACGTGGCCTACGAACAAATGTTCTTAAAGAAGGACGACCACCATGGACACCATTAGATATAAAAGGGGCAGGAATTAATTATTTGAAGTCATAGAATATACGATACAATCAGATCAGCTGTAAATGGATAGATAAGACAGACCATACGATCCATAGTCTTAACCAACCATAGTAAAATCCCTACTTAACATACACTCTTATAATCTTACATTACTATACTCTTAATCTTCTACAGTCTCTATGCTCATGATGCATTACTATATACATATACTTAGTTGTTCTTTTCAGATTCCGGCTTAGCAAAAGAATCCAGTGGGTTTTCTTCAATTAAATCCCAAATCAGCAGTTCAGTCAGAGTAACCACTTCCTTACCAGAACTAGCATCACCGTTATTGGATTTTTTGGCGTTAATAACTTGAGTACGCTTACTAGCGTCTTTAACCCATTGATTAATTGATTCTTGTTCCTTTTCAAGACCCCATTTAATATTAGTAGATCCAAATACTGCCCCAGTCATTTCTGATTCTTCTTTAGCAATGGTACTATTAATTTCTTCTTCCATTCTTAATCTATAAAATTCAAATCTGGCCTTATCATAAGCTTCAAAAATATCTAATTTTTCGTTATGGGCTAACCAAATTGTTCTTTGAACTACACTTTCACCATCTAATGGTTTATATAATTGTAATAACCTGGACCAATCACATTTACTATTAATATTGGCTTCGTTACCTTCAATAAGCATTTTAGGTCTGGTGAATTCCCATGGATGTTGATGATAGAAAACATCTCTTAATTCATCTTCAACGAATTGTAATTTAGGAACTCTTGATATTTCTTTATTACGTTGTTTACGGTCAGCATCGGTGGTACGGGTTTTGAAGAAAGTTCTGAATGGATCATCATTCTCTGGTTTCTTATGAAGTCCCTTGGCAACGTCTGGTCTCTGTAATTTATTAACAATAGTATTAGATTTTTTGGTTAAATCAGTGGCTGGTGGGTATACACCAACGGCTTTGAACCAAGCTGGTTGTTGTTGTAAACCACCTTTGGCAAGAAGGATCGAAGTTTTCTCGAAAATCGTGGTTGCCTTGGTCTGGAGCTTCATCGCGTCTCTATCTCTATCTCTAGATCGTCCTCCACTCGTAAGAAAAGTATATTCCGTAAGGTATATTCCTCCAACTTCGCAAGTGAATTCTTCTTTAATTCTTTGATTGAGAAAATTTTTGAGGCTCCGAAAATGCAGGATTTTTGTGTTTTTACAATTTTGAGATTTTGGCTGTAAAAAATGTAAAAATGGCTGTAAAAATAATTGAGATTTTTGGCTGTAAATTTTTGGCTGTAAATTTTTGGCTGTAAAAATTGGCTGTAAAATATAAAAGAGAACAGCTCGAAGGCACCAATTGCAACCTGCCACAAGGTGAGTTTTTTGGGTGAGTTGTTATGGATATTCTCCATAATCATCTAGTTCGCTTGCTAGCACAAACCAGATCAAGACCTACTTATGCCAACTTGATAAAATCCCTTGTTAAGGATAACCAAAAGATCTTACAAGAGAAATACCATGCCACCTCTAATGGAGACATATATCGTTCCATATTAAACCCACAAAGACGGTATCTGGGTGAAAGCCCCCTTGATCATATTGCCAAAAACCATCTGATTATCAATGAACGTAGATCCAACTTTGATGATTTCAAATTCCAATTACACGGGAACCCAAGACAGGTGACCCAGTTTGAAAACAAGAAGTATAATCCAAGGAATTTTACCAATAAATCCTTTGAATCGAATAAATACGGTGACTATTCACATATAGATCATAGAGCCTTATTCCATGCCTATGATAATCTCCCCTTCCCACAGCCATTATTCATGGAACCCAACTTATTAAACTTATTCCTTAAATCTTTCCTTTACAAGAAAGATTTCATTCAAGGATACGTAGGGTTTGGTAGGAAATTGGATAAACCTCAAGCAATGTATAACAAATTCAAGACTGTATCCAAAGAAAGACAAGAATATATTGGATTCTGTAATCAGATATTCAATGATTTAAAATCGTGTAAAATAGAAATCTTCCAAACAGAATTAAATCAATTTATCAAATATTTATTTTATCGGGATAATAAGGATATGATTAGACAAATAAGCGATTATTCATTTAGGTTAAACGATGAAAATAATGCAAAAAATGAAAATAATGAATTTAATGACCATGACCATGACAATGACAATAACAATAACAATAACAATAAACATATTATAGAAAATGAATATAACGTAATGACTATGCAAGAGTATCAAAAAGTTGTGAATTCTCTTGAATCACAATCTGAAAATATGACTGATACTTTTAATACCCTCCTTGCAGTTGTTACTAAAAGTGAAAATCTTGAAATCATCGAAGATATCAAATTAAAATTAAATTCAAATTTATTTAAACCTGATAGGAAAACTGTTGGTTTGCTTTTGAAAAATTCAACTAATATTAATCAAGTGAACGATTCGTTAAATTTGATCTTTGATTACAAACTTGTTGTGGATAATAGGACCATAGATGAAGTAATCCATGCATTGTTAATCCATGCTCCCGAAGTATCGTCATGGTTTTTCTATGAATTTTACGATTACGATACAAATATGAATATGAATATCAAACAAAAAACAGCACCAGAAAAAACTGGTGACGAAGACTTGAATGAATCATTTGATTATTTGCATTTGAACGCCAAATATGAAATAATATATAATCAATCCATGATCATTTACGATAAACTTGTTAATACAATTGGATTTGAAAATTTGGATGTTTCACAGAGACAAGGCAGATGTATCCCATCGGAAAGAACATTTTATTTAATGCAAAAATATTACCAAGGAAATAAGGATAATAACCTTTACCGGTTAATGGGGTTATATGGAGTACCAATGAATACAAGAATGTATTCAGCACTTTACGAAAAATGTGATTCTCTTGAAGATTGGAGTAATGTAACGTATTTATTATTAAAAGAGATTGATAAAAATAATTTTATAGAAGCTGAAGCGGTCAATAAGGAAAAGCTTAAAAGTCCCAGAATTGCTTCAAGTTTACAGACGTTCCTTTTGGATGAATTCTCTCAAAAGGAATTGCAACACCAGAAACAATTGAATTATATTGGAGTAGTTAAATTGAATAAGTACTTGGTGAAATCAGCATATAATAGTTTGCTTAGGTTTACAAACGAAAGAGAGGAATCTGCAATTCAAAGTCTTTACGATGAATGGGTTGAAACTGATCTGGTTCATATTCTGCAATATAATAGTGTTGCTAGGAGGAGAATTGTACAAGAGCAAATGTATCTTAGGCGGGCATTTTTGCTTGAGTTGGTTGATTTATTTAAATAATAGATTGTCATAGAAATTGTATATAGAAGAAAAAGAGTGTCCTAAAATCTAACATATTAATATGTTAATGGATAATGTAATTTGGCATTTTCTACTTGGAAGAATTGATTAAATATATAATTATGTTTATAGGTTTATGTTTATATTTTGGGGGATATGATGTGATGATTATTACTATTAAATATTATTATACCATTTCTTCCTTTTCCTTGCCCATTTCCTCCTTGGCATAGAAATCACGTTTTTGTTCACTGACAGCCTTTTCGGTTTCTTCAGCAATCAAATCATCCAAATCATAATCATAATTATTTGGATTGATATCGATATCCAATTTTTCTTTGGTTCTATGGGTCAATTTTTGGTGATCACGAAGAGAAATTTTCACCGGTAAATCGTCCGAAGTGATATTAACTTTATCTTTCAACGCAGAAGTTCTTGCCTTAAACTTTGAAGTTATAGTGTTGCCATTTTGGTCAGAGTATGTATCTCTTTGATCTGGAGGAACATAGCCTCCGAATGAACTAGAGTAAGCATCTTCGGAGCTGGTGTTCAGTTTAGTATGCTGTTGCTTCTTCTTGGTTATACCATTTGATCCCTTTTCGATGGTGGTAAGACCGGAAATATATGGTAAGTATAGGATAAAAGCTACAATTACAATAGCAACAAACAACAATACAAAGAACATGGTATAAATGTCTTTAGAATTTAAAGTGATTGAATTCAATGTGATCTGAATTCTATGTGATTGAATTCTTTCTTTCTTTTTTTTTTGATTATTATTTTTTTTGCTTTATTTTGGAAACGTTCTAAATAATTATCCTGAGGTCAGAAACCGCATACAATAATAATCATCAACCGGTTAAACCACTCGGAGGGTGGCCGGCTGAATCAAAGTGCATGAGGGAGATACGGGAACGACGGTGAGAGGATTTACCGCTGACATTTCTCTCGCAGCTCATTCCCTGCCTCGACCCTAAGTTCTAAGTGGGCATAGTTGGAGTGTAGAGTATAACTAGGAAGGTTGTGCAGGACCCAGCCACAGTAATCAATAGAGAAAGAGAGAAAGGAAGAACACCTAGAATTCGCAAAGCCAAAAAACTATTCACTCCAGGACAAGAAGGAGAAGAAGAAGACATTTATGATGTTGAGTCGCTGTTTCAGATCCAGTATAGGCAGAGCAGCCAGGAGTCAAGTTGGCGCTGGCTTTGGTATCAAGAGACTGCCACTCCCAATATTAGCGATGAGATCAGTTGCACAACCACCATTGAGATACCTCAGCATAAATGTAAAGAGATCTTATTCATTAACCACAGAAGGAGAAGACATTAATGACAAAATCGATAAAATCAGCGATAACGAATACTCTAGATTAGCAGATGAGTATTTGGAAACCATTACCGAGGAATTAGAAGTACTTAGTGACGATCACCCAGAGATTGAAGTCGAATATTCACACGGAGTGATGGAGTTGGCGGTACCTCCACATGGAGATTATTTCATTAACAAGATGGCAGTAAATAAACAAATTTGGTTAAGTAGTCCTATTACTGGGCCTAAAAGATATGATTTAATAGGAGGCAAATGGGCAACTTTAAGAGATGATACTACTTTGACTGCACTTTTGGAGGAGGAGATATCGTCTGCAATCGGACAAGACTTTAAATTCGAAGCCGTTGAATTGTAGCGATACTATGCTGCTGACCACAAGTCTAACAGCTTAACCAAATAAAGCTTAAACCAAATAAATCTATCTAATGAAGAATATTGAAACATATAATTGAAACATATAATTGAAACATAAAGCTTAAAGTATTAATTGGTATTAATTGCATCAGCTGTAGCAACACTCTCTAAGGCACCCGCTCAATATCTCAATATTATAATATATTCATTGGTAGAGGGTAGGTCTGTTGGTTAAAGTGTTTAGAAGTATCTGGCGATGTGTGGAAATGTATATAGGCAAACTAACGTATCATGATAATATACAACATCTATAAGCTATACGTCTAATCTATCTATATTCTCTAAATCCACATGCAGATGCCTCTCACTTGAGCTACCGTATACCTTTGCCCTCTTGCTCTCGTACATCTATCTCCCCATCTCATAACTTCTCTTTTCTTTACAGACTGCGGGTTCCTTCTTTACGCCTTTATACTCTTCTTTTAAAGTTCTTCGCCCTAGGTTTTATCGCCTTTGATCTTCGCTCTGGTAGTTCACTATATGATCTTATCTTTAATTGCCTTCTTCTTTTTTTTTTTTTTTTTTTTTTTAGTTTTTTTAGTTTTCCTTATACTCTTTCTACACTGAAACCTGCTGGTGTATTGACCCGATATTCTTTTTTCTTGTAGTGGGATGCTTGCTTAGCTATGGCACCCGTGGTTCGTATTCGAGGACCGCAGCGGGGCCTGAGTAAGGTCCGTATACTACGGGGCTGGGAGGTGGTGGATGGCAACAAACGACGTATATTCAAGGCCATCATAACGCTTCCAAGAGACAAACTAGCCCTGTTATCTGAACCCTTTGCTCAGTCTAACAACACTTATTCCAATAGTACCAATAGCACCAATATCACCAATAATACAAATAATACCAATGATACCAATCTAGATGAAGATCCAATCTCGTCCTCTGACGACCTTTCGTCGCTCGACTTCGAGCTCAACCAGGCCCTTTCCAGCACAACCACTGTAGGGCCTGAAAATGATAAGAAAAATGGCCACCATTATGTGGACAAAGCCACCCAAATAGAGCCAACCCAAATAACGCCTGCAATAGAGACCATTCCAAATGCCATTCAATCCATTATGCTGCAAATACACAGTAGCTCCATCGAAGGATTAGATTTCATTCCTGGTTTAAACCAACTCTTGCACGACAAGACCCCTGTAGACAATACACATGTAGACGAGCAGCCATTTGTAAAGAAAGAAAAGGGGACTTCAGGAACTCTGGGTACTCTGGATATTGCTTTGAATTCTTCTGTAGACCCCTCGAAGATTCCTCCTTCTTCATCCTCTCTGGCTGGCCCTGAGTACAGAAACATCCCCCCTAATCTCCGGCTGATGATGAATAGGGAATTGGCAGACGACGACGAAATGGGGTCCATTAGCAAGATGATCTTTTCACTTAAGGATCCTCTTTCGGCCACCAAGATATCTCTTCCTGTAAAGTCGATCTGCTGTAGTCATTTCGAATGCTTTGACTACGAGACTTTCTGTCAATATAACAACATTCCCTTGAGTATACGGATGCTAACTCGACGGAACTTGGCCCGGATGAGCTTGGAGATGAAGAAATTGGAGAAGCGAATCAATGTAGTCAAGACCGGTAGAAATGATGGTCCTGTCAAACAAGGTGGTTTCAACGGAAACATTAACAGCTTTGGCAGTTCAACCCAGAACAGCCCCAGCATCTCTACCAATCATAACAATAAGGATATTTTCTTCAAGTTGCATCCAGCTTACTACTCGGCGCCACCTCGAACCTACAAATGTCCTATCTGTGACCGACCATTTGGCTTGGGAGAGATGCTTATTTCGGACACATACAATTTCTTTCTTAAGACCACCCCCAAAGACGTTACCCGTGTAGAGTTGGTGGATATGGTACGTTACCGTATTCTTGACGATCTGGCTGGTCTTGGCCGGTCAGCAGAGCCAATAGAGGAGATTATCGTGCTAGATGATGATGATGAAGATGAAGATGAAGATGAAGATGAAGATGAAGATGAAGATGACGATTATGAAAAAGACTCCTTTGTACCACCCTTGCCGGCCATGGACAGTGCATACGAAGACAAGACTTTGGACAGCAGAGAGGCCAGCGTGGACGTGTTTGACGATGGGTTGGACGAGGAGTTTCTTGGGATAGAGAAGGACACGGGCAGTGGGAGCTGGGAGGACCCGGTTACCATAGACTAGACACAGCATACAGAGGCTTTTAAGAGGCTCATAAAAGATTCATAGAAGTTCATAAGAGACCCATACAGAGACTCATAGGGCCTATATTTGAGAGACCATACAGAGACCTATTTAAGAAGAGCATATAGATTAGTAAATATTAGGTAAATATTAGGTAAATATTAGGAAAATCACAGATCATATGTCTATAGGAATATTACACATTATTACCAATTTTATAATACTCTATACCATGAAGATGAAGCACACCTTCTTCTTAGTCCTAGTCGTACACCCGTACACCTGTACACCAACATTGTTCTCACACGATCCTCCCAGTCTTTATCTCCTTCCAGCTGCTCTCCCGCATTTACATCACCATCCCTCCTGCACTGAGCCCCCTCACGTGAGGCTCCTCTTTTATGTTCCATAACCACAAGGGTTAAACTGTAAAACCTTTTTTGAATGGGTATTGTGTGGCCACATTAGTTTATATATAAATTTTGATTTCTTTCTTTTCTAGACATGAGTTTGGATCATCATAGCCATCGTCTACCGTCTTTTCTGCCTCTAATGAAAGACTCCTTGTCTCCGGATCTCGACTTGCAACAGAATTGCAACCAGCAAAGATTGCATTTACTTGATTTGCTGCAAAACGGCCAAAACATCCTGAATGGGTCTCTTGACACTATAATCGGGGGCCAAGTGTCATCCAGGCTGGCTGAATTTGGACAGAAACTTGAAACCAGTGATTCTATGTCCCAAATACTTGCACCGGGGGTACTAACCCACGAGGTATTGACCTCAGGACCTCTTATCCAGCCACAGAGATCATTACTAAAAGCCAATGATAATAATAATGCTACCAATAATAATAATAATCCTAATGATACTACTACTACTAATAGTAATGATACTACTTCTACCAATATTAATAATACTATTAATAATATTGGTGATAATTCTAACACTTCAGATGCCATTTCAGATGCCATTTCACAGTTTGTCCATGGGTACATGCACGGACACATCCATAACCACGGAGACCATACCCACATCCATGGCCATATCCACAACCACGACCACTTGAAAAACGAACCTCCAGTGGATACCGATAACTGTGCCGAGTTCCAAGAGGCCTCCTTCTGTGAAGGGGTCGTTTGTGATGAGCTCGATGACTGTTTCTTCAGTCTTTGTGAACCGGAGAACCACGATAGTAAAATTAAAACTTACGAACCCATCAACAATAGTCATAATAGTCACAATAGTCACAATAGTCACAATAGTCAAAATACTGAAGATATCATTGGTGAATGTGTAGACTCACTTTGCTACCCTCAGCTGGGGAAAAAGCCTCTTTTCAAGACTTTGATTAACAATATCCAAAGAGAAGCTGACGGCTACAAGGAACCTTCCAAACGTAGACGTTTGGATATCCATTTCCCCCATATCTGTCACATCGACGAAGAAGAGTTTGAAAACGTGTTGGATGCAACTCAAGTACCTGGAATAAACCCAGCAGATGAGCAGAGTGATACCAACAAGAATCAAAGTCAAAATCAAAATCAAAATCATAGCCACAATCACAACCACAATCATAGCCATAATCACAGTCATAACCATAACCACAGCCATAACCACTTTCATGACGAACATGGATCTATCCACAACTCCTGCTTCCACGCAAAGATCCCCCTCGAAACACCTTCGACCAAGACTCTCAGTGATTACGAGTTCTACGTACAATTTAATAACTTTAACCGCTTAATTGGCCAGCCGGAACCATACGATCCACCTCTTTTCCAATGTCAGTGGGATAATTGTTTCAATACAGTTCTGGATGATACCTTTTTAAAACACTTACAAGGCCATTTGGCTGAAAAGGAAATGTACTCGTGTGAATGGAAAGACTGTTCCCACGAAGAAAAGTCTTTGCAAGGATTACTTGAGCATTTGGGTACACATAGACTTGGGCATGGCCATTCAGATGATATACTCTACCACCACAATACTCCAACAGATCCCAATAAGTACATGTCTACTTCTGAAGAAACCACTACTAATAGCTCTTTGTCAGATACCAATACTAACCTTGATTTTCCTGTTCTTCATGACAACAACACTTATAGCGGTATAATTTCTCCTCCATTGACAGACAAAAACCTTGCTCTGCCATATATGGATAATTTAACAGCTCCTCAGGAACCTCAGGCTCAAGCTCAGGCTCCAGTAAACATTACTGCTCTTAAGATCCTTCCTACTGACCCTAATCAGTTATTTGAAGAAGATGATGACCATGAAATGTGGTGTGGAACTCATCATCACGATGGAAGGGTTGGATCTGGTTCTGATAGTTGTGATAGTTGTGATCTGCTTGAACCCAAGCAACACATTTGTCAATGGGAGGTCGATGGTAAACCTTGTGGTACCATTTTGGAAGATGAAGGGGCACTCCAAGATCATTTAATCGACCACATTGGACTGGGGAAATCGATATACTATTGTAATTGGGTAGGATGTGAGAGACACGGAGGTAAAGAATTTACCCAGAAACAAAAATTACTTCGTCATATCCATATTCATACCAGATTTCGTCCATGTGTATGTAAAGTGTGTGGGGCAAAATTTGCAGTACCTCTGATGCTTAAACAGCACCTGAGAATCCATACTGGAGAGAAACCTTATACATGTAATACCTGTGGGAAGACTTTCAGTACTAGTTCCTCGTTACTGATCCATAACCGTGTACACACAGGAGAACGACCATTAGAATGTAAATGGCCAGGTTGTGGGAAAAGATTCAGTGAATCACTGAATTTAACCAAACACATGCGCATCCATACCAAAGAGTATCCATGTGAGATCTGTGGAGAGGTTTTTGACAAAAAGAAGGATTACACTAAGCACTGTAAGACCCACAAGGCATAGAGAGATAGAAACTTATTAAATTACATAAGATACAATTGGGCCGGCTCATAAGATTACATATAATAGCATTTAATATTTTGCTCAAGAATAGACTTAAGCTATACTTGGGAAGCTGGATCTTCTCCAAGAGAATTTACATAAATATATATAAATATATTCACATATTAATACTTAGTACTTTTTCTAAATGTATTTTTAACTTTATCATAATATCTTAACTGTTTAAATTTTCCAATATATATAAACTATTAAACTTTGACCCACTACAAATATAATCTTCACCTTTATCACATTTATCACCTTTATATTCTTAGCCTCATGGTTATAGTGCCTCCCACTTGACGCAAAACAAAAGTACAAACTCGTACATCCCCTCCCACTTATAACTTCAACTCTTTTTACAACACTTTTTTTACCGCACTTTTTTGACCGCACTTTTTTTACAGCACTTTTTAATTTTCATTCCATCAATTGCACCATGACTCCACCAAGAAGATTTGGGATCAAGAAGTACATAGAGAAGATTCCTTATTCTGTGAAACCGTACGAGTTTCCTCCACTCTCTGCCGTCCACTTCCTGGAACTTCCAAATAATGGTTTCGGTGTAAACAACTACTACATACCCAAGACAAAATTCGGCCACTGGCCAGTGTACTTGAAGGTTCAAAATCTTAAGACCACTACGGAAATAAAACGTATTCAAGGAGATATCAATGTTTTCAAGCAAGACTTGATGGCCCAGATCCCAGAGTTACAAGACCACGAAGTCGTAGTCAACACCAAGGCAAACTACGTGAATGTCAAGGGTGATGTGGTGGAACAAGTTAAGGCCCTCTTTGACGCAGAGATCAGCGTCAACTGAATCAATAGAATGTAAATAGTAATACAAATCATTAGTTAAGAATTGTAGCAAAGAATAAGACAAATAAAATGAATAGCAAATGAGTAGAGTATGAATAGAATATGATAGTAAATAATAGTAAGTGGTAGTAAATGAATAAAAATAAATACTAAATGAGTACTAAATGAATAGAAAAGGAATAATAGCATATTAAGAGAAAAATGAATTTAATTTTATTACTTTGCGGTATACTGTACTCTACTCTGCTCTGCTCTTACTTGTCTCTTATATTGTTCTCCTCTATGGGCCAGCCAACTCAGGAGCAGCCTCCGACGATGGAGTGGCTGAATCTTGGTTGTCAAAGGCAAGCTTACGAATATGATCAATCCATGGATCTTGTAATAACTCGGCAGCACTAGGACGTTTCTTGGGGTCATGTTCAAGACATTTGGATACGAAAAGTCTACCTGGCTCACTAAGCTGATCCGCCAGCGGGAGCTGTGGTTTATGGCCAGCTGCAATGTTATACATGATAGCCCATTCATTATCAAGATTGGCCCATGGTCTCCTACCGGTAGCCATTTCAAGAACACAACAACCAAGAGACCAGATATCCACTGATCCATTCCGATCCAGTGCCAGTCCATTGATAACTTCTGGTGACATATACATAGGAGTACCTGTCATAGAACCCGCTGGTGGGGCTCCAAGGTGTCCATTATTGTTATTGTTGTTGTTCGTACCATTATTATTATTTCCGTTATTACCTTCAGTGCTATGGTTACTACCATTACTGTTAGCGCCCATGTTACTTCTTGTTCTTCCACTGGTAGCAATAACTTTTGCAGCTCCAAAGTCAACAAACTTGATAATACCATTATGATCTAAAAGAATATTCTCGGGCTTTATATCACGATGTACAACTCCACTTTGGTGAAGATAGGCCAACCCTTCCAACATTTGAAGAGTGTAAACTTGAATAACCATTTCATCTTCAATTCTACCATGGGTTAAAAGATTCAGAAGTGATCCTCCTTCACAGTATTCCATAAATATATAAACACGATCTCGGTGAACTTCCACCCCGTGGTATTGAACAATATTTGGATGATTTAAGATTTCCAAAACGGTCATTTCATCACGAATCATAGGAACAATGTTTTTAACCAGTTGAACATCAGTGAATCTAATTTCTTTAACTGCCATAACCCCACCAGTATCTAAATTAACTGCAGCATAAACCAGCCCAAACAGACCTCCTCCAATGAATCTACCCTTTTGCCATCTAATCGAGACCAGCAGGAACAGCAGCGCAAGCAAAGTGACAAATTGATACTCTTGGTCCATAACATCAATGACTTTTCCTACTGGTCTATCCACTAAGTTATCTCTATTTTCTTCGAGTGCTTCGATTTCTTTCAGGACTTCTTCATGATACATTTGGATCAACCTTTCATCGTCTTCAGTATTTTGTCTCAGAGCTGAAAGCTTCAAAAGCTTACGTTTCTCTGCTTCCAGCAGTCTAGCTCCCATAATATCAAAATGAGATATAAGCAACGACATACATCTGGCGACCTTCAATTTCAATCCATAGAATTGCTCTTCTGAAAGAGTGAAAACGTTGAATCCTTTGGTCATTTCCATTGCAAATTCAAGTGCCAAAACACACCATCTAAAGGTCTTTCTGTCGGTGGGAATACAATCATCACAAATAAATGAAACCCAATTGATTGAAAGTTGAATGAGTTTCAATACAATCGTTGATCTACGTTTAGGATCAACGTGTCTTAAAGCATTCTTTGCGTAGTCTCTTGCGTAGATGAAAGAATTGTTAATAAGTTCCAGGAAGTCTGTTTCAGGTGATATTTCTTTACAATTCTTTCGGATAATCTGAACACTATCCAACACAAATAATGCAGTCTTGAAAAAAGCCTTATTAATTCTGGAAAATTCATGGTGTACTTTAGGTAACAGACATCTTTGACCCATTTGACTTCTAAAGATCTCTTCTGGAAGATCAAAAGATTCTTTAATCTGTTGTAATCTATGTGGATGTTGAGCCACTAAAAGAACAGTACCCGATTTAACCTCAGTTAAACAAATCTCGTCTGTAGGCATATTAAACATAGGTCCATCCCAAACAATAGGCTTTGGAGGACACATGGCCAAAACGTACTCAAACATAGAAGCTTCATTTTCAAATGTGTTTGGACAAAGTTCAGAGAGCTCTTCACGAAGTAAATCTGTATATTTCAGTTTGACTTCTCCATCAGTTCCAATGTACCCACCTTGAAGAATTTTAAGAATATTATCTTCTCTTCCTTGTAAACCTCTAGAAGCGAAAAGGTATACCCCTTCACTTTCAATTGATCCAGTGTATACCAAAAAATGGCCAGTTTCTCTTAATTCTTCTAAAAGTATCTTGACTTTTGAAGGTGCAATATCAAAGGTTAAAGCATTGGAAAAATCTCGTGATATTTCTACGAAAAAACGGGCCAACTTTCTTCTCAATTGACCATAGTTTTCGGTAGTAGAAGTATACCATCTATTAAGGTCTGCTGCAGTTGTCTTTGGGGTACGAGGTGGGTTACACATTTGGTAATTTAAATATGCTAAAAGACGATGAACCAATCTACTAGTAAGGGCTGTGATTTGTTCGGCTACAACAACGGAACCACCTTCAAAATAAACACCTAAACATCTCAAGTATCTCCAAGTTTCTTCTAATTCTTCAGGCTCTTTAAAAGTTCTAAATGTCATTGGGTTCCTACTACCATCCAAAAGTTTTCTGTTTAACAAAACAAGAAAATAGCGAACACAACTTAATACAACTTGATCAAACTCGGCCAGTTCTTGTTCGAAAAATTCTTTAACAATCCACCTATGATTGGTATCTGGTCTACAATATTCTGTTATCAATGCTCTAACTTCTAACGCAACGTTAATGTACAGTTTAAAATCATCAATCATTTGATCAATCATCATAAGTGTAGGGTTTTGAAGTCTCATGGCATATTGAAGACGGACGTTAATAATTTCTTTAATAAGTCTAGCTGGTACTAAAAAAAGTTGAATAACGTCATGGATATAATCTGGGAGTTTAAGTAATTCAAAGAGATCTTGCAGACGAATATAAGTAGATTTGGCCTTGATAAACCAAGGGGAAAGTGGAGTGAAAATCCTAGTGTAGAATATCTGTTGCAGGTCTTTTTTCTTCATTAATTGTTCTGCAAGAGAAGTACCGTTGTATTCATGGACATCAAGAGGAGTGATGGCATGTCTTGGCGAAGAAGTAAGTTCATCAGCAAGAGGAGTCAACAATTCATTAGGTTTAGAAACTGTTAATTTCGGCTTTGTACTAGTGGAGGTGGAAGGAGTAGTCGTAATAGTAATTGGATTCCTCACGATGAAAGGAGGATTTTCAAATTCTTCATCCGGAGTTATTTTCAATCCAGCCAACATCTGGGCATTATTATCCATAGAATCGTTTTGATTCGAGGATGGTATGATTGCCGGATTGGTATTATTGTTATTGTTATTTGAGGGACTAGCTATGTTACCGTTATTCTGAGGCAGGTCATCGATTAAAGTATTTTGTGTTGGTGATTGGTCAGCCAACGTAATACTTTGGTCCTGGTTTTGATTTTGATTTTGGTTTCTGAAAGGCAGCAGGGTGATTCCCATAGCAGGGAGCTCGAAAGTAGGCGTGGATAAGCCCGGTTGAGTTGTATTGAACGGTTTTGAAGAAGAAGAAGAAGAAGAAGAAGAGTCTTCGTTTTTGTTATGATCATTTGAGTGGTTGTTATTTTGGGAATCTTGAGGTGGACCTTCAGTGGCAGAATCGATCCATTGCTTGATTCTGTAAATTTGTGCATCTAACCCGTCACGAATGTTTAACCAACTGGTTAATGCATCTAATCTATCATTGAATTCTTTACTTCGACAAATGATTTTGTCACTTTTCAATTCTTCCAAAGTTCTCCAATTGACACAACAAGCATCCCATTTCTCCAAGAGCTCTCTTACTTGAACAATAGCTTCTGGCCCATCGTATTTCACTTCGAACTCCATGATCTCTTGAATCACACTATCGGCCAAAGTTCTCCTAAACAGAACCACTTTCCTTTGTTCATCTTCAGTTCTTCCACAAAGCTTGGCTCTTATCCCATACCATAAACTTTCTCTATACGTCCCATGCAAAAACAGAACTTCCAGAGATCCAATTTTCGTCTTTTCACTTCGGACAACGTCACCAGTAAGTACCAGCAGTAACATATTCTGCCACGCCATTCTATCACTTATGGAAGGATCATCGGCATTGGTGATTTCACCACCCATCAACCGCTGGGCAATATCCAGATCCAACTCAAGATCCAATAACTCACGTTTAGAGTTCTCTTCGAATTCAAAATCTTCGATATCATTGGTATCTTCGTCGGTTGCCACGTCCAGCAGCAGCAGGCCGTCGTCGTCTTCACTTCCAATCCCCTTGGTGTAATAGTCATCGGCCAATTGATTACGGATTCTCCTCAAATATGCCTTTTCCTGTTGTGCATACCCTAGATTTACGTTGGTCCCTATCAGTCTAGATCTGGAACGATTAGGTTTCTTGGTTGTGCCACCACCATTATTGTTGGTGTTTCCAAGATTAGCTGATGATGAAGAGGGGTTGGAAGGAGAAGTAACAGTTAATTCTCCGGTTCCAGCACCAGAACCTCCTGTATTGTTGTTGTTGATTCCATGACCACTTCCGTTTATATCATTGCCGGATTCCGCTCCATTTGATCCATCATTCGATCCATTATTCAATCCATTATTGGTTCCGTGACTGCTTCCTCTTCCTCTTAACTTGGTCTGGGCTGCTGCTGCCGCTGCCGCTGCTGCTGCTGCTCCACTGGGGTTCCTTAAGAGCAGTGGACGCCTCGAACTGAGTAGCAGCCGGTCTAGGCTATCGGCTCCGCTTCTCCTCTCCTTGGTACCATTGCCTCCGGGAGGTTTCTGGCTCATGTCGTAAGCTTCTGATTTCTACTCCAAGAGGTGTTTTTGGCTGTAAATCCTGCTTATTCATAAATTAAGTGGGAGGAAGGAGGTCGCGGTTATGATAAATGCTGGGGGGCAAAGTGGGAATGTAGGCTTTTCTCTCTCTACATACTTACACCCGTACACCAGGTAAAGGTTAAAGATTAAAAAAAAAGCCGTTTTTATTTTGCAACTTCTTACGATAAGGAGGGTGAACCAGGGAAAACACTTGCATTGTAACTGTATTTCGGCAGTTTGGTGGATATCTACTTTTAAAAGGTCTTATATTAGTTAGTGAAGTTCTGTAGCGGTCTATGTGCCTGTATATACTGTAGTTATGGTCTCTTTGTTTGACATTTTGCAGCAGCAACCTCGTCTCCAAACAGGCCTTGGGTTCGATCAATATATCCCCAATGGATCTATATACGAGTTTCAAAGTGTTCCAGGAGATTTTAGCCTGTACTCGGTGGTATCCAGCATTATTTTACACCATTTGAACCTGCCTTACACACAGGTGTTGATAGTGGAAACCATGAACCGTTTCCCGTTCCATCTTCTTCTGGATCTCTCTAGAGACATCAGTACGCGTCTTAGACGTGGAAACAAGGATTCCAGTAGGACTGAATCTGGCGATAATGGTGATAATGGTGATAATGGTGATAATGGTGATAATGGAGGTAGATCTGAGGATATTTTTAATACGGCAGTGGAATCAGGTAGGTTACTGGCGGTGTTTTGTGCTAGTTTCACGTCTCTTTACTCTACACTAATGACCACAGCTAAAAGAAAAACATTGGTGATTATTTGTGATTTCCATGAACTCTGTGAACTATATAAAGCAGAACTAAGTGCCTCTCAACAAGAAGCGATCTTGAAAAACCAGATCGAAGTCAATGCCACTCTTTTGGATCACCAAGATCAGATCCTTGCTGAAGGCACTTTACCTGCTCTTCCAAAGATACCTCCATTATCAAATCTACTTAAAGAATCTCCTTCTACAAGATTTGAAACCCATCTCCAATTGCTATTGTCGGCAATTCCATGTTTGAGTGTGTTAATGGGGGGTCTTGATACAATATACAAGAATCAACATTCCAATTCCCAATTAATGAACTCCCAATCTCCTTCTACTGTAAATGTAGCTAATTCTGGTCCATCGGTGGCCTCTTTTTCGTCGTCACAGCTGGTTTCACAACCGGTTTCACAACTGACGTATAAAAGGCTAGTGCTAGGATCCACCCATGGTCTTATTTCCAAGTACGTAACAGCTAGATTGGCGTTTTACAAAGATATCGTATCGGGTCAATTTGGAGATTTCGTTCAAATACATAACGTAGTCGATGATAGGATGATAATAGCCCGGGTCGATTTTGATGAACTAAGAGGTCACCAAGTAGACAATGGCGATATGCATCTTCTTGACGATGTTTTTGATGATGATCCAGTAGAGGACCCAGTGAACGTATCCAGCAAGGAGAGAACTCTTCTTCCTCCATCTTCACCTCGAGATCCAACAAACTAATATAATGGCGACACGACTACAGTTATAGATGATAGATATATATATATATAGATACATATAGAAATAAAGAGAAATAGATAAACAGAGAAAGTAATAAGATTTTGGTTCTACAAGTGAATTAAACAGGCGGTATGATATTACTCTAATGATATTTAATTATATATGATCAATGCCAGAACGAGTCTAGAATTGATGTTCAGAAGCATCGTAACTCAAGAACTTACCGTTTTGTTCTGGAGTCAACTTATCGGTAATTGACAAGATAGATGATACACTGACTTCAGGAGTAATGAACATACTCTTGAAAGATTCTTGTTGATCCTTAGGGAACAAAGCTAAAGAATCGTTACCCATATCGGTGGAAACTAAACCTGGACTGACAGCGATGATAGTAAAACCTTCTTCGGAAAGTTCGAAACTAAGTTCCTTAATGGTATAGTTAAGAGCAGCCTTAGATTGACTGTAAGCAGACAAACTGAATGGAAGGAATTCGTTAATAGAAGCAGCCAAAGTGGAAATAAAGATAACTTCTCTGGTTTGCTTCTTAATCAATGATGGGTAGACGGCTTGGAAAGTGTAGATAGGACCTAAAGTGTTGGTCTTGTAGTGATCAAGCCACTTGGATCTTGGGGTTTCAAGAACTTTGTAAGGAGAGTCAGAAATAGCAGCATTGGAAACGAAGACATCAATTCCTTCCGGAGCAACTTCAGAGAGCAATTGAGGTAACTTATCAATGGTAGCTTCATTAGTGATATCAAGAGGAATGATTTCAATGTTCTTACGTTCATCCTTCAATTTTTGCAATTCAGTGGCCTTGGTAGGATCACGAGCAGTAGCAATGACCTTAACACCTTCTCTAGCACTCAATTGCTCAGCGAAAGTGAAACCAAGACCTCTATTGGCACCGGTGATGAAGTAAACTTTAGACATTTGAAATGGGGGGTGGAGTTTGGTTGTCTGTTGGTTAAGAAACAGTTATCAATTGAATGAATAATCGATTAATGGAGGTTCTTTGACCATGTTTAAATAGTTTATTCAACGCCTCCAAAAAATATATATGTGTATATCAATAATCGATAGCCGTGGCTGATTTCTTGGGTAAGAACCTTAAAATTAATCGGTAAAGTATTATGTTACAGAATGCTATTTGGTTTATCTCCGCACATAGATAATTTCCCAAAACCCACCATAAATTTAACCACTACCTGGCCTAACTAAATCGAAAACTAATCAAGAAAATAAATTCTGTTAACAAAGACTCATAATAAAATTAGCTTTGCAGAAAATTGGCAGCCAATTTACTAATGATTACAAACTTTAATTGGAAATCCAGTTAATACGGAGTTACCAGATTAGGCTGCCACATACGCTCTCCATATTTTCTAGTGGGCCATCTTTGGAAAGCAATTTAGTAAGTTAGGAATGCGGGCCGAAAATGAGTAGTTTAAACTTTCCAATGCGAGCGGTCGAGAGAGTGAAGGAGCGGAACGGCTGTGCATTACTATGGCATCATCAGAGAAGATCGTCGGGTAAGAAACACATTTATTGGCCAGATGGTTGACAATAGGGGAACAATAGATCTTTGTAGCAGAATCTCAGTGAAATCACTTTACATAAACGCACACACTTATCTGAGTATGTATGAGCAAATAAATTGAATGTCTTACCACGGCTTGTTGTAAAGTATGTGGCAGCTGACTTGTCTATCTTCTGTCTCTGTTTCTGTCACTACTACCTACTACTCTCTGCTGCTCCACTACTACTGCTATTTACTACTCTCTGTTGTTCCATTATTACTGCTATATATTACTGTATGTTGCTGGTTGTGGTATTCTACGCTGTATCTCGGTGCTGTTATTATTTTTTTTTCTTATAGTCTGTCCCTATGCACTTCGATCTCTTTACTCTTCCACGGTTCTTCTGCTTATTATTTTTAATGCTGTCTGACTTTTTCGAGCTTCGCCGTCTGCGTCTGTCTGGTTGCTGTGGGCCAGGAGAATACTCAATCTGGTAACTCAGCCCACCGAGACAATTATGCTGCAACTGTCTGTTTTGGTGTCTCTGGCCCATGGTCTATTTTGATAAACAGGTGTTATTTCCTAGGGTGATACTTGTTTCATAAGACTTCAACTGGTGTGGAACCTCGGTGGAATGCTTTCGAAACTGATACAAGCTGCATGCTGTATACGTCGTACACGCCATACACGCCATACACGCTACGAGCACCTAAATTAATAAGCGCTTTTAAGATCTTAGAAATGCTTAGAAATATTAGATACCGGATATTAGATAGTAGATTCTGTTCGAATTCAAATGTCGCCATTCCCACAGACTAATAGTTGCTGTCACTTTACCAAACTCACCGTCTCCACACCGCCATCTTCTTGCTTATCAATCGGTGATCCAGAGCATTCGCGGAGTTACTGCTCACTAATTCATTACCAATGGAACGTAATCACTCACTAATCCATACTACTTCTCACTCTCACCATTCACTAAGCCCTTCACTATTCTCACTAATCGATTAATCCACCCACTACTTCTCACTCCCACTCCATTCACTGAGCTAATCCAATTTCTGGTCACATTGGTCACTTGGCTATACACCACCACAACACCACCACAGCCCAATTCGAGGTAAATATACAGTTAAATCCACTCCAGCTCTTACTCATCCTACTACACCTGAACCACTTACCCTACAAGTATTCACCGGCTCTTGGTCTCGGTACCAACCGTTTTCCATCCACATTTTAGCCAGATCCCACTTATACTACTAAGTACAAACACTTCCCACCCCTCAGATTGCAAACCCCACATACTCTCCCACTTCCGCTCGAGACCCATCTCATCGCTGCTCTTCGCAGTTGATGCGATGAGGTTGGAAAGTTTCCAAAAAGTTGATTGAACTTAACCTCATCTCGCCATGGCTACTCTTGTTCCACCACCACTGAAAAAGCAAAAAAAGGCAGCTCAAGAAGTCCGGGAAGTAGATCTTGTCCCAGCTGATCTCCCCAATGTGTTAATCCGCTTTGAAGCTTCTGATACTGGTGAATCCATTGGAGGTTCTCTTCGAGTCCCCGGTGGAATTACTGAAAAGCAACTTGAAGAACTTTTGAATCAACTTAGAGGTGAAGATGAACCTGTTCCATATACATTTGCAGTTCAAAATGATTCTGATCTTATTGACGTGAAGAATAACTTATACCATAGTGTCTTGAAACCAGGAATAAAAACCACTGAAGACTTTCTTACTTTGGTTTACACTCCGCGGGCGGTTTTCCGGGTTAGACCAGTTACTCATCTGAGTAATGCCATTGCTGGTCACGGATCTACTATCCTTTGTTGTGAATTCCATCCTGGTGATTCTGGAAGAATGGTTACCGGTGCTGGGGATCATACTGCCAGAATTTGGGATTGTAATACTCATACTCCATTTAAAACTCTTCTGGGTCATTCTAACTGGGTTTTATGTGTAGCTTACCTGCCTTGTGGTACTATGATTGCTACTGGTAGTATGGATAATACCGTTAGACTTTGGGAACTGAATACTGGTAAGAGTTTAGGTGAATTAAGAGGTCATTCTAAATGGATCAGTTCTTTAACTTGGGAACCATTGCATTTGGTTGCCGATGACGCTACCCCAAGGTTATGTTCTGGTTCAAAAGATGGATCATTGAAAGTTTGGGACACCACTAGAAGAACATGTCTTTTAACCATGTCAGGACATACCAATTCAGTTCTGTGTGTTAAATGGTCTGGACAAAATATCATTTACTCTGGATCTCATGATAAAACAATTAAATCTTGGGATATTAGTGCTCAAGGGAAATGTATACAAACATTAAAACTGCATGCCCATTGGGTTAATCATATATCTTTATCCACTGATTATGTTTTAAGAAGAGGTGGATTTGATGAACAAAGTAAACTGAAAAAAATGGATCAAAAGGAATTAAGATTGAAAGCTAAGCAACTTTATGATAAGGCAGTTAAATTAGGTGGTCAAGTTTCAGAGAGAATGGTGACTGCTTCTGATGATTTCACCATGTTCTTCTGGGAACCTTTGAAGCAAAGTAAGCCTATAACTAGAATGCTGGGTCATCAAAAATTAGTTAATCATGTTGCATTTTCTCCAGATGGTAGATATGTAGTATCAGCATCTTTTGATAATTCAGTTAAGATATGGGATGGTTTAAAAGGTACTTTCATTGCTACTTTAAGAGGTCATGTTGCCCCAGTTTATAAGACTGCTTGGTCATCAGATTCCAGACTTTTAGTTTCAGGTCTGAAGGATACTACCTTGAAAGTATGGGATATTCAAAAACGTAAGCTTAGTGTAGATCTTCCAGGACATCAAGATGAAGTTTATGCCGTTGATTGGAGTACTGATGGACGTAAAGTTGCTTCTGGGGGTAAGGATAAGATGGTTAGAATCTGGCTGAACTAGGCTGAACTAGGCTGGATATATGTATGTAGTGATATATCGCTACATGTAATAGACAAGATAATCGAACAGTGTACAAACGTGTAGAGTTTAATCTATGGATAGAATATATATAGATGATTAGATAGTTGTCGTACATAATTGCCGTAAATAGTTACCGTAGATAGTTGCTAAAACTATATGCTGTGCTGCGTTCGTAAGAACATGATACTTCTCTATATCTGTGTTCCGAGCTAAGCTATAAGTTTATCTCTATACTATCTCCATCCTATCTCTATACTATCCCCATCCTATCTCCATACTATCTTTATACTATTTCTATGCTATAAGCTGTACTCTATCTCATATTTACACTGACAACTACATGATCTTGCCCCTATCTCTTATGATTTCAACCATCCTCATCACCTACTCCTCTCCTATTACCCTAGCACTTACTCCTATTGACTCCTGACTCGTATTGACTACTGTTTCTAACTACCCTTAGCCTCTACCTCTGCCTACTCTTCCTGGATCACTCAGGGGCGCAGTATCCAACCTCCCACTTGCTGTCCACTTGATGTCCACTTGATGTCCACTTGCTGTGTCCTTCGTGCGGTACTGGCGGCAGAGTGACCTTGTCCTCCATTCCTCCCCCTTGCCTTCCGCAAACGATCAGTTGTTCTGCCGAACATCAACAACATTCCCTCATTCCCTCTATCGTACCTATGCAAAATCTCGACGTTGCGAGATCGCTTTCCCCAGTAGTTCTAAATATATTTCAATGTCCTCTCATTTCTTTTTTCCTTCACTCCCCTTTCATATCCTCTTTTTTTTTTTTTTTTTTTTTGAGGTTTTGCCTTGCCTTTATCGAAACTCCTTTCTTGACTTTTTTATTTTTTTGGTTCCTTCCATAAGCCAGATCAGCCGACCTCTAACCAGCAGCAAGTTGTGTACCAATTGTGTATTTTTAGTATAGAGGTTGATTGCAGGATTACAGCTGAACATATACTGCCAATTGCATTTTATTTTTTTCTGCTCTTAGCTTTATCTGATTTTATCTGAGTTTATCTGATTTTATCATGGCTATCGTTAAAAGGGGTGCTAGAACTAAAAAAGCGGTGGCTCAACCCACTAGAATTCAAAAAGCTGAGTTCGATGTAACTAAAAAGAAAGAAGTCGGTGTTTCTGATTTAACTTTACTTCTGAAAATCACTGACGATGAAATCAATGGTAACCTTCATAAAAGATTCCAAGCAAGTATCATTTATACTTATATCGGGAATGTGTTGATCTCAGTTAACCCTTTCGAAGATTTAGGAATCTATGGTAAAAATACTATCGATAGATATAAAGATAAAAATAGATTAGAAGTCCCACCTCATGTCTTTGCTGTAGCTGAAGCAATGTATAAAAATATGAAAGGTTATGGTGATTCCCAATGTGTCATTATCTCTGGTGAATCAGGTGCTGGTAAAACTGAAGCTGCTAAACAAATCATGCAATATATAGCAAGTGTTTCAGCTGCTGAAACTACTGATGCTTCTTCTGGTATTGGTAGAATTAAAGATATGGTTTTAGCTACTAATCCTCTTTTAGAATCGTTTGGTTGTGCTAAAACTTTAAGAAATAATAATTCCTCAAGACATGGGAAATATTTGGAAATCTTCTTTACCGCTCAAGATTATGCTCCAAAAGCTGCTCATATTACCAATTATTTATTGGAAAAGCAAAGAGTTGTTCAACAAATTCAAAATGAAAGAAATTTCCATATTTTCTATCAATTTACTAAAGGGGCTCCTAAAGAATATAGAGAACAATTCGGAGTTCAAGGACCTGAAACTTATGTTTATACTAGTGCTGCTCAATGTGTTAACGTTGATGGTATCGATGATATTAAAGATTTCCTGGAAACTGTACAAGCTATGCAAACTATTGGGATTTCAAAAGATGAACAAGATAATATCTTCAGAGTTCTTGCTACTATCCTTTGGATTGGTAACGTTTCCTTCTCTGAAGATGAACAAGGTAATGCCCAAATTAGAGATGATAGTGTCACTCAATTTGTAGCTTATTTAATGCAAGTTGACCATGAAATGTTGAAAAAGGCCTTGGTGGAAAGAACTATTGAAACATCCCATGGTATGCGCCGTGGTAGTACTTATCATGTTCCTTTAAATAACGTCCAGGCAACCGCTGTAAGAGATGCTTTAGCTAAAGGTATTTATAACAATTTATTCGATTGGATCGTGGAAAGAGTCAATGTCTCCCTTGGAATTCAATCTACTGATGGGTCTGCTTCTATCGGTATTTTGGATATTTATGGGTTCGAAATCTTTGAACATAATTCTTTTGAACAAATTTGTATTAATTATGTCAATGAAAAGCTTCAACAAATCTTTATTCAACTTACTCTTAAGGCTGAACAAGATGAATACGTTCAAGAACAAATTAAATGGACTCCTATTGATTATTTCAATAACAAGATTGTTTGTGATCTTATTGAAGAAGTTAGACCTACCCCTGGTCTTTTCGCTGCTCTTAATGATTCCATTAAAACGGCTCATGCTGATTCTGACGCTGCTGATCAAATGTTTGCTCAAAGACTTTCAATGGTTGGTGCTTCTAATCGTCATTTCGAAGATCGTAGAGGTAAATTCATCATTAAACATTATGCTGGTGATGTCACTTACGAAGTGGCTGGTATGACTGATAAAAATAAGGATTCTATGTTGAAAGATTTACTTGAACTTTTATCCACTACTCAAAATCCTTTCATTGGTACCATTTTCCCACCTTCTTTACTTGCTGCTGTTTCTGATTCTAAAAAGAGACCAGAAACTGCCAGTGATAAAATTAAGAGATCTGCTAATTTACTTGTGGAAACTCTTTCAAAATGTACTCCTTCTTATATTCGTACAATTAAACCTAATCAAACCAAAAAACCAAAAGATTATGATAACGCTCAAGTTCTTCATCAAGTTAAATATTTAGGTTTAAAAGAAAATGTTCGTATTCGTCGTGCTGGTTTTGCCTATAGAACCACTTTCAATAAATTCGTTCAACGTTTCTACCTTTTATCTTCTGCTACAGGTTATGCTGGTGATTATATTTGGAGAGGTGATGATATTAGTGCTGTCAAAGAAATTCTCAAGTCTTGTTTCATTCCTTCATCCGAATTTCAATTGGGTACTACTAAAGTTTTCATTAAAAATCCAGAAACTCTTTTCGCTTTAGAAGATATGAGAGATAAATATTGGCATAATATGGCTGCTAGAATTCAAAGAGCTTGGAGAAGATACGTTCAACGTAAAGAAGATGCAGCTAAAACTATTCAAAGAGCTTGGAGAAACAAGACTCATGGAAATAAATTTGAAGAACTTAGAGATTATGGTACTAAATTGCTTGGAGGTCGTAAAGAACGTAGAAGAATGTCCATGTTGGGTCTGAGAGCCTTCATGGGTGATTACCTTGATTGCACTGCTGGTTATGGTAAGTTCCTTGTTGATCAAGCAGGTGTTCAAGATAAACCAGTCATTTTCCTGAATCGAGGTGAAGTCTTGCAAGCCAAATTCGGTAGATCTTCTAAACGTTTACCTCGTATTTTCATTTTACTGAAGTCTACTTTATATATATTAGCAGAAGTAGTCGTTGAAGGTAGATTGAAAGTTCAAAAGGAACATTCCTATCCATTGAGTTCAATCAATTATGTGGGTCTTTCTACTTTACAAGATAATTGGGTTTCTATTTCTTTACACCTGCCAACTACTACCCTTCCAGATGCTCTTATTAATTTGGATTTCAAGACTGAACTTATCACTCAAATGAAGAAGCTTTCTCCTGGCTTAACTATTAAGATTGAACCTACCATTCTGTACCAAAAGAAACCAGGAAAGTATCATGCTGTCAAGGTTGTAGTCGGCACTGCTCCAAAATATTCTGATACTTATAAATCAGGAACTATCACTGTTGGACAAGGTTTGGCTGCCAGTAGCAAAAATCCAAAGAGACCAAAGGGTAAATCATCTGCCGTTGATTGGAGTAAATATTACAATGGTAGAGCTACTACTTCTCTGAGACAAGCATATCAACCACAAGTTCAACAAATGTCTTACCAACCTCCAGTTCAGCAACAATCCTACCAGTTACCAACTCAACAGCCAACTTCCAGTATCCCAGTTGCTGCTCCGGTTGCTGCTGCTGCTGCTAGTAAGCGTAAGGTTCCACCTCCAGCTCCTTCACAACTGCAGAAGCCAGTAGCTCCTCAAAGGGAACGTAAACCAGCTCCACTGGTTCCAAGTAAGCCTAATCTTTCCGCCGCCGGAGCAATTGCTGCTATGGCACAACATAAGAACCCTGCTGCTAATCAAACCTCACCATCGGCTAGAGCTGCTGCTAATGCTGTTCTTGGTGAGACTAAGCCTGTGGCACCTGTCAGTCGTCATCCTGTGAAGAAAACTGCCCCACCACCACCGGGTCCACCAGCTGCTCCACCTGCTGCTGCTGCTCCAGCTAAACCTAAATGGCCAACTTTCAAGGCTGCTTATGAATTTGCTGGTACTGGATCTCCATCTGAGCTTCCAATTCCTAAAGATACAGTAGTTTATGTTACCAAACAGGAAACCAATGGTTGGTGGCTTGCTAAGACATTGGATGAAACCAAAGAAGGTTGGGTTCCAGCAGCATACGTTGTTCCATTTGACGGTCCAGTGAATGGTTCTTCTGCTGCTCCTGCCGCTCCTGTTGCTCATGTAGCACCAACCCAACTGATTGGATCTTCTATATCAGTTGCTGCTACTGCTTCTCCTGCAGCTTCCACGTCTACCCAAGGTACGCTGGTTGCATCCAATGGACTTGGAAATGGATTGGCAGAAGCACTCAGAGCTAAGAAAGAAGAAGAAACCACCCTTGCTGGCTCCTTGGCAGATGCATTAAAAAAAAGAGGGGTCACTAGAGACAGTGATGAAGAAGATGACGATGATGATGATGATTGGTAGAAAGATTATATAATCTAATTTAAAATTAAAATATGTATAGAATATAGTGCAACTTCTGTAGCTCCCATATATATATATATATGTATATATATTAGGTACTTAACTTTGGTGGCTCTTCCAGTAAAAATAATTCTTTCCTCTGCAAAATGTATTTCATTTCCTTTATAATCTGTTTTACTTGTATCCAGTCTTTCTTTATGCTTCACCTTTCATCTTTGCTTTCATTCTTTGGCAAGCTCTAGCGAAAGTAGCAGCTCTAGCGGAATTTATAAGGTTTTTGCAAAATTTAGCGGCCTTTCGCACCCGTTCGCGAGGTTTGTCGCTAACTTTTGCTGGCTTTCGCGGGCCAGATTTTGGTGCGTGCCTCGCTAAACCTCACTAGCATTTTAGTGAGAAACCACCAGAACACTAAAATAGCTAACAATCAGCTACCCCAGGTATATTTGAACTACGTGTGCCTTGATGTCCAAGAGGAGTAAGAACCTGCTTCTTACCCTGAGTGGTCGTAGTGGCCATACGACCTTGGTGAAAGATGAACTTCTTGCTATGAAGTACTCCATGGTCAATCCCCTGGCTCCTGTCTATCCATATAATGATGCCTCAATGGAAACCCATAAGAATGGTGAGTACTCCGGAACTGGACCAATATCGGGATCAACAGCTTCTGGAGTGGGCCATGGGACTTTATCGATGTCAATGGGGGCATCCAATGCAACTTCCACTTCAAACTCGGGTTCAATGGCAACTTCTGCCACATCTAATGCAGCTTCTGCTTCTGCTTCTGCTTCTGCTTCTGCTTCAACAACTATGGGTCTAGGGTCAATGGCCAGTGGTCCATCGACAGGTGGCACTTCCAATACCAATTCAGCCACAAATCCAAGTCAATCATCCAATTGGAATAACGGAACAGACACCATTTCAACTACATACCCTGACTTCAACCCATGGGTAGATCACACCCAGATGTCAGCAGTAGAAGCTGAAGTAGAGAATTCTAAAATCATAAACACCTCATATTTGAATAAAGGGTATTTTGAACCTCCTTTGGTACTGAATGAATATTATTCTGCTAGAAATTTGGTTCAAGGAACTCTCTTTTCCAGCAATGAAAACCGCTACCTGGCCTTGGCAGCAGTCTCTAAGCTGTTGGCTCAAGCATACCATTCAAGGATAAAACATAATAAAATTAAGCAATCTACTTTCAGATTACCTTCCAGGGTAACATTGACTGCTCTGAAAAGAGATGCTTGGTTTAAAGATTTGGCTCGTAGAGATATTCTGTTGGATCTGCTTGCAGGCAAGATTCCTCATGGGGTGAAAAATAAGGCACTTATAGATGTATTAGTATTGAAAGAAGTACCTTTAGAGAGAGCTTTATGGTTTACCAAAGTGGTGCTTTCTACAGAGAGTGTCAAACGTAGAAAGGATGAATTTTTGATCGACTGGACTTGTCAATTAGCTGATTATTTACATAAATTTCCTCGTGATGCTACCTCTATCAATTCCCAAGAAAAAAAAGCTATATTTTCAAGAAGACTTAGTTATCTTTTGGAATATATCAAGGCTTTATATATAGAATGTCTTTTGGATAGAGACGTCTTCTTGGAGAAAGTAATCTTATCCTTAGCTGATGATGATGTTTTGTTATACCTGAATAGCGCTACCTCGACAATGGCTGCTCCTACTACCCATTCCATGCCATTTACTTCACCAGCAGGTCCTCTGCCTTATAAATCTCCAGGGTTCAATACCCCTGCTTTCCAAATGAGTACACTCCCTACATCTTTTGTTAGTCCTTCCACTGGTGGTGGTCAAACAATGTCTACTAATGGTAACAACAATATTAACAATAACAATAGCAATAGCAATAGCAATAGTAATAACTCGAACGCGATCACTTTCGAACCTCCATTGAGGTTGGTGGCGTTTCTGGTGGTTCAGACATACTGGAAAAGTATTCTTAAAAACAAGAGACTTTGCTCTTTACTTGCCGAATCTCTTCTTGTTGTATATCGTAAAACTAGTCCATTGGCCGCATCAATTTGTGAAATAATCAACTTCTTGTTCCGGTTTAATATCAACCTGTTTATATTTCCCAAATCATGGCCAAAAGCTGGAGAAACTTTGCATAATATCCTTGAAGAAACGGCTAATGAAAAGGAAAAGGCCGAAATCTTAAAACAATACCAAATTGTCAGATATAGAAATGAAAGTTTGGTTATGGTGACCAATGGAGGGTTTAGAACTTCTGATGATATGTTAGCATTTATTGAATGCACCGACAGAGGTAGATGGCATGAAATTAAGATGTCTATGGAAGTGTTACAATTATTGCTTCATCACTGTGTCACACAATTTCGTTCAAATCCTCCTATTTTATCCATTTGTTTGTTTATCAAGAACAATAAACCACCACTGGTTTCGTTACCAGAATACCTTAATACAATAGTTGAAGTGATTTACAATTTAGCAGAAAAGCATGTTGCTCTATCAAATGTTATATCGTCTCGAAATCTTTACATCCTTGTTAATGAACTTTTCCAATTAAAATTGTTGACTATATCGGCATATCTACGTAAATTGATTGCCCTGGGACTTTTGTATGGAACCCAAGAAATTTCAACCAACAAAGATGACGTTCTTCCTCACTTATTGTTACTACAGAATTTACCTATATTGAATAATCGTCAAGTTGACAATATTCTTAAAAAATATGATAAGAGTATTATGTTTCAAAGTTTATTTGATGAAGGATGTAAATTATTATATAATGAAATTGTTGTTAATTGCTTGGAAGGCCGCCCGGTGGATTTATCCTTTGTATATACTCTTCCAGTGGGCCTTCAATTTTTAATTGTAAATAATACCACCAATGAACTTAAAAATGTGTTTCTGTTGCTGCTGAATTTGATTCATATTAAACCGGAAACTATTGCTGAATTGTATAAATTTTATAAAAATTGTGGTTCTTTAACAGCATTTTTCAATGGTATTTTGAAATTAGTTTTAAAAGATAAAGGAGTAATTATCTATTATATGGATGTACTTCGATTCATAAGTCGTTTATTGATTAAACATAAGCGGTTGGTTCAAATGTTAGCCAGTTGTACCCCGAAGGGCTCTCCACTGCTTTTCCAATTGATGCTTAAGTCTTATAAGGATATCTTACAACAAGAATATGATCCTTTTAATTTTCAAGTTGTTTGGAATTTTATGAAGTCAATAGATCCAGATAACTTTGAAGTTCCTTTGGATTTGAACTCCTCGGAGCATTTCTTACAGTCTGAGCGAGACGAAATTGCTGGTGAATTGAATTTACAGGATCCTATTGAAGTTTCTACCCTTTTCGGTCTTCTTGAAGGACCTTGTGAAAAAGATATTTTAGTTGTTAAGCTTTTTTTCAACTATAAATCAGATATGCCAACATTCATTTCGTCAATAAAATCTTACTTAACGGTAAGTAAAACGCCAACGCTTTTCTTACAGAAATTAGTAGTCTATGACGTTATTCTGTTTTCAATGGCCGTCGATCTCTACCCTGATATATTATTAGATCCGGTTCAATTGAAAACTCTGAATCAACAGATTTCTTATGAAATTGAACTTCAAGAATACTTATACCTTAATCCAGTTCAACTATTTTTACTTGTAAGAAATGGAGATCAAGAGGCACTTGAAAACTTAATTGTATACAGATTCAATGAAGCACTTCAGGAATTCACAAGTGATAACTGGGAATTCAATTATCTCTTTCAAATGATCACCAAATCGCTCAAGATGGAAAATGAAGATGTGGATGAAGTAAGTATTTGGAATAAAGTGTCAGTGAATGAATTTCTGTTACCGACAATTCAATTACTTATGAGTTTGGTACTTCATCATAACCCACAATTTGATATAATTAATAATTTGATGGACCCACTTCTTCGGAACTTGAATCTGGAATTTAGTCCAAGAAATTCATACTTTGGAGAATTGTTTAGGTTTCTCCAACCGGATAAGCAAGTTTTGATTTTGGAGAGAATGGAAAAGTATTTCTTAATCCAAGGGAATAAATATTTGAAAGAATTTGAAACTGAAGAGAGCAGTAGCAACAGCAATGGAGATTCTTTAATGACATTGCAGAATGACAGTAGTAATGAAGTTGGAGGAGAAGGAGGTATCAGTTTGGCGTTTGGTTATTATAAAGATTTCTTCACCAAGATCCCAGTGAATAATATGATTCATACTACCCCACAATTTTTAAATAGTTTAAAGAATTTTGCTATAAGGATATCACCGATTCTTAATGAAAGTCCTCCAGATACATACGATATTTTACTGATTTACTTCAGAATATTAATCCTTCATAAGCAATCGCTTATCTTGGAACCATCACTTCTTCAGGCATTAGTACAAGTATTAAATCTGAAATATTTGATAAATAACAGTAAATTACATATTTTACTTTATGATTTATTGAATCTGCAAAAGGGGAAGCAAGGTACAGAGATGTTGGTATTACCAGAATTGAAATTTACTAATACATTATCTAAATACGTTGTACCATTTTCATTCCCACAAACGTTGGATGAAGAGGAATTATCACTGGCAGGAGATTATTATGTAGTGAATGGGAATGCATTGAAGCTTGAATCTGAATCTAGAGAAGTTCTGAGACTTCAATTTAGAAGTTACGAGATATTGGAAGATTTTTCTGGTGATTTAAATGGAGCATTCATCAATCTACTGTTGTTTGATGCATATACCACGAAACAGAATCCCCCATAGATATAGTTAATAGTTAATAGTTAATAGTTAATAGTTTATGTTAAGAATAGTAGCTTAATCCTGTAGTCTCAAATGTGTCGCTTAAGGGCTCTCTCTCTTTATACTTTCCACTGGTACTCTCATTTCTTAACCCTGGTGGCTGCGACTTCTCTCAGCCTTCCTCGTTCTCTCGACTTTCCCTGTTTCATAAGAAATCGTGTTCTTTTCTCCTACATTCTTCTCTTACTTAACCGCTTGCTCACAGGACCAAACAGGGCTGCTCCAGCTTATTTGTGGTTTCGCTTTGTTTCATTTACGTTATCCTACTTATATCTATTTATATATTATTATTTGTATGTGTTTACACTAGAAGCAACGCATTAAAAATATTTTTTTTAATCTTTTTCTTTTCGAACAACCCACGTATCAGACACTATCTGATTACCACTGATTACCACCAGCCCATTATAATTGTTGTTGGATTACCTTTGAAAAATATACAGTTCAGCCACCCTTAACCCTCACCCCGACACAGGGAATATGTCATACGATAATGGTAACCCCAATGCACCAGTATTCGATATAGAAATAAACGATAACCCCTACGATCCTCCTCCTACTACGACTACTCCGGATGTTCAAGACCGTGGACCTGGCTCCGGTTCATTACATGCATTAAGAAGTGCCAACTTCTCTCAAGATCTGCTACCAAGTACTCCAATAGACTCGACATCGTTCTATCAAAGAAACTCAAACTTTAGTTTCAACACCAATACCAATACTACCAATCCAAATATTAATTCTAACAATAACTCGTCTAAAAATTACCCAAATGGAAGCTCAAGACGTGCCAATGCAAGACCGAAGCTGGGTATTTTTGCTATGGATGGAAACAACTTTGCTATTTCTGAAGATGGATCCCCAATTCAAGATGCCATTGATAATACCCCAAGAGCCAGGAATTCTTTCCAATTTGGTGGAAAATATACTCCAACTTCAGCTGACCCTTCACGTAATCCCAATATTTCTAATCATGCTGGTAACTCGGTTTTTTACCAAACTGATCCAAGTTTGACTCAAAATAGTCTTACAAATTTGCAAAATTCAAATAATACTCTTAATAATTACTCTAATTTTGATTATTCTGCAAATCCTAACAGTTACAATGATAATTTTATGACCCCTGACTCCTTTGAAAATCATAATCATAATCTTAATGATACCCCTACTTATGCATTATCCCCTCAAGCATTTGCAAATTCTTCATTTCCTTCAAGAGAATACTCTCCTGTGAGAGGGACATCCCCAGTGAGAGCAAGACTGCCCACCAGAAGAAAGCATCTGCCTTCCCGTAAATCTATGTCACCAGTAAGAATGCCCGCTGGATCAGGGGGGAAATCGCCATTTAACTTTAAGCCATTAGACCATACCCCACAATCTAGTATTTCTTTGAAACCGGCCCATAGAAAAGGTCACAAATATAAGCATTCTTCGGTTTCTATGAATTTATTTCAAGAACCTCCGGCTACAGCTAAACCTTTACTTATCCCTGATGCTTTCCCTATCCCTACTTTTCAAGAATCTATATCTAGTATTTCACTGGCTCAGAAATTCAAGGTCTTATATTCCCTTTTTTACATCATCTTGGCCGGGGCCATTTTTGGTCTTGGTATTAATTTGGAGATGCCAACACTTCTGACATTAGCTCATTTAGTTTTCTATGACGCTCTTAGATCTACAGTTAATGTTTTCGTTCATATCATGCTGAATTTCGATGTATGGGGGTCACTGTCCCTTCAGTATCCATTTGGATTGGGTAGAATTGAAGTTTTAGCTGGATTTGCATTGGCAACTTCACTTGTGATGGTAGGGGTTGACCTTATTTCACATTCAGTGGAAGAGTTTGTAATTGAATTGGTGGTTCGAGGTCAAGAATCTATGGCCGATGAAGTACTGGATCATTCTCTGCATCATATACATGGGTCCACAGATGGGAAATCTAAGTCAGTAAACAGTTGGATTATTTATTATATCCTCTTATTGGGGGTTATTTTCATGGGACTTCTGAAGGCATTTGAATTTAGTAAAAGTTCAAATTATCTGAAGACGATTAAACAACTTTTCAGTACTGATTCCTTGACACCTCTTTATGCACTTATGTTGATGGTGTTACCAGTACTTCCAGAACTTCATTTGGATATAGATCTTGATGAAGCAACTACATTGTTAGTGGCATTGTTGCTTTGTCGAAATGGTTGGATACTTGCCAACGAGCTTGGAGGAGAACTTTTACTTCTGTTTCCTTCACTGGATTATCAATACCATATGTTGAAACTGAGAATGACTGATGAAATAGTATCGTTGGGATGTTTCAAACAGCTGTATCGGATTAACAAGATATTTGTGACTAAATTCAACCGTACACTTTATGTTGTTGGTATTCGAGTTGGAATGCATGGAGGAAGTAGTGATGATGAGCTGATGCTTCGATTTGAAGTGAATAGGGTGGTCAACAATGCGTTGGCGGATATACTGGAGAAAAAGAGTGTGGAGATTACTATAGATATAGATAGATATTAGAAGGGGTCAAAAAACTATTCATAGAGATAAATTAAAATAAATCAATATCATTTAATTATTATTTAATTGTTGTAGAAGAGAGCATTTAGGAATTCAGACTGATAGTGAAATACTGTGGGCACTGGGGGCAAATAAAAAGCGTCTGGCACTTGAGATGTACAATGAACATAAAGAAATTGACCGAGAGTCGACAGATGAAATGGAAAAGAACTGAGCAAAACCGAAACGGAAATGGTACGGTTCTCCCAAGCATACTCTTCTAAAAGCTTGTCTTTTCAGACCGTCTATTTTCCCCACAGCAGCCCTACGAGGTCGTTGCAGGCGCACTTCATCGGAATAGGAAAAGGCTGCTTTGCCGTAGAGGCGCAGATAAGATCTCTCTTCTCATGCCTCAGCCATTCAGTAGCTTTGGTAGCAGCTCAGAATGTAGACCTAGGACCAGAAAGAACATGTATGTTAAGAGTCAATGGCCGATATATCCAATAATACACAATATCACAGGAACTAGGTAGGCAACTTTTCTAGCTGCGTATAGGACTACCTTATTGGTCAGATTAGCACCAATTTGGTTGAACTAGAAGGCAAGGAAGGTTGCGTAAAATTGCGAAAAAAAGAACCAGCATATAACAGAAACAACAGAAATAGAAATGGCATAAAATAGAAATAGCAGAGATAACAGTATTATGCGGCTTCCACAGATAGCTTACAGGCCACAATAGCTGAATGGATTGTAGACCACAGAGCCTGTAGTTGAATGATTGTAGAACAGTTACTCTAGTTGAGTGGTTGTAGAACAGATACTATAGTGAATAAGCAATAGGCTATAATTTTAAGTTGCTTCATTCCTAGGTCCCATATTCATATGCTCCATCCTTCCATCCATCTATCCTCTTACTGTCCTCGTCTCTACGCGTGCGAGTGAAAATTCGGGCCTCAGAAATTTTTCACCGCCTAAATGAAAAATAAACAGTAAAAAATAAAATAAAATAAAATCTAAAAAAAGAAAGAAATAAAACAATCATAGTGAAAAAGCACAAGTAATCAGTTTTTTATCTTCATCGTTGTTTGCTACCGTTCAAGTCATGCCGTCTGAGTGGAAGAAATTGACCCTGTTTGATGTGGACTACGCTCCAACGAAAATCTCCAAATGGATAAGTAATAGAACTGGTCTTCAGTTGACTTATATCGCTCAAGCTCTGCCAGTGGTAAATGGTTATTTTGCAGTAGCCACTGAAATTGCTGATGACTCAGGAGCTCCTCATACTTTAGAACATTTGGTGTTTATGGGTCTGAAAAAATATCCTTATAAAGGTCTCTTGGATACTGTTGGAAATAGGTTATTTTCTCTGACTAACGCTTGGACCGCTGTTGATCAAACTGTTTATACTTTACAATCTGCTGGTTGGGATGGGTTTAAGACTTTACTCCCAGTCTATTTGGATCACTTATTTGAACCAACGATTACTGATTCTGCCTGTAAGACTGAAGTTTATCATATCGATGGTAAAGGTAAAGAAAAGGGGGTTGTGTTCCTGGAAATGCAAGGGATTGAAAGTCAACTGTGGTTCTTGCTGTTATTACAAATGCAACGTTCCTTATATAATAAAACTGGTGGTTATTCAAGTGAAACCGGTGGGTTAACTCAAGAATTAAGAAACTTAACCCCGGAAAAGATACGATCTTTCCACAAGGAAATGTATACCAGTGATAATTGTTGTGTAGTGATTACTGGGAGTGTCGATGAAGATGAATTACTTGAAATTATGGATGAGTTCGATCAAAGCTTGGCTACAATCTCTTCCAAGAGACTGAAAAGACCATTCGTTGATAGTGACCCTGAAGTGGCTCCACAGAAACCAATTATTAAATATTCAGAATTCCCAGATAGAGATGAGTCTATCGGTGAAGCCTTCATGGGTTGGATTGGTCCATTGGCTACTGATTCTTTAAATAATATCGCTGTAGATATGGTAGGTCTGTATTTAACTGACTCGGCAATTTCCATTTTGAATAAATATATGGTGGAAATTGAAGATCCTTTTGCCACTGATATCGATTATCTGACTGATGATTACGTTCAAACTGGTATTTCCTTAAGTTTAAACGGGGTTCCAGTGGGAAAATTGGAAGCTTCTGATGCTAAAGTTAAAGATATCTTGCTTAGTCAATCTAAGGATGTGGAAAACTTTGACTTGAAATATATGCGTCAAATTATTAACCAACAAAGATTGAAATATATATCTGATACTGAAAAATCTCCACAAATCTTATCTAACGTTGCTATCATTGATTTCTTATACGGTGATGATACCACTATGGAAAAATGGACCCGTGATCTTAAGGAATATGATGAGCTTTTACAATGGACTTCTCAACAATGGTGTGATGTTATCGATAAATGGTTTGTTTCAAATAATTGTGTAACTGTCTTGGGTAAACCATCTGCTAAATTATACACTCATTTGAAAGAACAAGATAAGAAGATTTCTCGTTCTATCAAGGAGAAATATGGTAAAGATGGCTTGGAAAAATTGAAGGAAGATTTGGAAAAGGCTACTGCCGAAAACGATAAGGAAATCCCTGAATCTCTTTTGACCCAATTTCAACAACCGGATGCTCTGAAGATTGAGTTTATTACAACTGAAAGTTATGGTGCTGGTACAAATAACCATTACGGAGATGGTCCTTTAAGAAAGAAGCTCAAGTCTGATAAGGATATAGATCTTTTTTTCCATTTTGAACACTTTAGACTGCAGTTCACTACCATCAATATTATTGCTGGTGCTGATAAAGTAGACCCACCTCTTTTAAGATATTTATCAGTTTTAGAGGAAATATTTACTTTACCATTGAAATTACCTGATGGAACTCTGGTCCCATTTGAAGAAGTGGTTTCTGAAACCAATAATGAATTGGTCGAATTTCTGCTTGATAATGCTCCTTTCCAACTCCAAGAACTCATGTCCATGAAAATCAAGTTTGAATCTGTGAAATATACTACCGGTATTGATTGGTTGATCAAGATTATGCATTATACTGTCTTCTCTGAAGATAGAGTTAAAATCATCCTTGAAAAATTGATCAATTCCATTCCTGATAAAAAACGTAACGATGAATTAATGATGTATTCTGCTCAATATCGTCATTTGTACGATACTAGATCGATTAGAAATGCACAAGATCCTCTTAATACTGAAATTTTTTTCAAAGACTGTCTTGAACTGATCAAAGAAGGTCGATTTGAAGAAATCTCTAAGGATTTAAATAAACTTAGAGAGCAATTGTTTGATCTTAGTAATTTGAAGGTTTTTGTTATTGGAAATTGTGATGTTGACAGCCCGGTTGGCCTGTGGCAACCTTTTATAGATGTCTACAAAGGTTCTAAGTACTTACCAGATCCAATTTCTGCTATTCCACATACTTACAACTATCTCAGCAAAGTTGGGAAAGATTGTAGTAAATATGCCCATATTGTTACCACCCCAGCTTCAGATACTACTCATTTATTAGCTTCTGCTAGAGTTACTACTGATTATCTTGATAAAGATATCCCACTGATTGCTTTGGCCCAAGAATGTCTTACAGCCGTTGAAGGTCCATTCTGGAGAGGAATCCGTGGTACCGGTTTGGCATATGGTGCTGATGTTCGTAGAAATCATGAAACTGGATTCATTACCTACCTGATTTATCGTGGTCTGGATGCTCAAGAAGCTTGGTTGGTTGCTAAAAAAATTGTTGAAGATTTTGCTTCTGGTGCTTCAACTTTTGATAACGTAACCATAGAAAATGCTGTAGCTGCTACCATTAATGGTATTGCTAATAGTGTTCTGAATGCAAGTGAAGCTGCTAATTCTGATATTGGTGATTTTGTCTTCAAGGAACGTGGAACAAATTATATCAACAAATTTGTTAAAGATATTAGTAAAGTTACTCAAGATCAACTTGTGGAAGTTATGAATAGAATTATCAAGCCGATTTTTGACCCTGAAACTTCTGTTATCTTTGCATCGATGCCACCAGATAAACTGGACTCTTTCAAGGAATTTTTAGAGAAGCAAGGATACTCTGTTACTATTGAAGCTATCAATGCCGAAGAAAGTGATAGTGAGGATTCTGAAGGTGAAGAAACTGGTACTGATTCTGAAAGTGGTTCCGAAGGTTCAGAATTAGAAACTGAAAGTGAAGATGATGATGATGATGATGATGGTGAAGATGAGGATTAATTTAGAATGTGAGTTTTATTTGGAAAGATGTTGGTCGTAATATTTGAAATGCTTTTAGGTTGAGGTTCATTATAGATGATATTTATATTATTATTATTATATATATATATTGAGTTATGTTTAACTATGTATCTTACAGATGGCAATCTAGTCAGACTTCCATATCGTTTGATTTCCACTTATCCCCTCCTATGGATTTCCCTGTTCACCGATGGCTTTATTTTCAGCTTCGTGATCTTCAGGTTTATCTTGTGGGGCATTGTTTTGATTCTCTGCTTTGTTTACAGATTCGTTATTTTCTTCTGTAGCTCCTATTTTTGCAGATCTACTGCAATCATTAGGTTTTGTTTCACCAATACTTTGTAAAATATCGTTATGCAAAAATTCACATGTCACCCAGTCTTGGTAATCATTGAAGTCCCGCTCCGAATTCTTCATATCTACTTCTTTAATCTGGTCAATATCTTGAATATCAGGTTCTACAACATTATCACCTCTAATTCTCATGAAATATGGATTAGGTAATTCAAACGGTTCTCCTCTGTTTGACATTCTATATTTGAAGAAATCTTCCATTAAATCGTTTGTAAACTGATTGTACTGGAACGGTTGTAATCTGGAATCTTTTTCTTTCAGAAGAAGATATTCTTTCCAGTCGGAAAAGAATTTATCTGATTCGGCTGGATTAACCTGATACAATTTCAAGGCATCACTAGATGACTCTGATTTAAAATATCTAGGTAAATATTTGACTTGATAATATGGCTCCTTCATGGTGTTTAATGCTGCAACCCAAGATTCACGGTCAGAAAACTCATCATTTTGGTAAAACAAAGGATAGTAGTATTCCCAATTAATATTGTAATAAACAGCAAGTAAAAGACTCTTGAAATGGGCCCTTTTCAGAAATATCATTTGAGAAGAATCAGTTGAAATAGCACCTGGAGTACCTTCAAAATCGTGAATACAAATTTTCAGTCTTGTAGTCATGTACTCTGAAAAATCATGTTCATTATCTTGACAAGTTCTTCTTATTGGTTCACCAAAAGTAGTTTTTGTGATTTTGTAGTAATGAGGAGAAATGGTTCTTTGAGCATTGCTTGGGAACACTATCCATTGATATAATCGGTATAACTTGGAACTGAAAAGTGAATCAACATTTTGCAATGGTACGATTCCATCGATTGCAATGACGTTATCAAAAGAAGAAGCCAATATTCCAAGAACTCTTGGACTAACTTTCTTATCGTGTAACTTTGTGAATAAGTCGGCTCCAAAAATATCCGGTAATACAATACATTTGGCGTTTAAAGTTGAAATGGTATCACATATACCAGAATAGTACTTCAACACCGAAATTTCAACGGGAACTTTTGATTCAAGGTTACGTAATTTTTTGATAATGGCAACTGCTTCTACAAGTTGCTTTTCGTTATCAGCATGGATAACAACACCGTCACCTTTAAATATTGGAGGGGCTTCCAAATCTTGAATCAGGTTAAGAAATTCTTCGTGCTTTGCAGCAAACATCTGAACATTTAAAGGGTGCATATTTAAGTAATCTGAAAGAATAGGAAAAGACAATCTTTCTTCACCGGTTACAACTTTTCCAACATGGATCGGAGTAATTTTGTTTTTAAACTTATCAAAATGGAAAGAATTCGGCTGAATATCAGATGTTAATAAAATTTCTTTAATCAAGTATTCAAAATACAATTTACTATCATATTGAGTAGCCTCTTTATTACTCAATTGATTTTTGAGCTCATCATTATGCTGTACAAAATATTCTTGTTTCAATTCCTCGATTAAGTTATAATTTTTCAACCTATTATCATAGAATTCTTTGGTATAACCCATGTTTATTTGTCTTCTCAATTCGTTCATTAATTTTTCAGTATTCTGATGTTTTATTTGAATTCGAAGTTCATCGACGAAAGTATCATATTTCTCCTTTCTAACTGAAACTTTCAATTCTTCTAAAATTTCTTTCTCTTTCGCTTGCTTCATTTCAGCCTTTAAATTTTCCCAAAATTGTGAATCGGTAGCATCATTTTCGGTATGTGCTATATGATGACCAGGTCCAATGGTGTAACCTGTACTTGGTGTGGTGGCATCACTATGTTTGTTTGAGTATTGATATAATGCTACATTTACAAAGATCAACACAAATAACGATACCACAATACTAGCAGTAAAATTGAATTTCCTCCGAATCCCCATCATGATCTAAGTTTTATCTAATATTCAGTGGGTACTTTGAGTTTTTTATAAAAAGTTGAACGAAGGGGGGAGGTGGTAATTGTTTTGAGCCTTGCAGCCAGTTCTGGTTAATAAGCCACTATTTGGAATTGCCGTTAACAGGTACAATAGAAAGAAAAGGAAACCCCAGCCTTGATTTAGTTGTACCAACTTATAAGTCACCGGTATAGGGAGAGTAAAGAATTTAGATGGGATATGTGCTAACATATATCTAGATATATATATGCATATACATACTTTTTACTTTACATATAATTTTATTAGTAGACGTTAATATGCCTTCAGACAAACGGTTTGTTGAAAACTAAAATTATGACGTGTATAAGAAACAGCCCTGTTTGCAGATGCAATGGGGCATGGAAGAGAGGGGGTGGCACATATAAGCTTTATTAAAAACAAGAAGGTTAATAAGTTAGTGTCATTACTAATTGCATAATATTATTATCTGTAAATAACACTTATTCTAGTTTAATACTGATGATATGCTTTAATAAATCAGCTAATTCGTAACTGTCGGTTCAAATAGAATCTCACTTTATCTTAAACTACATGAATAGAGAATATTATTGCAGAAAAATAAAAAGTGGCATAGAGCCATCGTAGATTTAGAGTTCAGCAGGAATTGGAAAGCAACGCCACTATTTACCTTTCTTTTAGGGTGGTTTATACTATTTGCATTTGCTTATATGATTAAATCGTGTCCTCAAGGTATACCCAAGGGCTCAAAGACCAATCTTGATACTGAGTGCTAAGTGCATTGTTGTCTTGTTCTATCCCGTGTGTCATTGATGTCCGATGATGGAAATTATTATCCGAAATTTCGATCTCATTTCATTTAGTTTAAAAAGGTTATGTGATGTCTGCTTCTTTTGATTGACGTGCATGGATTCATGCACAATAATTTCCTTTAGAACTATAAAAGCGATGGAGAACCAGGGGAAGAGGGGTGATCAAAAAAGAGTAACAGTACAACAATTGAAACATATAGGTATAGATATAGATATATATAGGTATAAATATGGATAAGGATACAGGTGTATAGTTGTATAGTCCTGGATTTCTTCAAAAAATGGCTTTGCATGATAAAATATTACGATGCCACTAACGGATAATGAGCCCCATTCATCCTAGTGCAACATATACGTCTACAAATGCATGCATAGAGCTTACACATTTCTATAGGCTATACGTCGAACCGCACATATTTTGAGACATAAACGGAATATTCCTAATGTCCTCAGTACAGAACATTATTATTATTATATTATTATTGCATTATTACATCATTACGTTATTACTTTATTACTTTATTATATTATTTATTATCATATTATCATATAATTATATTATCACTTTGCTATTAATTGAGTTTTGGTGGCTTTAAAGGCACAAGATTTGTCGGCTTAGTGCTAGCTTTACGAGCCAATAAAACCAAAACATATCTCACGAATTCCGAAATAAGCTTCGAGAAAATATTGCCTGCAGTGGTATACTGGTCTTTGTTACTCATTTAAAGCTTATATTCGTGGTGTATTCGGCATTCAGTATTCACGTATTCATAGCATATAGCATTTTCATAGCGTATGGTATTTTCATGGCTTGTTGCTTGCCCTGTTTCTTTGCCTGTACCGTATTTTGCCGAGCATGTGACGAATTCCACTGTATGTACTCAAGCTTTTGCTCCTCCATTGGTGTACCTTATTTCTTTTGAGATTGCGAATTATCTCTAGTGAGGTCACATGAAGGAAGAGAGCATCCAGAGGTACAAGGAAGAAGGTAGAAGCAAAAGAAAGAAATTGCCATTTGTATGAATTATAGAATATTCGAATTTTTTTTAAAACTTTCTAAAACTTTCTAAAACTTTCTAAAACTAAGCCTTCTAAAAACAGATACTAAATTAAGCTATTAAAGATAGTGTCTTTATATGTATCGTACTCCTATCACAGTACCCGTTGAATTCTTTCTTTCTCTCCGCTCTCTCTCTTTCTCTCCGCTCTCTCTTTCTCTCTTTCTCTAATGTTCTTCCCACTTCTATCGCCTTCCAGATCAGCCTTACTAATTGCAACTCCAGAGACCAGTGATTTACAGTAAAATAAACCCATCCTATGGACGTTGAAGTTGATATAGAATTGAGCCAGACCCTTGCAGTATTTCTGGATAAAGCGATAATCCCACAAATTTTACTTGAAACTCTCGTTGCAAAATATGGTGAAGATGATTTGCCCCACCCCATGATCTTTAAGGCTTCCACTAATGACAAAACGATCTACTTGGGAGTAAGAGAGTTTGACTCTGCAAATAGATTCTCTATGCCTTCAATTATGACGACACTTCTTGGTCCAGGTAACATAAAATTGACTCCAGTGGAAGATATCCCTAAAGCTCTGGATCTTGTCTTGAAACCTATACGAGGGAATGTCTCAAACTGGAAGTACTTCTTGGAAGAAAATCTCCGTCAATATACGGTCCTTGAACAAGGAAGCAATATAAAATTTGGCCACAACGATGATTATATTGAGTTGTTGGTTGAAAAGACTTCCCCTTCTCGCGTAGTTTGTATTGTAGATACTGATGTCAATCTTGAAATCTCTGGTGAAGAAGAATACAACTCCACGGTTGTTAAGAATATGAATCACGAAACCTCTGATGAATTCGATATAGTCCTTGGGCCCAACGAAAATAACTTGGTTAAAATAAGCGGCAAAAAGGGCCATACTCTTATATTGCAGGTCAACGATGTAATTGAACGAGATTTCGTAGATATGGTGGTAGGTGAAAATGAATTGACTACTAGAAATTGCTTCAAGTGGCTGACGATGGCAAAAGGTATAGATAAACCAATATTAATAGAACTGGATGAAGTATATGTAATGTCATTCTTGTGGAATCTTGAGAGAAATGACAAGAACCACAATAGTGCAAATAATGTGAAAGTCAAACTTTATATAAGTGAAGAAAAAGAAGTAGAAGAAGAAGAAGGAGCCGTAAATATGCTGGATCTGGATCCTACTTCCATAGTCTTGCTTGAAGATGAAGTTTTATGTTCTAATTGTGGCAGAGCAGTCAAAGAGCAAAGTTTAAAGATGCATGAAGTGTTCTGTAAAAGGAATAATATCAAATGTGAATGCGGAGAAATCTTCTTAAGGAAAATCCCCGATGAACATTGGAAATGTCAACATTGTTCAGTACATGGGAATGGTGATATTTCTAAACAGAAACATGACTATATATATCATAGTGGACCTTACAAATGCGATGAATGTGGACTGGATCGAGAATTTCTGAATGCAATAGACGTTGTAATAGATCACAAGGTTACCGATTGCCCCAATAAATTACATGAATGCAGATTCTGTCATTTGATTGTACCACAAGAAGAAGCCACCGCTACAGACAAATTTAGTGGATTTTCTCACCATGAAAGTAAATGTGGAAGTAGAACTGTAGAATGTCATATTTGCAATAAGATTGTTAGGAGTAAAGATATGGCAAGCCATCTTGCCGTGCATGAAATGTCTAAAACCAATTATTCGAAAAACATAGTGGAACAATTACAAATTTGTTCTAATTTGAATTGTACAAATATTCAAGACTCCAATCTACTACAATTATGTGCTGTGTGTTATGCACCATTGTACGCTCAAGTTGATGATCCTACAAGGGTTAAATTAAAGAATAGATTGGAAAGAAAATATGTCATACAGTTACTGAAAGGATGTGGAAATTCGTGGTGTAAAAATAGTAAATGTAAGTCTCTGGGGCAAGTGAATCTTGCTAATGTACAAGCGGCAGTCAAAGAATCTAAAGAATTACTACGTTTCATTCATTATCCGAAACTTCCTGGAGTGGAAGTTCACGATGATACTTCGGAGAATAAATTCTGGCTTTGTGTGGACCAAAATACCACTAAACGGAAGCTTATCATTGAGAATATCATCAGTCAATATGGATGTCCCAAGGAATTAGTGATTAAGGCAGTAAGCCAGGTGAAAGAGGTATCAGAAGCAAAAGTGATAGAATGGTTAGAACAGAACACCAACATCTTCCAGAGTTAGAGATAAAATATAATGATGCTGACTCATTTAATGATTCATTCAATAATTCATTCATGATCTGGCGGCCTGTGATTCGTCATGTGTTGGTATTATTTTAGTACTATTTTGGTGGGGTGCATATCTGTTTATATTTATTTTTACTGATAAGAAAAAGAAACGCTTATCAGTGATGTAATCGAACAATAGTGAAGGAGTGCGTAGGAGGGCGGCTGTGAGTGAATTGGCGGCTGGGACAATACAGGAAGAGTAGAATGAGGTGTATAGATAGAATCGTATATTGATTAGAAGCAAATTTGTAGATATGGACGCAGCTTGTTTGGGCCTGGTAAGTGTAATGTTATTAGTATGTATTGGTGGTTTGAGCTGAATTTGTAGAAGGTAATTGGGGGCCGTGGTCGTGGTCGTGGTCGTGGTCGTGGTCGTGGTTGTGATTACAGCCGGGCGGGTGGTTGGATATTCCTGCTTTTCTGTTGGGCATCGAGCAGTGAAGCGCGCCACACCCCTCTACATACACACTGAGAGGTGACATCGGCAATGCCAGGAACAAGAAGGGAGTAACACTTTGTGCCAGAGATAGATCCATAGCAAACATATACACATACACGTATACACATACATGTATATATTACTCGCCTTGAAAATGTCAATTACAGTAAAAAAACAGCCGAGATAGAAGTGATGGCACGTTCTTCTGAACACTTCCTTTCCTCCATATCGGCTTACTCGCTCAACCTTGAGGAAAGACCCTATCGGAGGTTTGAAGCCGCAACTCTTCTTTCTGTGGGGGAGCCACATACCTAACCAATTGACACAAACAAGGTATACGCCACGAGCACACAGCACTATACGCCTCGAAAAGTAGTCATATTATCAGAATATAGATCAACCCGGGCCAAGAGCAAATGACGTATTGGGGACCCCTCGGGTTGTAAACTACAAATAGACAATTACAAATAGGAGTCCAACAAACGCATAATGGCTAGATAATGGCTACAATTCGGTCAATTGGGTTCTAGGCTTCTGCTTCTAGGCTACTAGGCTTCTATGGCTTCTACAAAGCTACCTGAAGGTAAGAGATAGGATAGAGAGGACAACGTCATTTTACCGAGTCAAAGCACAATAGGGAGATGAAACAGCAAATACACATGATCCAAAATAAAGAAATACAAAGCAATCTTTAGAGGAACTTGAAGCAATATTACAGTACTGCAGTAGTGGTAATACCAATAATAGTACCAATAGTAGTAATAGTAGAGATAGAATTAGAATGACAGTAGCAGTTATAAAGGCCGGCGTAGCGTAGATGGCGAACAGAATAAATAAACATTAACTATAATATGATCTGTTATGCCTTCCTCGATTTCCGTTTATCCTCCGTTTAAGGTTTTAGACTCCCCTAACACGTAGCCGAACAGAGGTAAATTCAATTTCATCTACTCTTTCCTTTATCTTCTCATCACAAAGAAATTCACTTTTCTCTTGTCGTACGTCCTTACAGCCAATGCGCAATTAACACTCCAAAAAAAGAAAAGTCATTCATCCCCACCACCAGCACCTGTTACCCCCTAGGGGGTTCGGGGGGCCGCACGGACTGTACACAGTTTATCGCCACCGTTCCCTCATCCTTTTTTACTTATCGTATAAAACGTTTTATCTTCCCCCTTTTTAAAATAAATTAAGGTTAATAGGAAGAGTCAGATACAACAATTGTAACTGATTCAATTTTATAAACCGTATACAAAAGAGTTCTAGTATTCAATCCCCGTTTAAACTTAACTTATTTTTAGAAGAAAACCCCCTTAAAAAAAACACCTTTTATCTACAACTTCGCCCCCTATCAATAAATTAACCCAACCGCCACTATTATAATGTTGTTATCTAAATCTGTTTCTTTGGCCATTCTTAGTGCTATGGCTGCTGATGCTTTGGTTATTCCAAACGCTGGTTCTATCGATGTCTTTGGTAAGCTTGGTAAGGATATTGCCGCCAAGGTCCACCAAGTTTCCGACTCTGTCTCTAAGGCTTCTGGATCCTTAGTTGAACATGGTGCTTCTAAAGTTGCTGAATTCTTCCAATCTGGTCGTCAACTTATCCCTCATAAATACATTATTGTTATGAAGGAAGATGCTTCCGATGAAAGTGTTAAATTCCACATGGAATTTGTTGGTGCAAAGCACTCTGAACACTTTTCTGTAAAGGATAAGGTTCCAGCTACTTTTTCTGCAGCTATTGAGGAAACTGCTGGCGGTATCCTTGACCTGTTTGATATTGGTGTTCTTAAGGGTTATGCTGGTTATTTCCTTGATGAAACTTTAGAATTCATTAGAAATGATCCAAACGTTGCCTTTGTTGAACAAGATTCCACTGTTACTGCTAATGAATTCGATGTTCAAAAGGGTGCTCCATGGGGTTTGGCTAGAGTTTCTCACAGACAACCATTATCGTTGAATCTGTTCAACCAATACTTATATGATGATAATGCTGGTGAAGGTGTTACTGCTTATGTCATTGACACTGGTGTTAACGTTGATCATATTGAATTTGAAGGTAGAGCCAAGTGGGGTTCAACTGTCCCAACTGGTGACGTTGACCAAGATGGTAATGGTCACGGTACCCATTGTGCAGGTACCATTGGTTCTGCTGCTTACGGTGTTGCCAAGAAGGCTGATATCGTTGCCGTTAAGGTCCTTAGACTGAATGGTTCTGGTTCAATGTCTGATGTTGTTAAGGGTGTTGAATTTGCTGCCAAATCTCATCAAGCTGCTGTTAAGGCAGCTAAGAAAGGTTTCAAGGGTTCTACTGCTAACATGTCCCTTGGTGGTGGTAAATCTCCAGCTTTAGATTTGGCTGTTAACGCTGCTGTTAAGGCTGGTCTTCATTTCGCTGTTGCCGCAGGTAATGAAAACCAAGATGCTTGTAACACATCTCCAGCTGCAGCTGAAAATGCTATCACTGTTGGTGCTTCTACCATTGCTGATGCTAGAGCTTATTTCTCCAACTATGGTAAGTGTGTTGATATTTTCGCTCCAGGTTTAAATATCTTATCTACTTATATTGGATCTGATTCTGCTACTGCTACTTTATCTGGTACTTCTATGGCATCTCCACATATTTGTGGTCTTTTATCTTATTACCTTTCTTTACAACCAGGTGCTGAATCTGAATTCTTTGTTGCTGCTGATGGTGTTACTCCATTACAATTAAAGAAGAATTTGATTCACTTTGGTTCTACTGGTTTATTGTCTGATGTTCCAGAAGATACTCCAAATATTTTGGCCTTCAACGGTGGTGGTCACAACTTGACCGATTTCTGGGGTAAGGAAGCTGCTTCTTCTCCTGCAGTTAACGTCAAGGAATCTGAAAAGACTGAACTTGATGATAAGCTTGATGACTTGATGAAGAAGGTTTCTGAAGACCTGGCCAACATTATGGATGATATCAAGAAGCTTGTTGAAAGCGTTTACGAATAGACAATAAGTAATTGCCTATTTTGCCAAGTTTTGAATCAAAAATTATAAATTATCCATCATATGTTCCGTTTTAGCTAAAGATTTGAAATATATACCTAACTTAAGAAGTGTAGCCCTATATTAATACTTACATCAATGTCTATATCTATATCTATATCTATATCTATTTCTACCCTACACTTAACTATATGTATATTTTGGTGCAAATACTCTAGATAAGACAAATTTGTAATGTATTCCCTATTTCTTCTTCTTCGGTGTTCTTCATCCTTCCTTCTTCGTCATTCTACTCCTTCCGCTCTGCTCCCAAGTTATCGTCACGTGCGCGGTGTGCGCATACGAGTGGCTTCTGTTTTGCGGAAGTGGCAAAAATCGAGTGAGCGAATAAACCATTTTGTCACCGATTAGTAAAGCACTGCATGTAGCTCCCGCCAGATTCCCTCTCACGGAGTTCACCTAAATATATATATATATATATAAGAAATGAAATTGAGAAATTCAAGCAACAGCGAATTAATAATAGAAATAGAGCCTACACCATGAGTACCCCAGCCAAGAGAAGACTTATGCGAGACTTCAAGGTATGTTTTCAGGGGCGTTTAGAGCCTAGTGTTTTATATTTCAACGAGATATCTGGAATCTGTTTGTGAATATGATGGCGAATAGATCAAGTTTTAATAAGCAACATGGATATTGTTGAAGGCAACAGAATGTATACAATGTGATACAATGAAATTAAAATTTTTGAAACTTATGAAACTTATTGAAGTTTATTCTTATTGAATCTTGTTGAAACTTGAAACTTATTGAACTTATGAAACTTATTAATGATTCCAAACTTTTTGATTACAAATCCATTAGATGGATCTGGTCTGTTCTTGTATGGTCAGTCTGGTATGGTCACTTCTGATCACCCAGTTTATATATATTTGTACTAACGTTTTAGAGAATGCAACAAGATGCTCCTAGTGGAGTTTCGGCGTCTCCACTTCCTGAAAATGTCATGAGTTGGAACGCTGTTATAATTGGTCCTGCCGATACTCCATACGAAGATGGTACTTTCAGGTTAGTACTTCAATTTGATGAACAATACCCTAATAAGCCACCACTGGTCAAATTCATTAGTGAAATGTTTCATCCAAATGTTTATGCTACTGGTGAATTATGTTTAGATATCTTACAAAACCGTTGGCTGCCAACCTATGATGTGCTGTCAATTTTAACTCTGATTCAATCATTATTGAATGACCCTAATATTGGTTCTCCAGCTAACGTTGAGGCTGCTAACTTGTATAAAGATCACAGACTGCAATATATCAAGAAGGTCAGAGAGACAGTGGAGACATCATGGCTTGAAGATGATGATGATGATGACGAAGAAGAGGATTAACTGATAATAATGACGAAGGTGAAGATTAACCGATAATGGGTCGTGTTATAAATCGGTTTAGAGCATATATGGTGTGAGTCGTCTAGAATAACCCCGGTATAAATGGTTATTATATATAATCATTCATCAGCTTACCATACGTCAGCTTACCATACGTCAGCTTACCATACGTTGTTCATCTTTGTTAAACAACTTTGTTGAAATGGATTCTGGGGTGGTTTTAATTCTAAAGGAACCAAGATCTCTACATCAAAATAAAAAGGAAAAACAAAGAAGATGAAATGAAAAACGCATTAGGACTTTATCACTTTTGATGTGTGTGACAAATGAAGTTAATAATATAGGTAGATAATAAGAGGAAAAGGCTTTTTTGAATGGAAGGAATAATAGTGTAGAGTAGTTTAATCAAGTAGACTTAAAGGTAATATATATACATTTTATATAGTATGCAAATTATTTACAGTTCAAGCTAAGCCAAGCTAAGCTAAGCTTAAGCTAACCAGAGATAATACCACTTTCTGTTCTTCTTTGCTGCTTGCTTCAATTCTTCTTGCTTCTTCTTTTCTTCTTCTTCAAGACGTTCCTTTTCACGTTGTGCTTCATAAGGATCAAGGATTAACTGTTCAGTTGGTTTCCCTTCTTCACCGATATTCTTATCACGATAGAAGGCAAGCATGCATACAAATATGGTTACATAAATGAAAAATTTCGTTGGTCCATCTATCCTCTTCGTATTAAATTGTGGTTTACGGATTTCAGTTTCTGCTAAAATCACCGGTGGGAGTTGATGGATTATAGTCTTCTTATTCGGCTGAGTGGTCTGTAATTTAGATGGAGTTATGAATGGGAGATCCAACGGAGGTTCATTGGTTTGCCAGTTAGTGAAGTTTTCTCTACATCCCCAATCTCCGTAAGCAATATAATAACCAAGTTGTTTATCCTTTAAGGTCAATTTTGTCCATTTCTTATCAAACTTCTCTTGGAGCTCTTGTATCACTTGGCCCTGGTGTAATAATGAAAGAGTATTGAAAATTTTAGGATCTTCCCAAATTGGCTCGGTGTCAATAGGTTGAGTTTCATCTTCTGGAGGTGCTGACAGCAACATACTACCCATATCTTTAAGTGATTGCATGGCAAGTTTGGCTGCTGCTGCTTGTCTTTCTTCTGGAGTCATTTGGTCAGCTTCGACTGGTGTTGGATCGATTTTTTCCTGTTTTTGTTGAGCGTATGTTCTCACCAGGTATCTCAGGGGTCTGAATTGAGCTTTGAGCCCAGCTTCACCTACCCGGTGCATTGCCTTTGCTGTCCACATGGTCTTTCGAAATGGCCTTAATAGATATTTTTGATTTTGAAATTTGCTTTTTTATTTTTTTGTTTTTTTGGGATTTTTCATTTTCGATTTTTGATTTTCTTAAAGGCTTTGAGATTTTCTGCTGCTTTCAAATGCTTCTGTAAAGACACAAACCCATGGGAAGGGAATAGCAGTGAACTGACTATACACAAGTAAACAAATATATAAGCTATTATATTATTATACTGTTACTCTAATAAAGGTTTAATTTTTGTTACCCTTTTTTTCGGTTTGTTTTATTTCTTTTTTGACAGATTTATTTGCTTCTACAAACTTCGTAATCAATAAGTCTACTCACTATGTACTATATAACAATTATCTGAATATACTAAATTCCGTTATGTTTGTGTTTGGATTTGTCACTGATTTTAATAATTATTATATTAATTTTATGATTTTTATAATTTTTATGATTTTAATGATTTTGTTGTTTAACTAATATTTCAGTATATCACCTGTTTTTATACTACCTATTAGTTCATTGTCCTTGATATTCCCTCTTCATATTATTATCTCCACATTTTCTTCTCTTTCTATTTATACTGTGAATTTATGCTGTTCATCATTCGACTTATCGCTATAAACGGTGAGCAAAACGTCTTCACCACCATGCATAAAGCATCAATTAACCTGCTTATTTGGTATATGAAAAATATTATTATACCTAATTGAACAAGTAGAATGAATGTTTGCGTGCTTGGATATTCACTTGCAAGTGTATCAGTTATTGAAAATATGATATTGAATAATTTAAAACTCTTGAGTTTATCAAAAAATGACTGCAATACAGCTGCTGCTCCTGCTCCTGCTCTTGAACCAGCTGATCCTGATTCTATTGTTCCTACTCTAGAAATTAACGAACTTTTCATTGATGAAAATAATGATGGCTGATCCTTAGGCTCCCTGTACAATGTATTATTTTCCCTATCGAAATATAATACATCATCCAGTGGCGCATCTGGCCCTCCTTCAAGGATAATTTCTTCACCATCTTCTCCTATCCATCTTTCTAAAGTTGTAGTATTACTAGTTGATTTGCCCAATTTGCTAGCTGCCATTAATTCACTATTTTGATTCTTAGCTTTAACAATTTTCTGTGGTGGTTCATATTCTTGTCCAAATAGATGCAGTGCTGGTTCTTGAAGCATGGCCCACGTATTTTTAGTTCCTTTCCAGGCCTTTTTCGTATTATTCTTAGCTTTGGCATATTTCAGTTTTGTGGTGGCCATAGGCCCTGGTCCCTTTTTGGCATATTCAACATCTTTAGGTGGAGTCACTATTCTTTTTGCCTCTGACTTCATCTTTGATAATGATGCAGTAAGGCTTGAAGGTGGTTCTTCTTTTTTCTTCTCTTCTTTTGGTGGATCATACACTAACCAAGAAAGAACATATGCCCAGGCAGGATGCCATTCTGGTTCTTTTTTCTTATCTTTATCGCCTTTCTTCTTGTCGCCAGAATCCTTCTTTTTCTCTTCCTTTTTCGGTTCAGGCTTCTTTTCGGATTTATTTTCGACTTTTTTCTGTTCAGCTTTTATTTTTTCTTCCAAGGCTTTTAATTCTTTCTCTTTCTTTTTAATGTCATCGTCAAGTTCTTTTTCTTTAGAACTCTTAGAGCTTATCAGTTCCCCTGACAGGACTCTACGTTCAGTGACTACTTCAAAATTTTCAGTGACCAAGTTTTTAGAATCATCTCCTCTAAGTTTTGCCATTACTATTTTACCATATTTTTGTCGTTTTTCTTTCCGTTTGGCGGATGCTTCAGCTTTCAACCTAGCTTTTTCTTCTTCTAATTGAACTTGCTTCAAATAGTTGGCTCTATAGTCTTCATCTTCATGCTTGTAGTAGTCATAATCATGATATTTTTCAACTACAGGCCCAGATACAGCTATTCTAGCCTTCTTTAAAATCCCCGGTGGAGGAGTAGATTCCCTTGGTTTATCGAAAACTGTCTCCATGGGGCTATATTTTTTATCTTTCAGGGAATCCTTCTCGTCAACGAAAACTTCTCTTAAAGTAGGCGGAGAGTATTCTTTTGGTTGGTATGGGGCTTTGTCACGTTTATCCTTTTGCTTTAAATAAAACTGATCTTCTCTATTTTTCGGAGGTGGCAACTTTCTAGGAGCAGCTTCGTAAGCATAATTGTATCTATTATTGCCTCTAGCAGGATAATTATTATGCCTTGGTTGATTGTAATAGCCGTAGCCTTGATAATTGTGGCCATAATCATTATATTGGCCCTGGTAGTTCATATTCTGATAAGAATGTCTTTGTTGCAATAAATTTAATTGAGCTGGAGTCAACTCTATCCCTAATTCAGGACCGTGTTCAGCTGGGGGGCGTACTTCAGCTACTTCCCTTGGGACTTTTGGAGGGTTTTTCCTAACTTTATCACCTCCTTCTGTGATCCTTCGATGTATTGGGATTAAAGGCACGTCGTCAGGGTCATCCATTCGACTTCTAGAGAACCTGTGGCCAGATAAAGAATTATAGGCCAGTTCTAATTCATCATCATAATAGGATACCGATTCATTCGAATTACGTTGAGAGTCTATAAACTTTCTGCTGTAATAGGACTTGTTCCCAGCGTACATGGCTATATCATCTACTCAATATGAAAATGAAAATGAAAGGGTAATTAATTTAGAAAGAAAAGTTAAATTTTTTTGTCCCTTCAGTGGATATTAAAAAAAAGGTGCTGCAAAAAACAACCGAGATATCATTTTTACATCCAGACATCACAAAATAAAAGGCTGGTTGCATTTCTCATGCAAGTGAAAGTAAATAGGAAAAAAAAAAAAAAAACTACTAATAATACTAATTAAAATTAATTTGAGTCACTGATTTTTCTATTGTTGCGAACCAAATGTGTAAAGCGAGAGAGTCACAGGGAAAGATCGAGATCGAGATTAGACAGCATGAAAGGGGTTGAATAGTAAACAGAGGTGGCGAGCAATGTGGGTCCAAACTAGAAAGATGTCTTAAAAGAAATTTCTGGGGTCTTCTGTAAAAAAAAAAAAAGTGGCAAACATTTATAGCAAACTTTGGGGAAATTCAGTAGGTTGTGAATTAGGGTACTGTGAACAAAGGATGGCTCTACTTTCTTTATTTCTTATCTCTTTAACTAGAGTAGGAATGACGGAAAAAAATACGAGTACAACTTAAATTAACGTGTGGTTTCGTGGGAATGTGTGTCATTATGATGCATTCTCTGTAAACTTTAATATTAAGACGAGTGCCACAAATTAGGTTGGGGTAAAATGTGCTAAGTACCACGAGCTACCCAGAACAAAGGAAGAGAGAAAGTATCATTAATCCTCAGGACATTGAAACATTAGTAAAACATCAGAATACAAAAAAATGGGAAAATGGATACATAAAAGATATTGAAATGCAAACAAGAGGATTGAAGAACGTATGTTTGAGCTAAATTGACTGGGGCAGGGGCGAGTGTCTAAGACTGTATCTAGGGTTATTTTTACAAAATATTGTAGCTGGTTTTGTATACTTCGCATCGCATGCTCGCTAGCTTATTGCGTAAATGTTAGACATTATCGTTCGCATAGCAATTATCCCAATAGGGGAAATGAGCAAAAGGAACAAAAGCAAAAGGAACAAACCTAATGTAGACGACAAAGACAGCGAGAAAATATTCTTTATTCTTTAATATTCCTATGCCACACCCAACAGGCCAAAGCTCTCATAAATTCATCTGTGATTTTACTAATATCATGCCTTCCACTGGAGTACTTCATATGTATACGCTTTTTTGTCTTTATTTTTTTGTTATATTTTTGGATATGCCCTTGGTTAATTCAAATGCAATCTAATGCAGGCGGTTGAGTATATGAGAGCAACCGAGTTTCTTAGAGAAGGGAAGTATAGATAGAGAGAAAACCCGTGCACCATCCTATCAAAAAGAAAAACTGCCTAATAGGAAGATGCTGTCAGTAGATAGGCCACCAAATTAGAATTACGAATATGAATGATCATCAAACGGTCAAAAGCTAATTAAATGCATTAACATTAGCAATCTCCTATACATCTACTAATTCCGCATATTATTTCACCTGTATGAGTTTCAGTATTGTTTCATCAATATCGAGGTCACACACTTTTCTCACATAATATTCTCACATCCTTCATAATTCATCATTAAAATAGATAATGAAGAAATGCCAGTTACCAGCAACAGAAAATCTACAAACCTTGCATCTATAAACCTAGAATCTTCGTTTCAACCTTTACCTTTTATATTTTACTGCAAACTAATAAGAAACGAAACCTATGTAAAAAAAACGAATACCATGAAACATATCCTATGAAACTTATGTGATGAAACCTATGTCTCTTTTTCTGGCACCCGTACACCCACACATACACGAATACAACTTCCTCTCGTCCTTATCGTCCTATATCTCTATATACACACCTTTTTTTTTATCAGGCTACGGGAGCTGAAAAGAGAAACCAAAGGGAGAAACTCAAAGAGAGATCGTGGATTGCAAGCATGCTTCGAACGTCATACAGAAAAATATTAACTCCTACTGTCGGCAGACGGACACTTAAGACGATTGGTGGCGTGGATCAGGATTTATCGAAAGTTGGAAATGAAGATTTAAATCGACTCTTAGCTGACTTGGGACCGTTCCCTACGTTTTCATCAATTTTAAATCAACGACATTTTTATCAGAATGAAGTTCTTATGCAATATCTGAAGAAAGAACCTCATCCAGTTTCATTAAGACAACTTGCAGGTTATGGTAAAAAATTAACTAAACAGAAAATCATTGCATCAGCAAATTTTGTAAGGTTAGAATTACCAATTCGTCTTGCCTTAAGAATTAGAGATTTACAAACTTTACCATTTGGAGTAGTTAGTAATTTCCATATGGCTCAGATATATGAACTGTATTATCATAGTTTTAATGCATTTAGAAAGATCCCTGAGATTAAAAATTTACAAGAAAATGCTAAATTTTGTGAAACTTTATCAGTCTTATTAGATGATCATGTATTTAATTTACCTCATCTATTAATGGGGGCATTAGAAGTTAGTATATTAAATGATTTACCAAGAGAAGAATTAGATCAATTTATGTCAACAATGATTAGAAGTCGTATTCTGAGAAGGCTTATAGTAGAAGAACATTTACTGATGACAGAAAATTATAGAAATCATCCTTACGCTGAACAACCACCTGATTTCATTGGTTCAATTTTCGCTCAATGTAAAGCTGGTGAACAGTTGATTGCAGTTGGTGATAAAATAAGGAAATATATTGGTCATGGACCTGAATTAATCCTTGAAGGTGATACTAATGCAGTATTCCCATTCATGATTCCTCATCTTCACTATTTAATTGGAGAAATTCTTCGTAATTCATTTGAAGCTACCATTAAGACCCATAGTATTAATGATAGTTTACCACCAGTTAAGATTACCGTAATGGATAGACCAGAAGAAGTTATATTCAGAATTCTGGATCAAGGAGGAGGGATATCTCATGATTCATTATCTAATATTTGGTCATTTAGAAAAAGTTTAGAGAATGCTAGAAAATCTCTTGCTAACTTCCATAGTGTACCTGGTTTACAATTATATCATGGATTACAAGTAACCCCAGCAGGGTCACTGATTATTGGGTCCACCAGAGCACCAGGGGAATTACTCCTGTCTACTTCAATCAGTGATGAAGCAGACGTTGGCCCAAGACTGTCACTTGATCAATTAGCTTCTAGAGGTAAAGAGTATGAATTTGGTTTAGGATTGCCAATGTGTAGAGTATACACTGATTACTGGAATGGGAGTCTTCAGATGAACAGTTTAGAAGGATATGGCTCTGATACATGTTTGACGTTGAGGAAGCTTGGTAGACATACCAACGTGAATCAATTGGACAGAGCATAAGTAGAGATAGAAAGAGATACCAGCAATCGTCAGAAACGGTTGCACAGGATTACATGGTTAGCTATTAGATATAGAGGATATACAGCGTATAACAAATATAGTGTACATACAAGAAGATGTAGCTGAAGAGAGAAGATGTAGAAGGTGAAGTACTAGAGAAAAGTAGATGCTATAAAGTAGAGAATATTTAGCTGGTGAAGTATTAGAGGTGAAGTAGATGTAGTATTAGAGAAGATTAAAAGCTGTAACATTTGAGAGTATACAAGCATAGGAGACTTTTAGGCACGCTTCTCAATTGAGAACAGGGCTCTCTCCCCCATGCCACTTCTTGCTCCCGGTTGTGCAAACCAGTGGGTTTTGCCCTCTTGATTTTACCACAAGTCTCGTTCTTTTGAGAATTAGCCTTCTTGAGCCTTCGTGGGACTTCTTTGTTTACACGCAAAAGTGTTTATTTTTATGGTTTTCTTTATTTCGTGAATTCCGAATTTCTTTAGATCCCTTTGCAGAGGTGTTTAACGTGATTTGCCATCCATTCCACCAACCAAGTAAGCTCAAACCATAAGTAAGCTCAAATTCGGCACACACTGCATAGTACTATCTATACATATAAATCAAAGTACTACCTACGTATATATTAGGGTACTATCTATACATATATATCAGAGTGCTTTACATACATTGATATCTAGTACTCCCAAATACACACATATATATCATAAGTTATTGATTCATCTTCGAAATGTCCCGATTCACCATATCGTCTCTTTTAGACAACGACGAAGATGACCGATCGAGGAGGGCCATGCCCATGTCGTCGCCTCCTTTGCAAAATAAAGCAGTCAAGGCTTTCCAAATTCTGTCCATTCTATCCAATGATAACGATACCCCTGCCCATACTACCCACAAACCGATAATAGTGGACGATGAACCTCCTTCTCATGAAGTGATTTTTATAGAAGACGAAAAGACCCCTAAACCTGTCCGAAAGAGAGCTCCTAAGAAGAAGCAACCCACCTTAAAAGTAGCCCAAGCAAAATCCATAGAGAAAGATATCCTTAATAATGATAACAACATCAACAATAGCTTTAATAATAGTAATAATTCTTTTGGCTCCAATGCCTCTCATTCCAAGTCTTCAGGGTCTCTTCCAATGTTGGTCCCCAAACCTATACTGGCTCAGCTGATGCTGCCGGGCCCATCCATGCCACCTTCCAATATTCTGAATGATCAACTTAAACTGTTCCAGACGTCTTTCAAAGTCACTCCTGCTCCTCAAAGTAAAACCTCCATTAACTCCATTATAAATATCGATGAACCTGAAGCTTCACCGGCCCCAACACCGCCTCCAGCACCTAAACGTAAAAGAGGTCCTCTGAAGAAGAAACAAGAAACACAATCCAAGAAGAGAAAGGAAGAATCCATAGTAATCGAGGATACCCCTCCTCCAGAAAAGAGTGGGAAATCTTTTGCAACTGCTGCTACTGACACTGCTACTGAAAATGTCAATGCCAATGCCAAAGCCAATGCCACGACTGATCCAGCAGCTGCTGGTGGAACAAGTGTAGCCGCAACAGCTTCTGACGCCACTACTGCTACCACAACAAAGAAGAAGGGCAAACCAAAGAAGAAACAAGAAGCTACTTCTTTCACGCCAGAAGTCGTTGCTCCTCCTTTAACGGCCACCCTGACCACATTTTTGCATTCCAAAACAGATTCGATTCTTCCGCCACCAACACTTGCGGACTTTTCAGGAAAGCCTCCTATTATTTCATTAAATATACCACTTTTAGATCCGCTGAACCCTAAACCGGGCCAGGCTCTGGTTATAGTAAACGTCTTAAAGCTTGCAGAGGATAAATATGGATGGGCAGCAATGCATCCGGATGCTAAATCTGCCATAGATATTATGGATGATGTCATAGACGATGACGATGATGCAGCTGACGAAGATGATGATGGGGATAAAGAGAAAGAGAAAGAGAAAGAGAAAGAGAAAGAGAAAGAGAAAGAAAAGGAGAAGGATAAGGAAAAAGACAATGAAAAGGAGAAGGAGAAAGAAAAGGAACTTACAGAAGAACAGCTTGTAAGACAACATGAAGTGATGATGGCAAGAAAAGTCGGTAAATACGATTATGAAGATCCATTTATTGATGACGAAGAATTGCAATGGGAAGAAGAGATAACCACCACGAAAGAAGGATTCTTTGTATATAGAGGTCCTTTGGTAGAAGATAGAAACATAGCACAATCGGGCAAAGCAAAGAAGAAGAAGTGAAAGCAGAATATATAATAAGAAGAAGATTATCATTACGACCTACTTTATATATCATTACACATATTTAGAATCCATATACAACTAGACTAAATCTATATATAGAGTTTTGTAATAAATATTTTTGGGTATTTATATCCTCTCTATAGCTATCAGAAGTACATCAATTATATTTATAACTTGAGGGTCCTTTTCAGTATCCTTGGTTTTGTTTATTGCCTTTTGAATATCTTGTATCACTCCCTTTAACTTGGAAGCGGTCAGTTCTTTCGTCAATTCTGGGTACCCTTTAATTAGAACGAATAAGTTAAGAATGGAGTTAAGAGAAGGGATATTAGCAAGCTCAAGTGACTTTGAAAAAACACTTCTTCGATTGAAATCAAGAAGATCTATCAAGTCGACTGCTCTTTCTTCATTCAAAGTTATGAACACGGTATTCTTTATATCACCAGATGATCCATCCTCTTCTTCTTCTTCTTTTGTACTTTTACTTTCTTTAACATTCAATTTTTTTAAACCTTCAGCTAAATCATTAACTGGCATTACAAGTAATGCTTTCAAGACTCCACCCAAGGCAGCCCTGACATTTTCAAAAGGACAATTATATAAGCTATCCTTTAAGAATTCATAGGCAATATCCTCTGGCAGTAACAGGAGCAATTTGGTTAAAATTGTCAAAGTAATATAACGGAAAGAGCTATCTGAAGGTTGCAGAACTAATATGAAAAGTAAACTTTGGAAATACACTTTAAGGAAAGCTGGTGGGACTGTCAGAATTTCAAGTTGAATCTTTCTAGTTGACAGTTTATAAAGAGCCACCCACATCCAGAATATAGCAACATCTTGAATAGATCTAGAGATGAACGAAGGGTTGACCACGCCAGGGATGACCGATCTAAGGGTGAAAGCCAAGGCATCATTGAAAGTGAAACTTGGGATGTCTTTCCAACGTTGCAGTGGCCCCACCAGTTGAGTGTAAATAATCAATATACCTCTAATCAGATCAGAGATTTGATTTTTCTTATTCCCAGAAACCAAAGATGTTTGGTTAGCTCTATAATCTTCAGTGAATGATTCAAATAATGACAGAACAATGGCCTCTTCAGATTGTTTCAAATCAATCAGATGAAGTAAAGCATGGGATTTAACCAAATAGTCTTGGAATGTTTTCTTCAATGGGATATCAAAAGATTGTGCCAGAGATACTAAGCCATCCAAGCCTTCAAGTTCTATTTTATAATCAACAAATTGTTTTAATATGGACCTATGTGCTTCTTGTATAGTAGATATGTGATCCACCAGATACCCCACCACATAGGGACGACCCAAGAGATCAATAGCTTCAGTGATGAAAGCAGTTAAAAGTTTCCTAATAAGTTTATTTTCATCTTCTGTGATAGCAGCGATTTCCTTGGCCGATTCTCCTTCCACCCCTTCTCTAAATGGAGGAGAAGGAGGTGGCACATATTTACTTGCAAAGACATAAACTCTGGTAGTAATGAATTTAAAATACAGAGTATAATGACTAGCATTTAAATAAAACAGATTAATTATAGCCGTAATAGCCATAGAAAGAAATCTCAGAGGATACCTGGTGGCAATTTTCTTTAAACAAGAATCAATTAATTCAATTAAGCAATAAAATTTGATTTCATAATATCTGACTGCCAGGTATCCATAATCCGTTTTATCACTTGGATTATCCAGGAAACGAACAAGCAGTTCTTCTACTTTTATAGTAGATATAGCTTCACACAGTTTCAATAAGAGTTCCTTAGGGTTACCATAGAGAGCCAACAATTCAAAGATCTTAATAACTTTATAAACACATGGGATTTTTCTTATCATAACATTGTGAATTTTATCTTGATCGACATAAGAAGTAAGTAATAAGGGTAAATCCCAACCTATTTCCTGGATAAGTTCATGGTTTGCCTGTAAGACTTCAAGTAATTTCCCCATCAATTGATCTCTTTCATCTTCAGAATAATTTTCCTTGGGAGTTAAATAGATATCGATCACAGTCAGATATGAAAGGTAATCCCCAGATTCAATTGCATCCACGGCGGCTGAATCCAAGAATTCAAGGATTTCTGGGAAGGACAATTCGTCATTTTCGTTTTCAATTTCACTTTCTGTATCTGACATTGATCAACAGCACTACTTACTTGGGGTGGTATGGTATGAATGGGTGTATTTATGGAAAGAGATTTCACTATTCGAACGGCGAAAACGTAACTCAAATGTAACTCAAATGTAACTCAAATGAACAATTTATTTAATTATTGTAAAAAATAATATTACAAAAAAAAAATAAAATATGATAGTCCGTATAGTAGTGGAAGTAGCATAACTCTAAGATCATTAGCGGAGAGAGTCCACATAGAGTCCAGAACAAGCAGTCTCTCGTTTAGATAAGGTGGTGGAGCTGGTTTAATTAGCCTGCGCACGCTAAAAAAAGACTGAAATGATGGATAGCAAGGAACCAGAGCAAGAAGAAAGAGAGCAAGAGAGCAAGTCAGAAAGAGAGAACCTAAGAGAAAGCTTAAAGGTGAGACATTGAGACATTGATATAAGTGAGACTATGAGCCGTCCTATAATGAGAGAAAGTGGGGCCTACAGTGAGGGAATTACCCCCTAGAGACACCTGGTGGGTCAGTATGTTCAGGTGGGAAGCAAATCAGACAGGAACTTAGCAAACAGGGCAAATCAGACAGGAACTCAGCAAATACAGAGGACACTACAGAACACTATAGACATTGGGTTATACGAGAGAATTATACAGCACACACACATATATATATATGTATACATACTTGTATATAAATATAGTTGTACTTGATTATTTATTATTTGATTGTATTGCACTATATTTTACTTTTCTATTTTGCTTCTCTATTTTACTTTATTAAATTATTTAATTATTTTACTCTTTTAATTACTGATTTATTATTTTATTACTTTATTTTATTATTTTATTATTTTACTTTATTTATTTTGTTTATCTTTTTTTACCCTTTTTATCTTCTAACAGCCAATTTGAAACTGCCGTCTACAAGAATCAATTATCGTTGATTCTTTGATTGTATGGATTTGTCCTTCTCCTATGGACGATGAATCTCCTCCACCAGTGGGACTAAGAGCATCCCAAATCCTACAAAAGGCAGATCAAGTTAAACCAATTGCCCCTCCTCAAGTGAAGATAACTATTCGTCTTGTATCTATAGGTTCAACCCCTTCAATCTCTCCAAATGTTTTAACTGTGTCCGGTGATCGAACCATGTCAGCGGTGGTTCAATATTTGAAGAAAAAATTGAAATCTAAATCTGTCCATGTTTACATTCAGAATACTTTTGAACCTGGTCTGAACGAACTGATCTATGATTTGTACAATTCGTTTAAAACTAAAAATGAATTAATTGTAAGTTACTGTCTACAAATAGCCTTTGGATGATTAATATATGATCTAATTGGAATTAATGGGCTTTATATATATATATATATATATATATATATATATGTATTTATGGATGAATTACTCTATTTTTGACTCTTCAAGATGGGTTTCCAACACTTTCAAGAAATCTCGACTCTTTTCGGTAATTATATAATGTCCAGTGTCGAATTCTTTGATTTCAAAGTCACTGAAATATTTCTTGAAAGGTTCAGGACTACGAATGAATCCACTTGTACTTGACTTAACCACCAAGACAGGCTTTGTAAACATTTGGTTCTCCTTGATTTCTGGATCTGGCCAAATACTGACCTGATCAATCACATTATGTTCAAGGAAACATTCATTAGGATTTTTGAATTGGATCTTACCATTTTCTAATCCTTGAACATTGGTAAGTAAGAAAGTTTGAACATGAGGTTCTAATTGAGTCATTTTACTTCTTATAACTTCAAATAGTTTATGATTATCTAAATCTGGCGGGAATTGACTAGATTCCAAATTAGCCAAGATTCGAATATTTTCATAGAATGATTCATCTAATGGTGTAAATTCAGGGGTATTATCTACTACTACTAAAGATGATAATTTATGCGGATTTTGAAGAGCATACCTCATGACAATTTTGGCCCCCATAGAATGTCCTACTAAGACTAGATTTTCAAGTTTTTCATCATTGATGAATTTAGCTAAATCGTCAGTCATAACTTCAGTAGTTAAAGGAAGGGCATTATCGGATTCTCCATGATTTCTCATATCCACTCCAAGAACTTTATAACCATTTCTGGCTAGATGTCTTCCAATAGATTTATAATTTTTCTTCAGTCCCAACAATCCATGAACGAAGAGTATAGTTCTAGGGTCTCTTTGTACAAAACCTTTTAAATGGTATTGTTCAGAAGCTATAGGCACAATAGATCTGGTTGGGATATTACAGATCGACCTGATAAAATTTTTAGATATAGATAACATGGGGCACGTGGTTATGGATACAGTGTTATATGTATACCATGTATTCCTAATGTGGAGTTTGACTGGTCCTACTTTGCTTTATTAACAGTGTATAGAGTATGACTCTTTATTATTATTATTATTTTTTTTATAGAATACTTTATTCTATTTGATTATTTTATTTTTTGTAATTTTTTTTTTGTAGTAGTGTATTTTTTAGGCTTTTCTCCATAGAGCTTTGAATTGGGTCTTTGAGTCAAAGCAAACCTCAAATATTAACGATAAGTCTTCCAGTAGGATCCAGGTTAAATTCAGATGTTCAGATGTTCAAATGTTCAGATGTTTGGGGTTTTGATCCCACGCTTATGCCGGTGCTTTCAATTTGGAAATCTGATTAACTCAATTGCCTAATCGGTAGCCCAAACGGTGTATCACAAACAGGTATGTTCTGGTAAAGGGAATGAGAGAGATCAGGGCGGTCGCTGGGGCAGTATGCAAAACAAACAATAGCAGCCAGAGCACTGAAATTGTCACTGAAATTGTTAGGCTATTACGGGAGATGTGATTCAGTTGCTTGATGTACGATGGTGGGAACTGAGAATGAGAGCCAAAAAACAATTCAAAAAAAATGCAAAAAAAAAACAAACAAAAAGGTCTCAATTAATAGACGAAGAAAAAAAGATCAAGAGAGCTAGAAAAGGAAAGCAAAAATGGAGCATGGATAGACCTGGAACACGACAGTAAAATAAATATTACACCAGAGATAAAGATAACAAAACGTAGAACATGAAACAGCCAGAGTATAAATATGATAGAGGATATAGCTACATAGATAAAAAAGAGGAAAAAGCAAAATACTTCAATTGACGATGAACAATAGTAATAGAAATCGTGTCTCCCATTAGCAATTAATGTGCAATGCGAGCAAGACAATATGTCAAATAGACAAGCAGACAATAAGACTTTAGTTAGCAGTTTTCGTGTCAAGAACTCAGGTATCGTAACACTGACAACAAAAAAAGGATAAAGGATATTTGAGAACAAAAAGGATATGAGCAAATGGTAATAAAAGGAAATAGAGCAATAATAGCAATTGTTAGATATAATAGGGGCAAAATAGAGATATCTCTAGGTGTAGTACATTTAGATAATTCAGGGGTTGATAGAGGGTTTGTAGAGGGTTTTTAGGGGGGTTGATACGAGGGAAGTACAATTGATTGATTTCTTGAATGATTCATCCCCCCCCTTCCCCCTATCAATTGCAAAAACTTATTAGACTTATTTTTTTTGTACCCCATGCTTTATTCCAATAGCGCCTCTCGACTTCAAAAATGTTAATCAAAACAATATAAAATATTTTAAAAAGTAAGCTTCTTAGTTAGTGGCGTTTTCCCTTTTCGTTCTGAATTTGCACTTTTTTGACGAACTTGGTTCGCTTTTTTTTTTTTTGCAGATTGTTTTTGTATTTGTTTGTCTCTTTTAGAATTTTTTTAAGCGATTTTCTACCTCTTTGTGTACAGAGCCATAGCTAGTTGAGGTGGGACTGTACAGATTGCCGATGAAATAGGAAATGGTGGATTGAAGGTGACAAAAAAGTTCAAGAGCCAGATTCACAGAAATCCAGAGTATGGGTGATTTGACGGAAAAACTCGATTTGATAGGTACTGTCAAAAATTCTATTGACAGTGTAGGTAGATCATAGACACTATCTTCAATCCTCTAGATCCTAGCCTCTTGTTCCTAATCTTAAAAAATCCTAATCCTACAATCTTTTCTAATTAAATTTTATTAAATAATTCTAAATCTACTAATATACAAAAAAAATCTTTTCTCTAATAGAAAACAAAGTTGGCAGAACCAGAAGTAACAGTGACAGTACAACCATCGGAACTGCTACCACCGTTGTAAACACCATTTTCATAAGAACAGTTACCGTTGACAGTGGAACCATCAGCAGCAACAATCTTAATACTGTAATTTGGTGCATCTTTGTTGTTTGGGTTTGGAATAAGGGAAAGATAAGTGTTACCGTTAGTAACACCGGAACCAAGAACAACTGGAGCCCAGTTACCAACACCGGAACCGTCAGTACCCCAGATACAACCATCTTCAACGGAAACACCAGCGTTGTTAACGTAGTATTGAGAAGAAGTTGGTCTATTGTTCCACTTGAAGTAAGAACCAGAATCTGGACAAGAAGCTGGAGTGGTAGAACCAGCAGATAAAAGAGTTGGGACATTCATGTTTTCAGAACCTGGGTAATCAGTTCTACAGATGGCAACACTTTTACTAAGCTTGGAAACAAAGTTGGCAGTTTGTCCACCCCATTCACACAAGTATTTTTGGTCAGTGTTAGAACGGTATAATTTACCACCCTTACATAATAAACCACCAACGGTAATACCACTGGATGGTTGGTTAGATGGCCATTGGGTCTTGGACATACCAGCTTGACAAGCGTAAGAACAGTAGAAACCTTCAGAACAAGTAGAAGAAGTGTCACCATTTAAGTTCATGACAGAAGTGTAACCACCTGATAAAGAAGAAATCCAGTCAACAGCGACAACACCTTGACCAGTTGGTAAAGAACTACAGTCGTGGACACCATCTTCAAATTCTTCAGTTGGGTTAACAAAAGCAGATAAATCACCACCAACGGAAGCAGAAGCGGAAGCAGAAGCAGAAGCAGAAGCAGAAGAATCACGCTTGTGTTGGTGTAAATGGTTGTGCTCAGCAAGAGGAGCAGCCATGGAGGTAGCTAATAAAGCTAAAAAGATAGAACACTTCATTGCTAATTATTTATAAAATAGGTGTGGTATATAATCTAACAAATAACGAAGGGGTGTTGATTTGTTAATGTTTATTTCTTTTCGGTTTAATGAAAGTAAATTTGAAGTCTAAATAATAAGGAATGTATAAAGACTATATCGAAATTGTATTTGATTAACTTCTATTAACGATAGAGTATAATCGGAAGGAAGGACAGTAGTTGGACTATTTGGTTGAATTAACTTGAATTGAAAAAACAAGAAAGAAAAAAAATCAAACTTTCAGGACAAAATCATTTGATTATAAACAAAATGGTTTACGGTGAAGCGGTATTTAACGAAAGAGGTGAAAAGAAAATAGAAAGACATAAAAAAAAATTGCAATAGCTGCCGGTGGTGCGGCTTGAATCAAAGTTTTCATCTAGATTAGGTAACAATACCTTTAATTGCAAAAAAAAAGTATGCACATAATGTACAGGATACATGCATGACTATTTATTATTTTCCAGTTGAAGGAAGTGGATAAATTTTTTTTCGGCTTATATACAAGAATGGATCAGTGTATGGGTGAGTCTAGATCAATTCTTCAAGAATGGTTCCCTTTTCAAGGTAAATGCCGAAAATAAAAAAGGCTTTGAAAAAGTTTTTTAAAAATTTGATTTTTAAATTTTGGAATTTACCGAATACTGCAATTTTTTTACTATTACCCTTAATTAACAGTAGCGACGAAAAAGAAACTCTGCCCTCTTTTTTATTACTAACAAGAATTGGGGGCAACAATTTGGCTGTTTATTTTTCACAGACAAATCAGAAACAATTCTGAAGGATTGCGCATGTATAGGTTAATTACCGAAAGACAAAAAAATAATAGAAAGACTACCGAAAAAGAAAATACAGCCCACTAATTCACACATCTCAAGCTGACGCATTAATGATGAATTTTAGCGAGAGTATAATTTTGTTATAGCTCTAAGACAAGTATGTGGCATAGGGGTTTGATAGGAGAGAAAAATAAACTGACTTAGGAGTCATATATTGGTTCTTTTTCTTTTTATGTAATTTCGTTAAACCGGTCGGAGAATAGATCCAAGAGGCCAGGGCTCTGATTTGTAAAAAAATTGTACAAATAATAAATGATGGTAACTACAAGGACATGAATTAAATAGAAATTTAAAACAGCAAAAAAGAAACGGAACCCAAAACCAAGGTAAAGAGATTAGTCAAATAATGTAATGTGTAATGTAAAAGAGCAAGCTTGGCCCTTTCATTTATCCATGGTATTTGCCGTTCTCAAGGAGTGGAAAACCATAATTGAAAGTAAGGAAAAAAAAAGTGACCAATTAGGAATTAAATTGTAAAATTGAACTTTCCAAGCCATATACTCTAAGCTGTATACTCTAAGCCGTAACTCTTTAAGCCATATACTCATTAAGCCCTTTTGATCTTTAAGCCATGATTGTATAAGTTTTAACCATTTTCAGCCATTTTTTTCACAGATTGAAAAACTGCGATTTCCTTAAAAAGCATTAAGGGCATTGGCTAATTTTCAACTTGTATTACTGTGGAGCGCTGCTAATTACCTACAATAGCGAACGAAGAAATCTCCTAAACTATAGCATGCAGAGTTTTCAGGGTGCGAATAAAAAGGAAAGAATTTATAATTTAGCCGAATTTATTTGCGAAGCAATAGAGTAATTTAGTGCGAAGTGTGGGAGTTTCAACCGTTTGGAGCCTTTTCGTTCACGCAGTGGGGGCTTATTATCATTAGTGAATTAGTGAAATCGAAAGTCGCACACCAACACTTGCGATGCAAGGACAATGAGTAATTCAGTAATAATATTTAATGTGGCAATATGTCTATCAAAAATGTAACAAGGGTTGTTAGTTGTTGCAACATGAAAGAAAAATGATCTCGGTTGGCTTACCGGCAATTGGCTTACCGGCATTAGTTTCGTCTTCTAGATGACCATCCGTGGGCCCTTGATTTCTTTTCGTTTACTAACTAATTTTAATACTGCTGTTAGTCTGGCATTGTTTGCTGTGCAAAATAAAAAATAAGTTTGACTAATTTTCTCAGCAAATCTCTGATTTTCTACTGTATTCTACTAATCTCTGCACCTGTAATATTTAAGATTTTTTGTAAGGAATTTCAAAGAAATCATGCTCCATTTCTTGAAACCTATTTTATGATTTGACTTCAGTTCCCAAATCAAGCCAAGTTATACCCAAATTAGTGACCTCCTCCAAAAAGCTACAATTGAAGGCTTACGAGGACATTTTTTTTCAGCTTGTGATACTTCACTAATACCTACAGAAAACTTACAATTACAAAAAATTAATGTAACCAAGAGGAATGGTGGGTTGACTCAACAACAATAAAAGTCAAAAAGATTAATATGCAAAATCTTTCAATTTAACTTATTGAGCCTTTTAGATCGGACAGCATTGGATACATACATTAAACGACATTTGTATGTATGTACATTTAACATTAACATTAATCAATTTTTTTATAATATTAAACAGTATATGTATAATATTATACATATAGTAGTGTATCGGGCCGGACCCCTTATTCTTTCTCTTCCTCTTTACTTGCTGCTGCTACTCCTTAGAGTCCTACACCAGAAAGCGATCGAATCTAGATTATTTCAGTCTGGGGAAAATGTATGTAATGAGATCCACTGTAATTGATATACATAAATTATTTCCCGATATTTTATTTTATTTTATTTTATTTTATTTTATTTTATTTTTTATTTTAACGGTATACCGAAGAAATTTATGTGCTGCCGCACACGACCTTATATTCCAGGAATCAATTTCTCCTTTTGTAAATTGAGTGCATGAAACTAAATCAAATCTGGAACTCCATGTTACATTTCTGGGCGAACAATACACCTCAATTACTTTAAAAGCGTTTTTAAAAGCTGTACTCTAACCTAAATCGAGAGACAAAAGTAGTCAATTAAAAGAAGAAATCAGGCACGAAGACAGTCTGTGAAAAATTTCACTGAAATAAATTTCATTTAAAAACAGGTTAACATATAGATAAGGATAGATATTAGCATTTAAACATAAGCTATTTTTTTTAGAAAAGAGACCACATATCAGGAGGCATAATCTAGTATGATTTACATTTAGAATCTAACATGCCTTTAGCGTATATCTAACATATATCTAGCATATCACCTGGCATATTCCTAGCATCCCTGGCACATCCAAGGTCTTACATTTTGAGCATACATGCACTTCATTTAATTAATAAATTACTGTATTCGATAATGTAATTGGGCTCAATTTTGTTTTTTCCAATTATTTTTGCCGCACATTCGACTGGGTATAAAATTATTCACTTTACAAAATTTACATTTTTTACATGTACACCATTAGTTTTTCATTTCTTTTTCGTTTCTTTTTGTTTCTTGCACTTCATTTTTTACTGTTTCATTGAAGTAACACTCGATATAATATACTGAATTCCATTCAGAAATAAACCCGGTTGCATAGTCCTGTCCAGACTTTTTTTTAACCGAAAAAAAAACGGCTCTCCTTCCGTAATATACCAGTTTAACTCATCTTGAAAAATGTAACTTATTTTCATTGGCTGGCAAGACCCATAGGTTTGTTTTTCGCAAAAAATAATAGTAAAAAAAAAAAGCGAAGGCAGAAAAAATAAAACAGGAAAAAAAAAGGGTTTCCCAATACAATCAAGTTTCAACGACGTTCTTATTGCCACCAATGATAGCCATTGTTGATTGGTTGTCCTTAATTCATTGTTGGAATAAACATTCTCTTAATATTTCATGCTAAAAATGCATTCAGGTTGCATTAATTTTTTCTACCAATAGGATCTGTTCTCTAAAAGCTGCCTCCATTACTTTACTCAGAATGGAAATAAATTTTCGGCCATTGAAAAACCTCACTTTTCACATCCATACACCTATACATGAATGAATTTGGTGAACAATATGCTACATACTATATACTAAATATTTACACAGATGGGGTACATTGTGTAGTGGGATATGACAGCAGCATGCGAAAGAGTATTTTCAGCCTATATAGGGAAAACAAAAACAAGCAACCTTGGAGTAAATCATACCTGTCAATCACTTACAATGCTACTACTGGTAATTGTTTCTTCTTTAGTAAACTAATAATTCCAATAATTCGTACATCTCTTCGTAAACGTATAGTATAGGGAATGCTCTCTCTCTCTCATGTAGAAAGATTATGTTCGAATACGATAACAATACATCATCAGAGATACTACAGTTACAGGTATCCTAAGTCGGCAATGTTCAAATGTTCATAGTTACTTCACTATGTTCCAGACCAGGCATAGTGTGTTATGTCATCTTTACAAGTGTGCTTGCTACTATCTAACTAAACTCCACCCTTTTCATTTTGCAATTAGCATCCGGTTCCACTTCTAAAAGCAGAGTGGTTATTCTTCGTACTACAATTCTCTTATTCGAGTCTAGAACCGTTACTTAGATGAGAGACATTAAATTCGGGTTTAGGAAGAGAGACATCGGAAGGCCCGAACCAACGGTAGGTATATTTCTTTTTCCCAAAAATATTTCCAATTATTTTTTGGCCCCTATTACAATACCTCTACAGGTAATCCGATTTAACTAGGTCGATCAAATGACGTTGCAATTTATCATTTATCCGACATGGAAACATAAATTTGAAAATTCAATGTAATTCATATAACTCATGCAATTCAACGAATAACTGCTATTTTTTCTACCATTCCTTTGTTTTATTTTCTCTTGTTGTAATTGGTCTCGATCTAGCCATTTTCTCTAAATGTACTAATTTTCGAATAATTCCTATTGTTCTCTCTAATTTTCTGCATACTCATCTCTTGATCGCTCTCTCTGTTCTCAATGAACACAGAATCCTAGCTTAAATCCGTACCATAGGCAAGTGGCAACAGTGAGAGCAAACTACATGATAATTTGATACCCACACACCCTCCATACTCTTATTCAAACCCCCTTACTTATATGTGTACTTACCATTCAATTTTTAATCTTGCACTACTTTTCTCTTTTGTGTGCTTAGTGGTCTTTGATTCGCTGAAAAATTTCCATATATGCAAGTAATTTACTAAATGCACATTTTAAAACTGACGTTTAATCCAACTAACTCTGCAATGCATTCCATTAGACATTAAGCAATAGGCAGAAAGCAAAAATTTTTTAATAAAACCTAAAATAAATTAACCTGCACAGCTATTTCAACGGTGATCAAAGCTGATTTTAAGATCATCTGTAGCGTTATTTCTTAGTCTCTACACGCTATTCTAACTACACTGATGTAACTATAACAACCAACATTGTAAAATATTATCCTAAATAAAAAAAAATCCCAATCCAGAAGTTCAAAAAGAAATAAAATAGAAACGGTTAGCTGGAGACCAGTATGTGGACATAACAAAAAGAATGTAAAAATCTAAGTCTTTACCATCCCCAAACATATTGACAAACGATCACGTCATTAGCTTCTCCTATTGTGAAAAATCTAAAAACTATGTCCCTTTCTCGCCAGTTCCGTTTCTCTATTGTCACACTTTTGTAAAAAATTTAAGCAAACCTTGTTTTTTTGTTTTGAATTTAATTGTGTTGCTTGCTTTAATGGTTGTTGAAGTTATAAACATAATGATATCAAAGATTTTCAAAAAAAACTTGTTTAGCTCTTAAAGTAGAATGAACTTATTTCCACCTTTAGTGAGCTTGATTTATTTGTGATATCAATATTTTCTTGATATCTCATTATTATAGACAATAGACATCATAAAATCTCACAAAATCTCACTATCAGACTTGTTTATGCTTCTTTCATATTCTCTCTCTCTCTCTCTCTCTCTCTCTCTCTCTCTCTCTTTCATTTTAGCCCTAGTTTATTGTTCCCTCATCTTCAATACCTAAATTAAACCAAGGATGCTCCATTGCTTCAGAAGCAGTTAACCTTTTATTTGGATTGACGACAAATAATTTCCTTATTAAATCAATTAAAAACCACCAAAATGTAAAATTTCCAAAATTCATCAAATGACTATTCTTCTCATAGTTTTCATTTAATGAATAGTCACAATTTATATTTAACCCAAGTCTTTGAGATAACAAAATATCTATTCTTGACAATTTTTCAACCAGTTCAATGAATTTTATTGGAGTTTCCATACCATCACTAAATATTAAATCATAATTCAGATCAAAATAATTTAAACCACAATCGTTCCTTAAACTTTTCAGAGATTTCACCATCAGTTTATCTATAGAACAACCACAGATGGTTTGAATCATTGCTAAATGTTCTAAATTATCATGAGTTTTAAATAATGGTTCACCTAAAATTAACTCAACCAATATACATCCAGCCAGCCACATATCACAAGGAAATGACCAACCAGTTCCTAAAATAATTTCAGGGGCTCTATAATGTCTAGTGGAAACTATCAGCAGATGGTATTCATCATTGAAAATAGCAGAACCAAAATCAATAATTTCAATAGATGGATCATTTAAAACTTTCAAATATTTTGGAAATTTTTTCAATTTTTTCTTTAATGAAGCATATGACAGTCTAATTGTATGCAGCAATAATGGCCGTTTAATATTCAGATCATCATGTAATAAAATGTTTTCTGGTTTTAAATCGGTATGAATTAACAGTAAATCATGTAAAAAAGTTATCAGTCTAATTAATTGTTTCATAATCGCCTGAATATGCAGACCAGGGAAAGATATAAATTTATTTCTTTCCAAGAAATCATAAAGTGATATTTTTAATAAATCTGTGACAATACAGATATGACCACGATAATCAAAACATTCTCTTAAATGAATACAATGATTCAAATTTTTTTGATCGAATTTTTTCAATGTCAGCAAGATTCTTAATTCAATTTTAGCGGCATCTCTATATTTGGGGATATTTCTAATGATTTTAATGGCAACTCTTTCATTAGTATATTTATCAACTCCTTCAATAACTTTACCAAAAGTTCCTTGACCCAATAATCTTAAAATGGTGAAACGATCAGCAAAAATTTCACCCAATTTAATGATATAATGTCCATCCTTATCATCACAAGAATCTGAAGTAAATGAGCTTGATGAATTAGTGTTAGAAGTACTTCCAGAAGAAGAAGAAGAAAAAGTCAAACTATTTTGATTATGACTTGATGAAGATGAAGCTGAATATGAAGACCCGACAAATGGGACAACAGCAGGTTTTATATTACCCATTTTAGGAGCCTTCATAATAATTTCTGGCAGAATTCGATTATAAAAACAACGAACTTGAGGTAATTGAGGTAACGAACTAGTTCTTTGTTTCTTGATTGGACCAGTATCATAGTTATAATTGGAATTATTAACATTAAACATATTATAAGCAGTTTCCTCGTCATTATCAAGAAATAATAATGCCAGATCCAGGTTGTTTCTTGCTCTGGTATCAGCACCGACTATTCTTTCTTCCAAAATAATGATATCATCGTTATCTCCACCATCATCATCATCTTCATAACCATCAGCGTATACTTCATCTACTAACTGATTAGCGTGATCATGTCTTTTGACTATGGTGCCTTCCAATTGTTCAAAATCCTGATCAAACTGATCAAAATCGTCGTCACGGAACCTGCCGTTTTCGGAATCTGAACTATCGATGACTATGCTATCAGTGAATTCTCGTTTAGTAGCATCATTGATGGAACTGTTATTGACAATAATGTTACTGTCACGGGAGTTTTGTTGATCGAAATCAAGGCCACCCAAGAGTGGTTTGTTGAACGATTCACTGAATCCTCTTGGGCGTTTACGGTTAGTTATCAACAGCAGCATGTGGGGTTAAGGAGAAAAAGGGGGATATGAATAGAACTAAAAATAACAGGGGGGAGGGTGGGGGTATCAGAAATCAGATATAATCAATATATCGTGGTTGGTTTATTCACCTGTAAGTATTTACTAAATCACCCTGGATAAATGGCTAAAATGGATTAGTTGTTTCTAACCGAGCTTATTAGGGGGTGTCAACGAGACAACAGATCAAATAAGTCAACAAGGGGTAAAGTGTCCGAGTGAAGAATGGATCCACTCTGGAAACAGGGGTCACCTTTAGTATCCTCTAACAGATAAAGATGTATATATGTTCTTATATATATATAGATATATATATATTCAAGGGGATAATGGCCAGCACAGTAGTGTCCTTTATAATCAGCTTACCTCCAAAAGGGCTCAAGAGGTAATGGTTGCAACTACTACAAAAAAATGGAACAACCACAAAAAGGGAAAAGGGCAAAAAGGGGGGGGGGGATTGGAGGCAGGACCAGTTGTAAAACAGGATTAAAAGATTCGTAATATACTGGAACCTAATCAAAGTTTCCCTAACCTAGATGTTTAGTCTTTTGGTCTGCGGTAGATTTTCCAACTATTGTTGACGGGCAGTGGGGGGGTGGGTAGTTTTCTCTTGGAGTTTATTCGATTTGTGACTTTTGTATTTTTGGGGTCGAATTTACGATTATATTAATTTCAGTAACGTGTGGGTGACAAAAATAAAGTAGGAAAAAAACAAAAAAAACAATAATAATAAATAATACTAATAATACTAATAATTCATATGAGAAGGGAAAAAAATAACGTAAAATGATAAAGAATTAATTAATGAGCTCTTTATTTTTTTAATATTTAATATTACTTAATTTTTTTTTTTAATTTCATTTATTAAGGGCCCTTTTAATTGCTTGATTATGAATTTCGTACAATTTTAACTTTCAGTTACTGTGTTTGCTGATTCTGAAATAATCTGAAGGGAATGAATGTGCCTGCTGTGCGTATATATAACCTATTGTTGCTCTCAACTTGTAGATATGTGTTGTAGATGTGTCAGCACAGTAGAATTAAAGTAGAGTTAAAATAGAATTAAAGTAGATATCAGATGGTGTATGCTGTGACCTCTGCATGTAACGTCTTGGTTCTGGCAGTCCAGTGGTGGGGAGTGATTTCCACATTTCTTTACCCAGAAATGCCAGTAGCGGGGTTAATCAGCAGAGTAAAGTGAACGAGGTGCTTAGAAAAAGAGGAGGAGAAAAATTATCTGAGGCAGAAGGCAGAAGGCAGAAGGCAGAAGGCAGAAGGGAACCGACGGAAGAGAAATTAGTAGATAGGACGGACGGGCAGAAGGAGAAGGAGACGTATAGAGATAGGCTGTCTTGGAGAGAGGGAGGGAAGGTGCGGAACTCCAACCTCCAACCTCCAAAATAGCAATACTTCGTACCGTATCAGCAGTTTCGGACCGGATAAGAGAAAGAAGCACAACTTTAGCCTTAATAATAAATTAAAAGTAGTACAAAACGCAACACAATAGGGTGGAGAAAGAGAAAATTAGATGAAAGAAGTAATGGAAAATGTGATGGGAGATGTTTCGATTAAGTTGCCAGTAGTTAGCATCAATTCAATTGCTTATTATTAACCATATTTAATTATTTAAGTTATTTTTATTTATTTATTTATTTTAGTTCCTCTACTATTGTCTAAATATCACTTAGTAGTCTATAGTTTGTATTCCGCTAGTGGATTTAGAACTGAAACCCACTGGCTTTGTCTGGCCAAGGGAGCAATATCAGATAATCCACATCTTATTACAAGCCATATAATGGCCATTGCGTGTGTGTGTGTGTGTTGCAGTGGTTTATTTATCCAATTCTGTGACCCGCCAGAGACAGCGTTCTCCAAAAAAAAATTAAAAAAAAGTGATGAGGAAAAGATAATACTGAAATGCATGAATTTGAACATAACAATATTCTAAAGGCTAACATCGAAATGTATGTATATGTGACAAAGATACTACTGGTACCCACCCAAACATTACAGGAGATTTCTCATTGATCAGACACATACTTGATTACTCTACCAGTTTTCCTCTAGCTTCTGCTATTCCGTCTCCCGTTTGCTATCTGCCGTCGAAGCTCATTTAAACCACTTTTAATTACCATGCATTATCACTACTTGGAAATCCTGCAGGAACACTGTTCTGATGGCCACAACAATATTGATAAAGATAATAATAAAATAATGTATATAGAAAAAAAAAAATAGATTAAAAAAAAGATACAAGTAGAAAGATCAAACAGGTTGTTTAGCTGTTAGAAAATTTTGCTTCAGGATATATCAGAAGTCAAAACAGCCGCTAATGTTGTGGCTAACATTATTCAATTTCAAGCGCTGTGAAATCATTGCTGTGGTTACAAACAAAGCGGGCAAGGCTGCAAAAAAAAGCAAGCTAATTCCATTTGATAATGAAATGCCTGCATGTAATCTTTACGACAAGCATTTGCACCCCTTCTTTATCTACATATGTGTATCTATGTGCGTATCTATGTATGTACCTATGTGTGTATATTTATGCTGTTGAGATACTTTCAAAAGGGTTAACATGCTCAGAGTGGAGAACATCGAGGGTTTCAGCGGATATTGGCCGTTGAAAGCGAGTAGTAGAAGAATAGAAACTTCGATGCGTCTTCTACAATTTGCAGCCAACTTCGCACTGAATAATGCATGGAACATGTTGGAAGGCAGTGATTACAGAAGGAAAATATACGTCCAAGAGAAACACCTAGAAAAGGGTATGCAGAATATGAGTAGAAATAAGATACCTATAGAAGTAGAAATCAGATACTTATAGAAGAAAATCAATATTGGACTGGTATTACAGTCATAGTCCTCTTTAGTTTAGTTACTTTGCCCTACCTAGCCCAAAAGAAATACATAGAACTTATCTTGCGAATTCTGTAAATTCAGTCAATCCTGTAAATTATCTGAATCCTGTAAATTCTGTCAATTCTGTGAATCCTGTAAATTTAGTAAATTCTGTAGTTGGAGATTCTAAAAATGTGAGATTCTAATTTTTACCTCTATTCAAATCTGCTATAGGGTTTCAGGTAAAAGTCTGGCGGCAATACCAGGATGTCACTCAGAGAGGTGTTATCGGTGTTAATGATATTTTATGATAACCCCAGAAAATGACGCACCTCATCAGGAAAATGACACACTGAACAGCAAAACAAAAACAAAAACGAAAACAAAAATAAAAAAAAGAAAAAAAATAATAATAATAGTAATTTTAGTAGGAGCGATAGATAGCGACAGATCAAGTAACAACAGCAATGTCACTACAATGATACCATCATAAACTACAAGTGTGGTGAGAAGAATGATCACAAAAGCAGGTCAAGGAAATCTTTTGAACACCTAGCCCCACATTCTAGCAGATGCTCGTTGCCAAATAGTGTGGATGACTCAGGCAGAGAGGCAAACTCAAAGTTAAAAGTGGAGGGCAAGGGCTATTATATATGCAAAGAGCGTGCGAGAAACCCATAGAAAAAGAGAGAGAGAGAGAGCACTCAAGTAAGAAGGAAAGGAAGAGAAGTCGCCACATAAATTGACTAGTAAGCAAATATATAGGGGGCATCTATTGCTACATAATCTTGGTAGGACAGTAGAAAAAAACTACAATATGACCACGTATATAAGCTGGAAACTATCTATAACATATCCAGAAGACACACTAGATAACGTATGATATAGGATCAGAGTGCCTAATACGTGGAAACTGTGGGCTTAATACGTGGAACAGTGGGAGTAGTGGTACAGAATTAGGCAAAAAAAAGTATGATCAGTAGAAAATAAAAAAATAATAATAATATTATAATTGTAATATAATAGTTATCTTGAACATATAATAGAATAAGTAGATAACTAGTAGTTAGCACATAATATAAGAAATACCAGTAAATTATAAAGACGCGGCAAGCACCCGTACACACAAGCAGACAACACCCTCTATATCATTTCAATATCCTAGCTCTATTTAATGTCTTAACTCCCCCCTCCCCCCACGGTAGACCCAGTCCAAGTTTCCTGTTTATGCACTAGTAAAAAAATACAATAAAACAAAAAAAAAAATAATAATAAATAATTCCTTATCGCCCTATCCCCTAAATGACTGCAGTCACTAATAAGGAATTAATATTGATTTTAAAGTAAGAATTGTTTTTTTAATTTTAATTGCAACTCCTATTTGATAACCCAAAAGCGCCACCCGATAAGTGTTAGGATACGTTTGAATATTGATATTTAACTGCAACATTGAACTATTATTTTGCCTGGTGTTAATAATATTTTTGATTTGTAATTAATTTGTGTGTAAATTAATTAAGTAAAATTAATTAATTTAATTTGACTGATTTGATTTGATTGATTTGATTTGATTTTGGTTTCTTTTGATTTGATCTGATTTCATCATGAATACGGAGGAAGCCTGGTCCATCATTTCGTCTCTGAGCGACTACGATGAAGACCAATCCACTAATGACCACGAACACGAAACCGAAAACGAACTGGACGGTTACGATATCCACGCCACTGTTAATGATATTGCCACTGATGCCAATTTAAACTCCTCTGAATCTACTGCTTCATCTTCTGCAACATCACCTTCGTCGTCCTATTCAGCCCCTGTTCCGTCTACTCCGATGGCAGCCAGTATTAATGCTAAGAATAGAAGCAACAGCAATAGCAGCAACAGCAGTGGCAATAACGAAGATGACTCCAAGCTTGTCTCAAGTATAACTGGGTTTAAGATCCCGATCTTGCAGTCTTCTTCTCAGGAGGTTCCAGTTAATCCAGTTAAGGACACCACTGTTACTTCTACTCCTTTGCAACCAAAAATTGCAACCAACGTTCCTTCCGTAGGTCCCGTACAGAGAGCCATAAACTTCTACGAACAACTTACCCAAGACTTTCTGAACAGCCTCTCGAGATTCAGTTTGACTGGAAAAGAAGAAATTGATCCCAAAGAGAATAACTCATCGAATAAATCATCGAATTCATCTATTGAAGAAAATACAACTGCTACTGCCGCTGCTGTTGATCAAGATGTTACTGTTGCAGAGTTGGATGGAGAAAAACAATTAGAAAACAATGATAAACAATCAGGTTTACACGGATTTGATTCAAAAATTGCTTTAAATTGGATAAAGGAAACATCTAATATGTTGTCTACAAACAATTTGTTGATCATTATTCTTATTGTATCTGGAATCTTGGGTACAACCACAGTAACTAAGTCTGGAGTTTTATGGTCCAATTATTCTGAACCCCCTAGCGTAAGATACTGGGGATCTGATGTACCGGAAGGCCCCAATGAATCGAACTTTTTCAGTTGGAAATCGACTCCAAAGAAGAAAAATATCATTTATAAGAAATGGTACGATTCTACTGATGATTTCCAAGCTGCCATGGTCCAGCTAGTAAATGACGTAAAGAGAGATTCTCAACCTGTTTTTGAAGAAATTGCTTCTAAGGAAAAGCAAATTTTATCCAATTTCCATCAATTTAGTAAGATTGAAATGGAAAAATTGGGAGATTTATACCTTTCTTCTAAACAATTATCTTCAAGATTGATAACTGAATGGGAACCTAAAGTTGTTAAATTTTACGATACTTTAGTTGATGAAACCGTAAAGTCTACATTGAAAACTTCCCAATTAGTAACTACATACTATTCTAAATTTGCATCTGAGACTACTAATCAAGTTAGTAAGTCATGGAACTTATTGTCAAACAATAGCCAAAAATTGTATCTTGGTACTGAAGATTTCAGTAGAAATTTATGGGCTAAATGGAAGACAGAAACGTATCCCTTTTTAAATCAAACTGGATACAAATATATTGATGTAGCTTTGAAGAATACTAATTTATTTCAAAAGAAAGTTCAAAATGTGTCTAAACAAAGTTTGGACAAATTGACTTCACGATATAAGATATACCAACCACTTTTGATTTCTAAATCAAAAGTCTACTATGATACCAGTAACAATTATTTGAAGAAAGGATTGATAAAATCATATAATCAAGTGATTTCAGATTATAATCGAATTCAACCAATAGTTTCTGATGGCCTGGTTAGTGTGCTTGAACTGGCTACCAAAGTTTCAGGAACATGGTTGAAATACGTACAAGATGTTAATTCTAAGATATTGGCGAATGCCGTGAAAGGAGTCGATAAATTGAAAAAAAATTATGTAGGAGAAGATGATGATGACAGCAGTTTCAATTTGAAGGAAAAGAATGGCAAGGGCAAGGGTAAGTTATCGTCAAGTAGAGTAAAGAAGGAACATCAAAATTCTAAACGGAAGATAAGAAAACAATTCAAGACTTTAAATGGGTTACTGAAAGTAGGCAATTGCTTACCCAGTACCAGTACTAGAAAAAAATAGTAATAATTATCTTTTTTTTTTTTTAATAGAGGTCTTAAAATTGTTTCTTCATACTTTCTTTAGATGAAAATATTTCTTGATAATATGTTGCAAAAAATATTTATTATAAATGTGGATGATGGCAGTGGTTTCAGATTTGAGTTTGGATTAATGGAACGGATAAGGTAGCTGATAACAACAAGGAAATATTGAATGGAGGTATTATTGTGTTGTAAGGATACGGTGAGGGCTGGTTTTGTTGAGAATATTGGAAAAGGAAGGTTTATGTAGGGTTATGGATTACGTTTGAATATACAATGTTTTATGAGATTAGTAGAGTATAAGCTGTAAGCTGTAGATACTAGCAGATATATAGATATACTAGCACAGTACTAATGCTACGTTGCTGGATCTTCAGGTCTGGCACGAGTAGCGTGAGCAGAATGGAGGGGCATGGCGAGAAAAGCCAGTGAATGAGAGTAACAGTAAGATGAAGTGGCGAGTAAGAGCGAAAATAGCGAGTTAGAAAAAAGTAGTAACTGAGCAGCGAGTAAGTAGCGAGTGAGTAAGTAGCAAATAGCGAGCATCTTCAGCATTACCATGCATGTGCGCCTTTCACTCACTAAAGACAGAGAAAGTCCGAGAATCAAGGCAGTAGTACATCTGCTTCTGGTCAACGAATATCCACCATTTACCATTCACCAGATCATATTTGGAGTTGAAAATAATAAATAACTTCAACCACAAATCAAAATCACTATTTATACCAACAAACACCCCAATCCACTCCACATGCCATATCTCCCTTCACATATCCTTCTACAAGGTGCTTTCAAGTCTCTCAATAAACTACTCAGTAGAATCTCTCGAATCTCTCACTATTTAGAGCGAGGTGTTCCAGCGCAGGGAATCAGTATTTCACCTAGCACTACACACAGGACTAACCGTGTATGCAGACGGCGACACGAGTCTTGAAAAGTGGAACCTTGAAGGTGTTTTTGGACCTACAGACTCCACTAAGATAGATCAAGAATGGGTATGTATACGCGATGGACCGAGCAACTAACGGGCCATTTGGATTCTATTCAGTGGCCAGTAGATATCAGCAGGTAGATTGAAATCATGTTGGGCAGATTCCAGTGCCAGATCCCCAACGTGCAGTAAATGAATTTACGAATTTAATGAATTTACCATTTGATAATATTTTAAGACTTTACTAACCAATAGGGATCCCTAAATTCTTCAGATTCATCTCTGAACGATGGCCGCTTATTTCACAAGAAGTTGAAGAAGGCAAAATGCCAGAATTCGATAACTTGTACCTTGATATGAACTCTATTCTTCATAATTGTACCCATCCAAGAGATGGAGAACTCTCTCATATGACTGACGATCAAATGTATGCTGCGATTTTCAAATATATTGAACATCTTTTCTCTACAATTAAACCACAAAAGGCCTTCTATATGGCTATTGATGGGGTTGCTCCAAGAGCTAAAATGAATCAACAAAGAGCTCGTAGATTTAGAACTGCTGCTGAAGCAGAAGAAACTATGAAAAAGGCCATTGCCAGTGGCGAACCTTTACCAAAGCAAGATCCATTTGATTCTAATGCCATTACTCCAGGAACAGAATTCATGGCCAAATTAACCAAGAATTTGAAATATTTCATTCATAAAAAAATCCTGGAAGATCATTTATGGGCTAAATGTACGATTATTTTATCTGGTCATGAAGTCCCCGGTGAAGGGGAACATAAAATCATGGAATATATTAGAACCATGAAACTGCAAACTAATTATAATCCAAATACAAGACATTGTATCTATGGGTTAGATGCTGATCTTATTATGTTGGGTCTTGTATCTCATGATCCTCATTTTGCCTTACTTAGAGAAGAAGTCACTTTTGGTCCTTCAAGGAAAATAGCTGCTGATGTCTCTGATCAAAAATTCTTCCTTTTACATTTACTGCTTTTAAGAGAATATTTGGAATTGGAATTCCAAGGTTTAGATGGTGAATTGACTTTTGAATATCTGTTTGAAAAAATTTTAGATGATTTCATTCTTATCATGTACGTTATTGGTAATGATTTCTTACCTAATTTACCTGATTTGTTTATTAATAAAGGGGCCTTCCCTTATTTAATTGAAACCTTCAAATTATACCTTAAACAACTGGATGGTTATTTGAATGAAAATGGTATTATTAATTTACGTCGTTTAGGGATTTTTTTCACCTTTTTATCTGAATTCGAACAAGAAAATTTTGAAAGAGTTAATGTGGACGTTGAATGGTTTAATAAGAAATTAGAAGATATTTCTTTAACTGGTGAAAAACGAAGAGAAAGATTAGGTAAGATTCTCTTATTGAAAGATCAAAAGAAATTAATTGGATTTATTAAACCATGGCTTCTTGAAGTTACCAATAAATCTATGGAACAATTAATTCAACTTGAATCTTCCGGTAAGGAACCTAAACTTAAATTACCAAGAGATGAAGTTAAACAACATTTTGATTTTATAAGGCAATTTGCTTTGGAACTGGGTCTTGTAATAGTACACCTGAATTCAGAAGACCTGTATGTTGCCAAATTAGACATTGATGGTATTTCTCCTCATGAAACCACCGAAGAACACCAAAAGAGAGTCGAAGATATTCGTAGAGTGGTTAAGAAATATCAACTGGCTAATATCATCGAAACTGAAGATGCATTGAAAGAAACTAAAAGTATCTATGATGCTAAATTTGTCGATTGGAAAGATTCCTATTATAAAGATAAATTACATTTCCTGATTCACGATGAAGAAAAAATGGCTGAATTTACTAGTCATTACGTTGAAGGTTTACAATGGGTTTTATTCTATTATTATAAAGGTTGTCAATCTTGGAATTGGTATTATAAATACCATTACTCACCTCGTATTTCTGATGTGGTAATGGGTATTAATGCTTTAATTGATTCAGGTAAACCAATTGAATTTGAACTTTCTCATCCATTTAAGCCTTTTGAACAACTTATGGCCGTTCTTCCTGCCCGTTCTCGTAATCTTATGCCTTCAGTTTATCGTCCTCTTATGACAGAAGAACATTCTCCTATTATAGATTTTTACCCTAATGATGTAGATATTGATATGAACGGTAAAACTGCAAGTTGGGAAGCTGTTGTTTTACTTAGTTTTGTTGATGAAAAGAGATTGATCGATGCTTTGAAACCATTGGAATCAAAATTATCTCCTGAAGAAACTCACCGTAACTCTTATGGAAGGGATATTCTTTTCGAATTTACTCCTCAAACTGATCAAGTCTACCCATCTCCATTACCTGGATATTTCGTAGACTTGGAACATGATAGATGTTCAGAACGTACTTTCATTCTTCCAGAAAAGGGTGAAATTCAAGCAGGTCTTCCAAAGGGTGCCACTTTCGGTAAGGAAGCCTTAGCTGGGTTCCCTACTTTGGAACTGCTTGGCTATACCTATGAATTGAAGGCCAATGAAACTTTGGTTTTCCAACAACCTCTGAGATCTCAGCTGATGGTCTTAACAATCGAAGATCACAACCAAGATTTAACTGTAGAACAATTTGCCAAGAAATACTGTGGTAGATTAGTTTATTCATGCTGGCCATTCCTTAGAGAGCTGAAAGTGGTAAGTGTTGAAGATGGGGAATTTAGATACGAACTGGTTAAAGTTGGTCAAGGTAAGAAAGTGGTATCCACACCATTGGCCGTCGACGAACAGACTCAGTTCAATTCCAAGAGAAATCTGTTCAAGAATGAATATTTGAAGCGTAAAGGTATTCTGATTGGTGATGTTAAGGGGGTAATTCAAGTGAAACCAGTCACTGGTTTGATTAGAACTGCTAATGGTGCCATGGTTAAGACTTTCCAAAAGCAATCTTTAGAATTCCCACTTCAATTGATTGTAGAAGATGTCGTTAACAAGGATTCCAGATACTTCACCAGACCACCTCTTCCAATTGATGTTGAATTCCCTACCAAGCAACAAGTTGTATTCTTGGGTGCTTTTGCCTACGGTTCTCCAGCTGAAATTTTGGGTCATGATGCCGATAAATTGAATGTTACTATCCTGAAGATTGCCCTGCAAGCTGAACCAAACATTGGTAAATTAAGATGGCTCAAGGAACAGAAGGAAATTTCATACCTTCCATCATTTGAAGTGGCCAGAAAATTAAGAACCAATGGTTTCTTTCTTCTGAAGATCACATCTCTGTTCCAAATTACTGACGATCAAAACAAGAGAATAAATATCGGTTTGGAATTGAAGTTTGAAGGTAGAAAGCAAAAAGTTTTGGGTTATACTAGAAAACTGAATGGTGTCCTGAAGGTTTGGGAATATTCTCCACTTGCTATTAACTTGATTAATGAGTATAGATTGAAGTTCCCACTGGTATACAAGAAGCTTACCGAACTTACTGACTTGAAAGCCATGCCTTCTTGGAGTGTCTTGTTTAAGAACAAGGAAGAATTCACCGAATTAAGAAAATGGCTTAAAGAGCTTAGATCAACCCTTGTTACCGTACTGTTAGAACTGGAGCTGCTTACTAAGGCCCTGATTGAAGCCATTGAAAAATTCATGGTTCAATACGTTAGTCAACCAATTCCATTTGATCAAAAGGATATCCGTGGTGTTCCAAGAGAAGCAGTTATCAATCCTCTGGAACTGTTCCAACTTTTGAGTACTCAAAGATTTGAATTGGGTGATCGTGTTGTCTATGTTCAACGTACCGGTAAGGTACCATTCTTAAGTAAGGGTACCATCGTTGGAATTACCAGTTACGGTACCAAAGTTCTGCTTCAAGTATTGTTTGATGTGGCTTTACTTAGTGGGAATAATATGTCTGGTCGTTTACAAACATCCAGAGGTGCCAGTGTCGATTCACTGTTGGTGTTGAATATTACTTCCAAACAATTAGTTTACCATTCTAATGCCCTGAAACTGAGCAAACCACGTAAGCCTCAAGCTGTCCACCGTGCTTCTGGTCCAAGTTCTGGCCCAGTCACTTCAAGTAAGCCTAATAAGGCTGAAAAGCCAGTGATCAAGCCAAAGACCAATGCTCCAGCACCTGCACCAAGTAAGAAGCCAGTCAACGAGTTATTGTCCTTGTTGAAGAAGAAGAACAACGACGAACCGGCTGCTAAGGGTGACAAAAAGGTAAATGGTACCAATGACAAGGCTGATTCAGCAAATGGTCAAGAAGGAGATGACGAAAACGATGATATCCCTCAGAATCCAAATGCCATTAAGCAAATCTATGGCCAAATCTACTCAAATGTCATGAATGAAGGTATTGCTCCTGCCCATTATAACCCAGGTATGCCAATGGTTGGAGGTCCAATTCCTTACGGCATTCCACAACCAGGTGCCATGCCATACCCAGTCGGACCAGGTATGGTCCCAGGTCCAATTCCAGTTGGCCCAATTCCAGTCCCAATGGGTATACCAGTACCAATGGGAGCAGTACCAGCTCCAATCCCACATCCAGCGGAAGCTGTTGCTGCTGAAGGAGAAGCTGAAACCAACGGTAACGGCCATGCTTCTAACGGTGGCCCCAACAACCATGGAAGAGGACGTGGCAGAGGCGGATTCAGAGGACGTGGGTCCCAAAGAGGTAGAGGTAGAGGTGGAAGAGGCAGAGGTGGTAAAGTAGACAATTAATCGACGTTCCCCAAAGCTAGAAGTATGAATACAATGTAGTACCGTAGTAAATAATGTTTAAGTAATGCGTAAGTAATATATATAGTAATGTATATACATACATGTATGTATACGCTACAGGCTTAATATCTAGAACATATTTATGTGCTATTTAACTATATACAGATGCAATACACTCCAAGGTTAGAATTTGTACATGTTTAGGAGGAATGGAGTTACTTTATCTCTAGGGTTTCTTTATCTCTTGAGCCTTATCCTTCTTAGACTGCTCAGTTTCAGGGAGATTTACAAGACCCAATGTCTCCCAATTCAGTTTGTCCATCAATTGATTATTCATTCTACACTGCAAATAGTCTCTAGCAAGGGCTCTACAGTTTGGGGCATTCTGGTTATCGGTAAACTTCATGCACTTCAAGTATTTTTGCATTTGAATAGTACATTCACCATCGTGATCCAAAGGGAATGAACCTCTTTCAGGAGGAGTTGGGGTCCATTTGGAGAAAGAGTTACCTAGGGTGGTGGTTAGTATTTCATACATTGGATCTTTCAAAAAGAGGAAACAAGAGCCAGAAAAAGGAGCTAGAAACACAAGATTTGAGGGCTTAGTTCCGTGGGAAGCTTTGAATTATTTTCAATGATTTTCAATAGAAAACCACAAGAAATAGTTATAGCTATCGTGACACATACCTGGAGATCCAGTAGCCATTATTTACGGGGTGATAATTGGGGTAGAAGGTGTTGGTAGGATGAACTGAATGGTACTTTTTTGTAAGTAGCCCTAAGTGGGATAGTAGAGTACGGTTACTAGATGATCAGAAGGTAATGTGGGAAGAGAGAACAGAATTAAATGAAATGATGCAACTTTGAGAACATCAGTACACCCAAACAAAGCGGTGGATACATTTCTATCTTTACACGGTAAATAGAGCAACAGATTTAGCTTAGAAGTTGAAAGGTAGGCTATGGAACTCCATGGGACGGCTAATCCAAAGCCTTTTCAATTCTCAATATTGTCATAATCCAATAGTATTTGAATAGTATTTGAATAGTGTTTGGAGGGTTTCTTTACCTTAGAACGCAGCCGTTAGACATATTTTGCGGGGGAGGGGAGATTCTTAAGGTCGGGATTGCAACCACTAAGTGCAGAAAAATAATAATGTTCTATATAACAAAGAATAAACCAAAATAGTATAAACAAACTTCACATATCTCTACCCCACGTTAGATAATACTTACATATACCCCCAAGCAATGTAAACGCTAATATAATTGGTGTATGAGATTAGTTCCTGTTTAACCGGAATTGGATTTCCTGATTGTGCAGATCACGTGGAAAAAAGACCTCACGTCTCAGCCCCGCTAGCGTTGCAAGCCGGATCTATGGAAGGAAGATTCCAAAAAGAAAGAAAATCGAAAAAGAAACTTAACATAATTAGCCTAAATACTAGAATCCCGGTGTAATATGACCGGGGTTGGCTTCATACCATGATAATGGTAGTATAAAATGGGGGATTTCGTTAGGGGTAAATTCACTGGAAAAGAAGTAAAGACTGAAATTGGGAAGTGGTCACGGGGCTGCTCTAAGAAAAGGTAAGAATTGAAAAATAAAAACTCTCAAAACTCGGCTGAGAGGAGCTCTTTCTGAAGAAGAAAAAATAATGGTAAAACAAGTTGATAGCGCTTGGCTGAAGTCGGCGCTACAAAGATTCGAGCGATTTCAGCAACGATTCAACATGGAGTACAAATCAGGAAAATTATGTTGTTGTAATCCAAGGAGAAGCGATATCTGTATGACCAAAAAAAAGACTTATCACTTCTTCTTTTCAGTAAGCAGCATTATGCTGAATTTATTTTTTACGGGTCAATTCGGTTGTGTTTCAGCAGAATCGATCATTTTAGTTCTATCATTTGTACTCAAAACGGTTTGATGCATAAGGTTCTCTTAGCGCGTTTTGTAGAGAAAATCCCGAGGTCATAGTAATTAGGAAATAGCCAACGACAGTACATGTTTACATGATAACACAAATAGATGACCGGTTATCTAGAAATAAAATAAAATAAAATAGGATTTAATTAAACAATTGTATTGGCAACAATTAGTATTGGTATAATCATATGCCCCTCCTTTGATATTTCTTTGCTGCCAGCAGAGTGAATCCACTTGAATATCTTTAGAGCATTGGCTGAATTTCACATGAATACGCATTTCGATGGCTGCTGTTAAACTGATGCAGCAGTAAGCATTAGTGGAATTGGCGAGTAAAGCAAAAGTAAAGTACAAGTGTGCAATTGAAAAGGAAATGTAGACAAAAGTAAAGAAAATGTAACAAAAAAAATTAATATTGGTGGTACAATTTAGCGGTATTTAGCTTTAGTAGTATTGATTGTAGTTATACGTAGTGTAGGCGGTACAGCGTATACCAAATAAGAGCAATACACAATGTAATCAAAATAAACCCGCAGCAGTGGGGAACATTGTCTGAGCGCATCACTGAGGCATTATCGTGTACTGACTCTGGTAGCCGGTTAACAGTTACAGTCAGTATCCACCACAACTTCTGCAATACCATATATACCACCTCCTCTACTTACTACCACTACTACTATTACTACTACCTCTAGTATTACTACCACCTCTACTACTATTACCACCACCCCATCCCACAGATCTACTGATATCTACCGGAACTGGAGAGAAGGAGGGGGGCGGCAAGTTACGCTGGAAAAAATGCAAAAGGTGGGGGAAGGAAAAGCGTACCGAGTGAAAATTTAATTCCAGCGAGAAGGTTAACTCAATCCGTAGTCGGATCTCGCAGCTCTCGAATTCACACCTTAAGGCAAGCGGTTATCATTCCTCGTACCACTTAAGCAGCTTCCAAGTAAGGGATTAAATTAACCCCGATTCAAGAAATTATTATTATAATCACAATTGTAATCACAATTATACAGTCACAGTTACCATTACCATTGCTTTCACTTGTTGTAATTCTCTTCCAGTGTAGATGCATTGTCAATATCAGTTTATCCGGAAACGGCACCTGACGCCTGTAGACAATATTTTTTTTCTTCCACTAAATGCCTTCTTGTTTTTCTTTTTTGTTTACCCCAGGTATAGTGTGCTTTCCTTCAATGATTACTTGTCGGTAAATTGTGACTCAAATTGGGAATTTATTTATTTTTTTTTCCTTGGTGAAAACAAAATAAAATAAAAATGAACTGCACTTTTTCTGTTGCCAAACTTTTTTTTTTTCAAAAAGTCGGAAGCTTTAAAAGCCAAGTCACTACTTTTATTTGACTTGTGAACGACTGATATTTGGTTGTCTAGGAACCGTAGACTGTACTATAGATATCCACCCCACCCCAACTATACAATTAAATACAATTAAGTATTACTTTGTGTCCAAAAAACGCCTCTTGAAATTCGTCACTGTAAGAAAACCGCTTTTTTTTACAGCCATTTTTTACAGCCAACAAAAACACACTTGAATAAAAAAAGGGTATTCACCAACGATCTTTTTGTTTTTGGTAGTATATCTTGTTTATATTAGGACTTTCCAGCTATAGTTTTGTTTTCGACTAAACTCCACGGCTGACCTTATTTCATATACTCTCTTTGTCCAGATCCTTCCTTTCAGGCCTACCAACCCCCCCACACATCCAAGGAACCATGTCTGAATCTTACGCTAGAGAACTCTTCACCCAATTTGCTGTCAACAACAAGTTGCAGTTACCTGAATTTGTTGAAATCCTCTCTCCTTTCAAAAATGACGTGTCTAAGCAACTGTATGGTTTACTTTATCTTGCTGCTGATTCTGGTAACAAAGGTTATTTGAATGAAGATGATTGGCTCTCATTCACTAGAACTTTGACCCAAGAAGATGGTGAATTCAAAATCTTATTTAATTTGTTTTCTCACGGAGAATCTCAAATCTCTTATGATGAAGCCTTGAAAGGTCTTAATGAAATAAATAAACTGATTGATCCTTCTTATCAACAAAAGAAAGCCAAGTTAAATTGGGCTTATTTCTCCATGTTCTTTGAACCTCTGGGCAAAATTCTGTACCTGGACTTTGTTACCCTTGTCAACTATTTACCAATCACCAAGTTGATTGGTTCTTTTGAAGTGATGTCCGGTAAACTGGGCTACATTACTAAAGAAAACTTGGTTGAAATCTTGCAAAGAAACTTTGAACATAAGCTTTCTTCAAAATTAAAGGAAAGCTTATCGTTATTGCCAAATTACTTCCACCAAGACAAATTCACCATTGCTAACGTCTTATTTGTTTATAACGCTTTAAGTAAATTGGATATTATCAATGAAGTCTTGGCTAACTCTCCTCCAACTACTACTGATAAAGATGATATATTAATCGATAAATCCGATCTTTACAACCATTTACAAGATCATTTGTTAAAACTGTCCAATTTCTCTTCAATCCTGAAATTGGAAATTGATTTATTATATTATTTGGTTGGTAAAGGCACTGAAACTGTTCCAAGAAAGGAATTGGTTTCTATTTTCAACCCAAATTTTGAAAACCTGGAAAGACAACTTTATGCGACTTTTGATCATCCAGCAGCTCAACCAGTTGTTTCCGACAATTTTTCATTGTGGCCTATCTTTGATTCTCTTTATTCTTTCTTTTTGGGTTCTATCGCTGGATGTATTGGTGCCACAGTTGTTTACCCAATTGATTTGGTGAAAACCAGAATGCAAGCTCAACGTCATAAGGCTGCTTACAAGAATTCATTGGATTGTTTCAAGAAGATCATCGCTCATGAAGGTTTCAAAGGTCTTTACTCTGGTTTAGCTGCCCAATTAGTTGGTGTTGCCCCGGAAAAGGCCATTAAATTGACCGTTAACGATTTGATTCGTGGTATTGGTACCGATGATAATGGTAAAATTACTATGAATTGGGAAATTGCCGCTGGTATGCTGGCTGGTGCTTGTCAAGTTATTTTCACCAATCCTTTAGAAATCGTTAAAATTAGATTACAAATGCAAGGTAATCAAAAGCAAGTTGCCCCTGGTGAAATTCCATTGAAAAAATTAACTGCTGGTAAAATTATAAAACAATTGGGTATTAAAGGTCTTTATAAAGGAGCTTCTGCCTGTCTTTTACGTGATGTTCCATTTTCAGCTATTTATTTCCCTACCTATGCTAATTTGAAAAGAGTAATGTTTAACTTTGATCCAACCAATCCAAACGCTAAACATAAGCTTGATTCTTGGCAATTATTGGTTAGTGGTGCTCTTGCCGGTGCTCCAGCTGCTTTCTTCACCACTCCAGCTGATGTTATCAAGACTAGACTTCAAATGGAACAAAAATCTGGTGAAACTAGATATAGAGGAATTGCTCACGCTGGTAGAGTCATTATGAAAGAAGAAGGTTTCGGTGCCTTCTTTAAAGGTTCTTTGGCTCGTGTTTTCCGTTCTTCTCCTCAATTCGGTTTCACTTTGGCTTCTTATGAAGTTTTACAAAGTCTTTTCCCATTACACCCTCCACAGACCAAAGAATCTAATTTCAAAACTATTACTGGTTACCCTGGTGTTTATCTGTTAACTAATGATCAAGTTTACCTGAAAAATGAAAGAGTCATGTACTTCAATGGTGATGCTTTCAAAACCCCACTGAAACCAAATGGAATCAACGATGCCCTTGTTAAAGTTCCAGCCCAAATTGTCTATAAGTCCCAAGACACCGTTAAATTATTGTTAGATATAGATTACAAGTTTGGTAACTTCAACTACGACAGTTATCAAAAGTATGTTAAAAAATAGAGATGTAACGAACCCCCCCACACCCCCTCCCCATGATATACGAGAAAGTTCCCTTTTTATATATTATTCACTTAATAATCTGAGTTGAATTTAAGCATATTCACTTTATATGTATGTATATATAATGTATTGTACAGAGAATTAAATAATGTTGTAGTGTCTATTGATCTATTATTCTATATACTTGCCCAATTTGATGTATTCTATAATCACCTTTTCTCTAAATACATATGATCCGGTTTTCAACCCAACAGGGAAGTTGGCGCTTCTAATGGCTTGAACAAGACGACTGCTGATCCTTTTCTGTTGAATACATTCTGCATGCTTCCTTCTTTCGATCTCTTCTTGAGTAGTAGGGAAATCTATGTCATTAAAACCAGGAGGCGATGGGAACCTGTCGTAGATCTGGGATATATCTTGGTGTAATTCTGTTTCATCTCTAACCAAGTCACTAGTGTCTTCGTCATTCCACTTCAAAGACTTCAAATGGATCCCCGGACCTGCCAATTTATAGAAATTGTCTATATCCTGCTGTTCTCTGGAATTCTTACCCTTTTTCCGCTTCAACTTGGGCTTAACATAGTGTGGATTTGGTTCAAAGTCAGTCAATTTCCAGCTCTGCTCATAAACTGGGTTTCTGCTCAAGTCTATATGAAAGTTCTGGTTTGCTAGTTGGATCTGCAATTCTTTCCTTTGGAACTCTCTTCTTTGAAGAATGGTCATCAGCCTTGCTTTCTCCATTGACTTTTCCTTGCTCCCACCAGTTTCAGTTTCTAATTTTAAAGATCGGCCAAGGTGATTGTCTCCTGAATTTGTAATATCCTTAAGCGGCAACCTTAGAATCTCGATTTCATCCTGTGAGTCGTCTATGATCTCCACGTCACCACAAGCAGCAGTCATAGCTGCTTTACCTGGACTGACATTACTATTACTTCTACTACTGGTAATTACTTCTTCCTCATCATCATCATCATCTTCTTCTTCTTCTTCGTCTTCTTTCTCCTCGTCCTCTTCTTGTTTTATTTCAATTGATGGCGACCTGTTGGCCGTGACATTTTTAATCGGAGAGATCTTCTGAGACGGTGAAAACAGCGAATCTGAATACTGTGTAGGTAACTTTGCAAATTCCAGTTCTGGTATACGATTTACAGGCAGATCTTTAACAGGAGACGTGTTTAATGGAGGCGGAAGCACATGTGTCTTCAAAGGAGGTAGAATAGTAGCACCCGAAGGAGCAGCAGCAGCAGCAGCAATCGGTATTTGTATCGATGGCTGTAAAGATGGAGAACTAACCACCTGAGGAAATGAAGGCGGTGGAGGAGGTAAATGTTGATGTTCAAAGATGGGATGTGTAAGTGGAGGTATACCGATATTGGATTCATTTTCTTGTTTAATAATATGCTGCTGTCTCTTACGTTTTCTATTAGGGGTAGGACTCATTTGAAGCTCTTTATGCAAACGTTCAAAGCTTGAATCATGCTGAGGAGTAGGGTTACCAAGTATTGGTTCAATTGCTTCAGCTTCAGCTTCATTATGGTCTTTAAACTTGAATTTCTTCAACTGAAGACTATTGGGGTCATTGTCATTAAGGAGGTCATTACTAGAAAGGTCATTATTTTCTTGTACATAAGAATCGAAGATCAGATGAGGAATGATGGGGTTTTCTTGAACATTTGGATCTAATTGGGCAACAGAACCCAAATCTTTACCGTTCCGTAAGTTGGAGATCTCTTCTTCGTAGGCTTGCCTCTGGGCCATCATTTGGCCACGAAGAGAGATGATTTCGTTTTCTAACCGCCTTATGGTAGCACGGGCATGATTATAGAAGGCGTCTAACTGCTCCATTTGATCTAATACCAATTATCGAGGATAATATAAGGATAATCTAAGGATAGTCCAGTGTATTTAAGGATAATCCAGTGGGAACACAAGGGGAACTCCAACCAGTGGAGAAGTGAATTCTGGAGTCAAGTCTGACAGAGTCTACAAAAGGTATAATTATATCCCTCCAAAAAATGTTAAAACCAATATGCTTCCAATATAAGCTTCAATTACGCGTCTGTAACCCAGATATATCCTGGAATTCAACGTTTATACAGGGTATCTGGCAGTACCAACAACCTCTGAAAGTGCTGTAAAAAGAAGTAAATAAAAGACCAAAAAAAAAAAAAAAAAGAACCCTTAAAGGCGCGCCTGAAAGACGCCAAAAAGGCTGCTTAACGTGAGAAATTAGCAGCACTTATTAGCAGCACTTATTAGGAGCACTTTTTAGCAGCACTTCAGCAATATGCCACGACGGCCAAAGCATTACAACCAACAACAGTCAGTTCAGTTAGAACATCCAGTGTAAAAAGTACTACCTGATCAACCGGAAAGCTCAATACCTATCAAACCAAGGATAACATAGGGGAAACAGGATGGTTTTGAGGCTAGCGAGTGTCTAGTTATAACGACAAACACACACACACACACACACACACACACACATATATATATATATATATATATACATCCATATACACATTTATACGTAAAAACTAGCCCTACTTTATTTAGAACAAAAAGTATATTCATTACTTGGTTGAATCAATACCGAAAGTATATTGAAAGTATACTGGAGTTAACTGAGTAATCTTAAGTGCTCTAGAGCCACTTTAGTTACCATGGAGGTTCTGCTAATTTTGTCAAAAATCCCTCATGGCAGCTAAATTTGATCATAAACAGAAGCGAATCTGATAGAAGAATCAAACAGAAGACGCCATCGGAAGTAAAATTGAAGGGGCCAAGCAGAAGAAACAGACGAAACAAAAGCAGGGCTAGCAGTGAGGAAATATAAGCTCACGCGCAGTCACAGCAGTTCAAATAGTGTGCATTTAACAATTTTTTGCAGCCATTTCACGCTTTACTTCTCATTTAACCATTTGTCTCACTCTGTTAGGGCCCATCTATTTTGAAGTATAAAGAATAGATGGTCAGTGCACTACCTCAACTACATACAATTACATATCCCATAGGGGAAATCCAGTGATGTTTGGCCACGAATCCAGAGGTGTTAAATTGACTACTATTTTTTCTTTCGATTTCACTATATATACGAGTGTAATTTTCAAGTTAAAGAAAATTTCCATATTCACATTGATACCAATACTTGATTGTCTTCCTTCCTCCGACTATCCATTCCCTCAGGTAAAGGTGTAGATCACTGCACTGTTCTTAAACTTCTTAAGCTCTCCCATAGCCAGCCTTCACACCACTGATTTCCTCACCAAGTCTCCCACTTTACTTTTGGCAGCCAGAATTGTTTATTTTTTTTTGATTCGAATCTTCACTTCTTACACCCATCCCCTTCCCATTCTTTCGATCCTTTTGATCAAAAACATTCTGGATCCATAGCTTACAATCCGTCTTCCTGTGTAATGTTTGGATCTGCTTCTGCATCTGGTGGTGGTTTTGGCGCCTCTTCCGGCGGTGGCGGTGGCCTCTTTGGCTCTGCAAATAAACCGGCCTCTTCTCCTTTTGCATCTACTGGTACCTCTAACCCATCACAACAACTGGGCTTTGGAGCCCCCAATACTGGAGCTTCCACAGGGTTTGGAGCATCCAACAATCAAATGGGTGGTTTATTTGGTACTAAACCGGCTGGTTCGACCCCAGCTGCCCCAGCAGGTGGACTCTTTGGAGGTGCTTCCAACACTAATACTATCGGTAATAACAATAATAATAACCATGCTTCTGTTAGCCCTTTCGGCTCTGCATTGACTTCAAATACAACAAACAATGCCCCTGGAACCGCTTCTTCCGGTGGTCTTTTTGGTAACAATTCCGCTGGTTCAACCACCGCAGGCGGGGGGCTCTTTGGTGCCAAACCAGCCACTGCATCCCCTCTTGCTCCTGCTGCCGGTGGAGGAGGATTGTTTGGAGCTCAACAGCAAAACAAACCTGCTACTGGTGGGTTGTTTGGCGCTTCACAACCTTCAACCATTGGCGGATCTACAGCCAGTGCTCCTGGTACTATTGGAGCCACTGGAGGAGGTCTTTTTGGCGCAAAGCCAGCAGCCACTGGCGGATTATTTGGTCTGAATACTGCGTCTTCCGGAGCTCCTGGTGGTACTTCTGCCCCTGGTCTTGGTGGTGGTCTTTTTGGTGGTGCCTCTACTGCTAATCCTGGCTCCACTGGTGGACTTTTCGGTGCCAAACCAACAACCGCAGCCCCTTCATCAACCGGCTTTGGTTCAGGTGGAGGTCTTTTCGGTGCTAAGCCAGCCACCACAGGAGGTACCCTTGGAGGTGCCTTTGGTGCTGGTGCAAGTACTACTGGAGGTGGTGGCCTTTTCGGAGGATCTAGCGCTGCCCCGGGTGCTACCAACACAGGAGGTGGCCTTTTCGGTGCTAAACCTGCCCTTGGAGGTGGCCTTGGAGGTGCCACTGGAGGCATCGGTGGAGGAACATCGTTATTCAACCAAGGAGCACCTGCTCAAGCATCAAACCAACCATTGCGTTTGACCGCCATGACTAGAGTAGGAGATCTCCCACCAGAATTAAAGAGAGAACTCGAACTCTTGGATACTTATATAAATACCCAGCATGCGATTGCTACCACTCTCCAAGCTGATCGCTCTAAACATGAAAAACTCATTCAATCCATACCGAACGATACCCGTTATTTACGAACCAAGATATCGTCATCCAAGCAAGCTTTAAACATTGATACTATAAACCTTCAAGAATTGAAAAATCTTAATAATGAACTCACGGAAGATCTTAATAAAATAATGCATTTAATTGTTCAATTATCGACCCCAGGTACTAATTTATCGTCATCGATCCAATTGAATGAATTTTTCGTTAGAAAAATCCATAAATACAGCGAAATTTTGGATTATTATAAACAAGTTGCAGAAGATGCTTCAGAAGCGGTGATCAGTTTAGAAAATGAATGTAACGGTGGATACGAAGGTTTCTTGAGTATCATTGAAGTGTTAAGATCTCAATATGAATTATTTATTGAGCTTTGTGACAGCATGGCCACCATTCACAGCGAAGTGGAAAAGGTCGCTTAAAAGAAGAAGTAGAAGCAAAAACAATAGAGAAAAAATGGAACCTTTGATTGTAAACTAGACGAAAGAGGAGTATATTAGAACAAGAAGCAGTAATAGGTACATAAGTAATTAAACGAATATCTGACTCTCCTGTAGACCATAAACAGAATACCGTAAACATTCAAGAAAATGATAAACGCTAGAAGTCTTTGTAAGATAGATACCAAGCTATTAGTTTTTACATAATTATTACACCTACTTATAGACCCCACTTATAGACCCCTGGGACTTATAGTCCACTGTGCCTTCTTCTTCAGCACCCATACAAAAACATTTTGCGGCAATCAAAGAAAAAAAAAAAAAACAAACTAAGAAACCCAGAAAATAAATAAAAATTCACTTTTTGATTTTCAAACCTTCGGATCATCAAGCCTCCAAAACCCATTGACAAAGGCTTTTATTATGTCCAGAGCAGCTTTATTGGCCCGTTATCTCGACAAGGGAGATAAGACCAAAAAGAAGCTAAAAAAAAGCAAGGAAAAACATGGAAGTAGCTCGAGTTCTACCATTGTAGTAGAGGACTCTTCCATAGCGGTGATGTCTAGTGGTGGTAGATCATTCGGGAGTATCAGGGGCATAAATGATGCAAAAGAAGTTGAAGATGAAGGTGAAAATGAAAACGAAATTGGAGATAAAGAAGTAGATGAAAACGAACAAGAAAATGAGCATGATCCAGTAGTGGTAGGGGGAGAAAACCAGAAAAACAGATTTAAAGGCTTTAAGAGGATCGATGGCAAGGAACCAGTTGCAAAACCGGTTGTTGAGGCTGAAACCACATTAGTAAAAAATGAAGCTACCAATACCGTATACAGAGATAGAAGTGGTAGGATAGTCGATTTGGACACGAAAAGAGCGGAAATACAGAAGAATAAGGAAGAAGAAGAGGAGTTGCAAAAGCAAAGAGAAGAAGCATTACGTAAAACGGAATTAAGTAAGCAACAACAGGAGGAGTACGAGAAAAAGGTCAAAGAAACCACTACCTTTACAGCATCCCGATCCGATAAGGAAGTTGACCGCATATTACGACAAAAAGAACACTTTGATGATCCTTTAACAGTATTTGAAACAGTAGGATCAGGATCAGGATCAAGATCTGATTCTAGAAAGGAACACACTGGTCTCAACAGTTACTCTTACAATGGGAACAGCACTCAGCCAGAAAACCGATTTAGAATCCAGCCAGGCTATTTTTGGGATGGAATTGATAGATCGAACGGGTTCGAAATGTTGCTATTGGATAAAAGACGCCAAAAGGCGTTTGAAAAGCACCACAATCAGATCGTAGGCGAGTATGACGACCTAGAAGACTAGTGATAGAGGTATAAACGGCGCATGCTACTAATCGTCCAAGTGATAATAGGTATTCCACATAATCAAATGGTTAAACGAAAAATACAGAAGAGAAAAACAATTTAAAAGAAAACAAATAAAAATCGTCAATATCAGCATACTACCATCTGGTATTCTCTGCTGCTTATCTTCTGGTCCTTGCCTCTGCCATGCTAATTTGCAGCTTTTGAAGATTAAAGTTTTTATTTTTGAGGGAATTTTACGGTGAGAAAAACAAAACAAAAACGATCTAAAAAATCTAAGAAAATCGAAAAAAAAATCAATAAAAAAAATTGCAAAATTGAAACTCGCAAAACAAGATTTAATTAGACGGCAAAGATCTTTGATACAACAAGAAACTTATGGGATAAGTGGGTTTAAGATGATACCTCCACAAATTCCAGGGTTCATTTACGATGAAACAAAGAAAAAATATTTCAAAATAGTAAATGGATCGGTGAATGAATCGACCCGTTCGTATCACAACTCGGTTTCTCAGGCTGAAAAACGGAGACGAACCAGAGAGACCCATAATCATAGTAACCATAGTAATCATCATAATAATCATAACAACAAAAATAATAATGATGGCCATAAGAATGATGGGGACAGCAGCAGCCATGTTGTGTCGAATAAGAAGAAATATCGCCATAACCATCACCAACTTAACTTTCATCACCACGTAAGTGGGGTCGTGAAAAAGGAGTCCCCATTGATTATGAAATTAAGTAAATCATTAGAGTGGTATCGTCAATACCATCAAAACTCAATAGAGAAATTAGATATCACCAGTATTAGAGTAGGATTGAAAAGTTATACTTCCAACTTGACACTTCTTAAAGGGTTGTTAAATCCGATTGACTCGGATTTTGGACCTGAAAATATCCAATCGGTATTAGAATGTAATACTCTGGCCAATACTTTGGACAATAACCATTCAGACGATTTCAAATATAAGAATAGAACCTTACCCAATTGTGTTCTTTTCAAAACCAGGTGGTCACTTTTCTTTTTCCGTAATGGTATACCTTATCAAATTGAAACACCAAATCCAGAAATCAATCTTGAATCCGAAAATCTTCCTTCATCTTCAAAAGTTTCGGCGATATGGTTCTCTACTGATAAATATGAAATGCGGTTAGTTCAATTCAATAGAGAATTACTGGATGGCAACGATATTAATTTAACCAATTATTTCGTTTATAGACAAAGTGAATGGCATCAAGAAGAAGTATTATTAAGGTATCTTGCTGAAAGGAAAGGATTAGAAAATGTGTGCAAATTGATTGGGAAGGGGAAAAATTTCCATGATTTCGTTACAAGTTGTAAACTTTTCGATGACTTATTAATCTTTGGATCTTGTTCAGGAGAATTAGTAATTATGAATATCGGGAAACTGGATTGTATTACCCAAAGGTTAATAAATGATAGTTCCATTGTATATATTAGTGATATTATACTAGGAGTGAACAAGGACAAGGACAAGGACAACGATAACAAAAACAAAACTAATAATAATAATATTGATAAAAAAAGTAACAAATGTGTTTGTGTTGGAACAAACAATGGACATTTGTTTTTAGTAACCTTGGAAGGTCGAATTATTCACAAACTCAGACACTCTGGATCAATTCGAAAAGTATACCAAATTGATCCACAAACCATATTAGTAATTTCGACCACCAAAATATGTACCTATAGTTTATTATCAAAGTCAGAACCACAATTGATCCGAGAATTCCCTTATTCACATGATAACCTTTTAAATCCAGTTAGTAGTGCTTTCTTTTGGAACAACAATGGTTATTTCATTATCAGTGAACTGAAATATAAGCTAAGATTATTTGAAATCAATAGTGGTAATTCAATTGAATTTTATACCTCAGAAAATGATGAAATAGTTAATTTGACTATAACTACATCAGGCCATGTGTACATTATTATGAAGCAAACGATTAAGGAATTTAACTGGCTTGGACTATTCCGGAATTAAACAAGAAGTATATGTAGGTTGCAATCTATATAAAATCACGAAAATATAACACCTAATATGAAAATAACGTTCACGAAGCTTATTACAAGTAGAATGGTGATACATTCACAAATTAATAGAAATATATATCCATATGACCCCTAAATGTAGCATAGCACCTTCTATAAACGCATGATTATCAGTTTAATCAGTATCATAATAGAAATCAGAGTAATGACTCTGACTCTACTTGCCCAGACTTCATCACATGATTGACCGAAGCAGCCGAAACCTCCCATAAGAGAGTGGCTGCAAGCTTCAAAGAATTTTTCACCGGCAAGCTTCCTTGAAGTAATCACCGCTACATATAGAATAATAAAAGAGACAATACAAAGTAAGTTTAAATACGAAGGAAACGAGACGAACCCAAAAATAAAAAAATACCATGCAAGTTTAGGGGCGAAGTAAGAAAGGAGTCGGTTAGCCCAAAAATCAAAAATCGGCTGCAAACGAAAAAAAGAATATAAATATCAACGAAGGCAAACATGTAAACACGAACTGCAACAACGCAAGAACGCAAGAACGCAAGAAAAAAGTAGAAAAGAGGAAAGATGAAAAAAAATTGCTGGAATAAGGAAGTGGAACAAAATAAGGTAAAGTATTTTTAGTAAACATTGAATTTGAAGGGGGTGGTGGGCTTAATTTTTTTTGTTCCATAAACGTACAAGCCAAAGAATGTATTGATGTGCTGGCATAAATATACGTAGGATTGTAGATCTGTGAGTGCTTCGTATTCACAAGGGAAAGTTCCTAGAGTGGAGACCCCAAAAAAAAAAAAGGTTGAACTTCATATAATTCTGGGGTGACTCTTATATCAGGATAGCTAAAAATTTGGGACTAATCTGCCCTGGTTGGGGCTGCAGTATTTGTTGATTCACAGTAGAACGGTGTTACGTATAACCGACATTGTAAACTGACGTGCTTTTTGGTAAATTCATTAATTCATTAATTTACTTGTAGAACTCCACAATATAGCTTTAAAGCGATTTTCCAAAGCTTACTCAATTATATTTAGATTTAGACGCTATTACATGCAGTTACTAAGAAGTACTTGAAATAGATAAATATGAATTCGATAGTTGAATTGCAACTGACAGAAAAAATTTCTTATATTGGGGAAAAGTGCTGAGTCTTGCAGCCTTGTGATATTGTCCAATTCCAAAATTGCCCTTCTCGTATACTTTGTCTTCTACGCTTTCTAAATAATTATTTGTTTGAATGCCATATGTCGAAGGGGAAATTTTTGGTTTGGCTTCACGTATCATTGAATACACGAATCAACAAGAACAATAATAGCTAAAATATCAAACAACCCATCCTAAACTTTGATTCTCGGCTCTAGAGAATTCCTGTATGCGATGATATCCAATTTGCTTGCACCTCTCCGCTGTATCTCTCGGCACCAGTAGCTGGCTACCAACCATTGAAACCAGTCCATTTCCATTTGCACTAGCGTAAAAAAATATTCTGATAATACGGGGGTCTAGCAGGCTCAAGTTTAGAGGAGTCTTCAAGTTAAACCAAGGTTAATAACCCTAATGGCTTTTTTTTTAAAAAATTTACAATTAAAGTAATAGCTTCTTGAGTAATCATCAGTGGGTTATCGTGTTGTCAGGTTTGGTACCATGAATCTAAAAAAATTAGGTAACTATAGTAACCAGTACATGAAACAAAATGAATGGAGCCTCCTTTCATTCCACTTCTAAGCACTGGCAACTCTACATTAAACTAGATTAAACTTATTTTTACTTCTTATGGCCGATTGTGTTGGTATTTCCACATTGCGAATCATCCATATAATGTATAACCTATAAAATATAATGTAATGTGATACAACTATAAAATATCGTATATTTTATCTTGCTTGTAATCCATATTGTATCATCCTGTAGGCCGGTGCTGTTGTCTCCTTTTCTCAGAGAAGTGTCTAGAATCCCATTAATCCCACTATCAGGAATCGACGGCTAGGAAAGATTAATTAGCACAAGAGGTCAAATCTGAGCCAAAGCCATGAACTAAACTTAAAGGAACCAGGTATCGTGTACTCAGAAAGATAAAATGGCATTCAAATGTACCATACAGTTATAATTATAATTTTACCTTGTCTTTTCATTGGCATATTAGACGAGCTTTCTTAATGGCTGTGAAATTAAAAAAATTAGTCTAAAAACAAAAAATAAAATGAATTAAATAAAATTAAAAAAAAAAAAAATGAATCACAGGGGAGCTTTATTGAAGAATGAATGAGTTTTAATTGCAGTGAGAAAAAGAGCTGAAACAAATAATCTCATTAAAAAAAATTAAAAATAAAATAGAATTAAAAAGAAACCCGTGCAAGTAGCCAAAACCTTCCCTTGTCAAAATTACTGATTACAGAGAGTCCATAATATTCAATGCCTAGCAACAGCAATTAGGGGAAAGGAAAAGATGGTTAAAAAAGAAAAAAAAATAGGTCCAGAAGCTTGATAGTGATGACATTGAAGCAGGGCGCAAAATACCTTACTATCCACCCAAACTCTCATCTGGCCTAAAGCCTCAATACCTTACTAACTTTCAGCCTAAAGCCTCTTTGGTCCTTAGTTGTTTAGGATCCACCTCTAATCGGGCCCAAAAACCTCTGTAAAACCAAATTACCATCAGAACTTTTTTTCCAGGCACTTCACATGTATGACAATCCGAATGACATATAAAATAGGCGTAGAGTGAAAAAAGGTGTAGAAGTATGACATAAGATTTGATGCGGGCAATTTATTCATACATTCAATATATAATAAAGTAAAAAAATATTGTTTCAATCAATTTCAATACCATTACATCAATATGAGGGTTCCTATGAACACATTGACAGATAAGGTGTGTGTTGGTGTGTCATTTAGGAGAGTAGAGTTTTATTTATTTTTCTAGTAAACAGATTCTTGTACACGCATGTATATCCCCATAAATTTATCCACTTCTGGTTTTCGTCTATCTAGCGCTACACTTATTTATATAGCATCACATAGCATGGCTTCCATATTATTATGTACTATTATTTTTCGAACTATTGGTTCGCAAGTCATCAATGTAGGAAAAAAATAATAATAACAATAATATAACCCCATACAAATTAACATACATTTCATGTGGGCGGTCTAAGTGTTCCCTCTTAGGTGTCAACATTTTCTATCCAGATGTTCCAGGTTTTCCAGATTAACCAGGTTTACTATGAATCCCCTTTCGTTTCAGCTTAAGCTACTCGTACTCCCCCTTTCCTAACACATAAACATTTTCTTGCTGCTCGATGCTGCCCTTCCAGGAATTTTCCAGATATTAAACTTTAAAGACTAAAAGATACCCATGCGACTCATATCCAGTAACATAACCATTATAATATTATTATCTGTATTAAATAGTGTAACAATCACAATTGTCGATATAACAAGAATGAACGAAACGAAATGGCCCATAATAGTAGCTGTAATTACAGAACATTCCCGTGGTAGCTCTCCTATTCTTCTTCTGTGATGAGATGAGCCACAGGCTTATCAGTTAGCGATAATTCGCCAACTGTAAGAGATCTTTACTATCAAGACTATATAGGTATATAATTTATATTGAACATTGATTTCTGTTATGTATTAATAGATGTCTATGGTCCCAACATTCTACTCTGAACACCTGAGCCTTTAGTCAGATCGTAATTGAATTAGATTGTATCAGATCGTATTTCACCCATTTTTTGTATTTACTAGTAATTTCCATCTGCTGCCGAAATTATTATTGCCGGTTCTGGTAATAAGATTGTAGCGACTTGGATTTACTTTGATGTGCCCATGGATACGTCGACTTGCTGCTACGGACCACCTCGAAGGAAAAACCCCTCTATAGTTATTTAGAATTCTAGATTGGAATATATACTTTTTCAAGAATGGTATTTTTCAACATGATAATTTAGGCAGATTGCTGCTCTCTTTATGAACACTGAGTACCATATTTTAGCTGGTTTCTTGGCCATACAGTTAATAAGATAATTCATGCATTACTCTACGGGTTTGAAACTTATCGTTACCTCTAACCATAATATTATATATTTATATTAACTACAATGTATTTGTTCACTGTGCTTTGTCACATTGACTGAAGTCCTCTTACGAATCATCGTCAATAAAAGGTAAAATAAATCAAATAAAATAAATCAGTAATAAATCAGTAAATAAATCAGTTAATAAAATACACTACAGGCATACAGAAACCGGATATATTGAGTCGACTAGAACTGTAAACCGTAATAAAGATAATACAGGACACAAGTCAAACATCCTGGTATCTTAACGTGAGGCATCTTTGTCCGTAACTTCCTATCAAATTGCAGTCAACACCCACATTTACCCAATTTTTTTTTCTTTTAATTCACTTCTTTTTTGGCCAGATTGAGTTTTAGCTGGAACGGAACACTCAACCAAAAAGTTGGACTTAGACTTTAAACTTGGAACAAAGCTGGTATATATATTGTATAGATGTATATCCACATTGATAGGTAAGATGTAATTATATAGTTATGCTAAGAATTAAAGATGACAATCGAGCCGGGCTGATTCACTGGGTATTTCAACGTCAACATAACGGTAATAATTAACGATAAGGTAGGATAAATAAGCTAATGAGGCAATGATAAGGTAAATGGTAAAGTAACGACAGGAGTAGTGGAATGGGGAAGAAAATTAACTATACAAGAAATAATCAAGAAAACAAAAATAATTAATACGATACATAATAAAGATAAATAATATATAGATATATACATATAGTAGTAATAATAATATCTTGTTAACAGAATATGGAAATGGAAGTTATTAATAAGAAATATCTTTAATTATTTTATTTTATTAAATTTAAATGTAATTTAATTTAATTTATTAGGAGCAATAAACCAATTTTTTTATTTTATTTTATAACACCTGCATTTTTTGATTCTTAATTTCTTTATTTCTTTATTTTTTTTATTTGATTTGGGTCCTGTTATGTGTGCAATATTTGTCCTGATTTCATCGATTTGATTTAATCATTTTTCATTAATTTTTTTTTCTCGCTACCCCCATTATATATATACCTTTCTTAAACCAAAAAGAAAAAATCATCCACATACGTAACTAACATAGTTATGTAAGAAATTTTTATTTATTTATTTATTTATTTAATTTTGTTTGAAAATATTTAATATTTAAAATATTTACTCACCCCTGCCTTTCCTGTAAACTTTGGTTTGCCGTTACCAATATTTATATTTATATTTATATTTATATTTCTTATTTCAATTTGTGTATCTCCGTTAAACCATTTATAAGTATTCAATTTCGCTTTCACTTCTAGTTTTCTAGTCATTAGGACACCTGGGTCTTTTTTATAAATTTTGCAACCCACTCAAAAACTTTTTCCTACTTTCTACCCCCCACACATATACTCATATATATAATATATATATATAACTTATAACACATTACCAATTACACCATTATATATCAAAGATAAAAAAAAAAAAATTAGAAAGACGAAGAAGAAGATAGTATCCATTATAGATTTTAGATATCATTAATATTAATAGTTACAGGCGACATATATTATTATACTACTATATCCAGATCTATTTTCCCATAAAACCCCAACCAAACCCTTGCTTTATTTTCGCTCCAGCCAAATTTAGCTTCTGCCCGGCTCATGTGGAATAAGCCATAACCAATAAAAATTAATAACTACTCCACTCCCTTCTGCCAAATACACTTATTATTATATTATACTTGTTATACTTATTATTATAGTACTATATTATTACTATTATTATTATTATTATTATTAATATGACTGATCAGTTCTCTCATTCCCATAACCTACTGATTAATCTGATCGGTTCCATTATTGAGCCCACCACTCCTCCTCAGAAGTTGAACCACCACCAGACCCATAGAAGGCTGCATCTGGCCCTTTGGGAACAACACAAACCAGGTGACCTTTCTTTCCCTCTGTTCAACCTTGATGACCAATTATCTCCATTAGCTGTCAATACCCTGTTAAACCACAACCATCATCATCAGGTATCTGGCAACCAACACCCGTACACCCACCAAAGAGCAAATTCTCATAGTATTGTCATTGATCCAAAGCAACTCCAATCTTTTTACCCTTCAGCTGAATATAACTCCCAACATTCCTCTGCTCAAGTGGTTGAGGTTTCTACTCAGAAACCCTATGCTGCTAACCACGAGTACAAGTTTACCCCAAAGCACAAGAAACTGGTTTCTTCTGACAAGGAGAACTTACCATTCACCAATGGCTATAATAAGGGCCACGGTCACGGCCAGAGTCACAATTACAATCAAGGTCACAGCCATAGGCATAGCCACGGCAACAACCATGGCAACAACAATGTCAATGGTTTCAAATCTGGTTCTGGTGCTGGTGCTAATGGCTCCAATAATGCAACTTCTTCATCTTCTTCATCATCTTCGTCTTCAGACAACTCCTCTTCGTATGCTAAAATTGACAAAGAGTATCTTGTAATGATTTCTAAAACTCCGCTTGCTGAAATCAAACTGGATATTTTACGTCTTTCGAAGGACCAATACGGATGCCGTTTCTTACAAAAGAAAATCGATGAAAACTCCGTTCCTGTTTTACAGACCAGATCAGAAAACTTTGAAATTATCTTTGAAGAAGTGTATCCACACTTCTACGAGTTAATCATCGATCCTTTTGGAAATTACCTTATTCAGAAACTTATCCATTTCTGTGATAAACTGAAATTAAATTTAATCTTGGAAATTCTCCATTTAAACTTGTTTCAAATTTCAATTAACCAACATGGAACCAGGGCCTTACAAAAGATAATCGATGGTTTAAACAATGATTACCAATTGAGTTTATTGATAAAAGGTCTCCAACCATATATTATTGAGCTCATTAAGGACTTGAATGGTAACCATGTTATTCAAAAAATCTTGAACAAGTTTACCCCTATTCAATGTCAATTCATTTATGATCTGATTTTGAATGACCTTATCATAGTTGCAACTCATAAACATGGTTGTTGTGTCTTACAGAAATGTTTAAACCATGTCACTGAGACTCAATTGACCGAGTTCTCTTGTAAGATTCTCGATTTTTCCAACTTCCACAAGTTAATTAACAATCAATTTGGTAATTATGTTTTGCAATACTTGATTGGGATCAACCGGATTGAAATTAATTACAAGATTTATGAAAACTTCCTTCAATATGGCCTTGGGCTGTTATGCAATCTTAAATTTTCTCTGAATGTTGTTGAAAAATACTTGAAGAACTGCTACCAGAATGAACTTAACGCTGCTACATCTGCTGCTTCTGCTTCTGCTGCCGCTGCTGCTGGAACCCCAGCCACCACCGATACTTCAAATTTAAGTTCTGAAAATAAGGGAGAATTGTCTGCAATGTTTGATAACCTATCCATTACCAATAGAATCACCATTCTCCCAACCCCCCATTATTCTTTTGCTGATTTGAAGTATGAACTTGTATTCAAGATCTTGAGTTTGGATTTAAACAGGTTGATCAACGATCCTTATGGGAACTACGTGATTCAAACCTTATTGGATGTATTGAGTACTAACACACCTTCCAACAACATTTATCTTCTTATCCCAGTTCAAGACCAAATGAACCCAACTGCTGTCACAGAGAACGTTCAGATTCAAGTCATTAAGAAATGGTTTTTGAATTGCAAGATTGTTTCCAGTTTCGGTAAAAGGATTCAACTGAAGATCAACTCTATCTTGAATGGTCACATGCAACAACAGAATGCCTACAAGATTCCAAGACAACAATTGAATATGAATATGAATGCAAATGGTGAATTTGTTATTCAAGACTTGGCCAGAAGCCAATTCAATATAATGCCAGATAATATCAATGCCAACCCCACCAATATTAATGCCCAAGCTAATGTCAATGTCAATGCTGCTGCGGCCGCCAATGCTGCTGCTGCTGCTGCTGCTGCTTCTTCTTCTTATACCATTAAGGAAGCCAATCAAAATGTGAACTATCACAATAACTGTACAGTACCCAACTTCTATCAATCCTATACCACGACCCACCCAATGCATACCCAACAACACCATCAACAGCAACAACAGCAACTCCACCAAATTCAACACCAAAGCCAACACCAACAGCAACACCCAAACCCAAACCCAAACCATAACCAATACCATCAGCAACAACAATACCAGCGTGCTCATAATGGTTCTGGTTTTTTAAGTTACTCTGGTTCTAACGATGGAATGTATAAAGAACTGTTCAACTCTGGAAACATCAATGGTTATTCGAATGAAGTTATGATCCAGGGAAATGGTTTACATCCATTCCAATTTCAGAACTCCAACTACACGCAAGGCTGATCTGATGTATTATTAAGTGAACAGAAGGATAACTCTATTACCTGTCCTCCGTATTACTAGCTATTAAATTTAGTATTATATCGATTATAGAAAGAAAATACATCCTGCAATTATGTAAATAAGTATAAATAAATACAAATACAAATACAAATACAAATACAAATATATATATATATAGATATACATCCGTCTCTATACTATGTGAATAAGGTCTATTTTTACAATGATCCAATGTAGCTGTATATTTACTGTTGTATATGTATGTTTCCTGCTCCTTCTCCCTAGTTCTTTCTCTTCTTGGCTCTATCCCAAGCAGATGCTGGCTTTCTCTTTCTAGAAGTAGAATCCTTAATATTACGATTGTTGTTGAAAATAGACCAATCTTCCCCAGCAAAGTTGTTAACAAGCTCATGTTGCTTTTGTCTGAAAGTCTTCTTGGTTTGGGTGCTTGGCAATCTGGTGAAGTTGGTTTCTTCGTAGGTCTGGATTTCTCTTTCTCTTTCCTTTTCTTTGGCGGTCTTGACTCCTCCTTTACCATGGTTAACAATGGTGGAACCAATGGAAGCTTCAGCCAATGGGGCATCGGAGTTTTCTTGAAGATATTCTTCCATAGATTGCAATTTACGGCCGTTGGAGTCTTGGGAAGTAGAGGAGCTCTTATTAGTTGGAGCAACAGCAGCAATCTTGGGTGGCTTATAGGCGGCACCTTCTGAAGTAGAAGCAGGATCAGAAGAAGAAGATGATGATGGAAGCTTCTTGGCAATGGCCTGGACATCTGGCTTATAATTGAGGTTTTCATCTTCAGATTCGGAATCAGAATCAGAGCCAGAACCAGAATCAGAACCAGATTCATCACTATTGTCACTATCTTTAGCCTTCTTGCTCTTCTTGGTGCTCTTGGTCAAAGCAGTTTTTTCAGCAGAAGCCATTTCTTCTTCCATTCTCTTATAGGCTCTCATCATCTTGTCCAATTGGTAGTTCAACTTCTTTTCCAATGGCTTGACCCCCTTTTCCAAAACGACTCTCTGAGTAACAGTACTTTGAACTGCTCTGTTTCTTTGTTCTTCTGCCTTCTTTCCACGTACTTCTTCCAACCTACTCAACACCACGAGAATGGAGTTTTCCAAGTATGACAAAAGGGCATGGTTCTTCAAGGTCAACAAGGACACTCCTTGCACCAGAAGGTTGTTTTGACTGGCTATATCCATGATTAACTGTGGGTCCTGGTCTTCAAGACTATCTTCAACGGAAGAAATCAGACGAAAGGTCTGTTCTACGGCGGTTTCAATGACATCCAAGTAGTTTTCCATTTTGATCTATGTAGAGCTTATAATAAATTTTCAGATGGTAAAGTTTAAAGTTATAAAACAAAAGTAGTTAAAAAGTTGTAATTCAAGTGAATTTTATGCTGTCTCGTCTCAACTGGATATCTTGGGGTTTCTACAATTTTTTTATGGAACTTGGTTCCGATGTGGATGCTGTGTTAATGTGTCTTGAGTGGAGTTGAAGAACAATCTGTAGACTCTTCTTAGCTCATCTCATAGGCTGTCCCACTTACCGTCGCGATGGGGTATCAAAAATAGGAAGCATCCCAGATAAAACCGAACCTCAATTATCCCCCAATATCCTCAATTATCTAATTGTCTCCCGTTTATTGTCTACGACCTCATCTAGCCAAATAAATACCCTCCCGCTTTACCAGCTCATCTCCTTTCTTTTTAGCTCATCGCCTGGAATGGAATTTAAAAGCTTTTAGGTACTCCAGTCTCCAACTCCCCCACCGTCCACCATGCCTCAAAACGAATATATCGAAAGACACATCAAACAGCACGGTCGTAGACTCGATCACGAAGAACGTAAGAGAAAAAGAGAGGCCCGTGAAGGCCATAGAATAGCTAAGGATGCCCAGAACCTTACCGGTTGGAGAGCTAAGCAATTCAATAAGAAGAGATATGCAGAAAAGGTTGCCATGAAGAAGAAGATTAAGGCCCATCAAGAATCTAAAATCAATGGTCCTGAAAAGCCTAAACAAGATGATGGAGAAGCTCTTCCTACTTATCTTTTAGACCGTCAAACCACTAACCAAGCCAAGGCCATTTCATCTTCTATCAAGCAGAAACGTTTAGAAAAAGCTGATAAATTCCTGGTTCCATTACCAAAGGTTAGAGGGATCTCTGAAGAAGAAACTTTCAAAGTCATTAAGACCGGTAAGAAGAACCTGAAACTGTGGAAGAGAATGATCACTAAGCATACTTTTGTTGGTGAAGGTTTCACTCGTCGTCCTGTCAAGATGGAAAGAATCATTCGTCCTTCTGCTCTTCGTCAAAAGAAGGCCAACGTTACCCATCCAGAATTGAAGGTCACTGTGTTCCTTCCAATCCTTGGAGTTAAGAAGAACCCTCAACTGCCAATGTACACTCAATTGGGGGTTTTAACCAAAGGTACTATCATTGAAGTGAACGTTTCTGAACTTGGTTTGGTTACTGCTGGTGGTAAAGTTGTTTGGGGTAAATACGCTCAAATCACTAACGAACCTGATAGAGATGGATGTGTCAATGCAGTTTTATTAGTTTAGGGTAGCATTCGGTATAACAATAGCATAATTAAAGTTTTTACATAAAATACACAGGGATTACAATTTAATCACACTTACAATTGTAACTACAATTAAAATTCTACATTTCTTATTTCATTCATTCATTCATTAATTTAATCCCATTCGTTGTCAAATAAGTTTTCACAGATTATCGTCTTCTTCCCAATCGATCGAAGACCACAATTCAATATCAATTTAGCATTTTCTCTAAGAATCTCCCATTGTGAATTAAGAAGCTTGGTTCCAACTAAAAAGCATATACCACTGACATTTTGTTTATCTGTAAGTCTAGGAAGCATTTCTATATATTTTAATTGTACTTCGTGTGGTGAAATCTTCCCATTGAAAGGCTGAACCAGATAATTCAGACCAAATCCTTCATTGTTAAGATATTTCCAAAATTCCAGTCGGATACGATGCAAATAGGCATGCCCATTTTCTCTCAGATACTCAATAAGATCATTATAGTTTTCACATCTTTCAAGTCTATCGATGTACGTTTGCAGTTCAAGTCCACATGTCGTGAACACAAACAGCCAAAGCGTCAAAGTCGCCACAGCAATAGCGTACATCAGATCAAAATAATCTGGTTCCAGATGCCAATCCAAAAAGTCTTGGTTTCTAGGATGACTGTTGGGCAGATTTTGTTGTAACAGCAGTAACAGCAGCAGCAGCAGATGCAGTGGTATGCTACCGGAGTTTGCATTGGCAGCAGGAGTCACTCCATCAGCTGAAGGCGGTGCAAGGACAGTTTCCCATAAGAGTAAAAGCAGATGAACTACACTTTTCAAATTGATCACATCGTTGATGGTTCGTTTCTTTTGAATTGCATATCTCAGCCACATACTATTCAACTTGGCCTGTACAATGATATGATCCTTCGTGGTGGCACTGACACTCATATTGGCAGGCAGGCCTCCAAATATAGCAAGATCATAATGATTCAAATCCAGAAGCCCGATAATCTGTGTAAGATGATACAACGGGAATTGACATTGCAGTGGGAGGAATTTCGGAGGAAGTAAGAGTTTACCAAGCTTGGAAGCTTTCATACAACAACCTTCAATGATTTTATGGTTACAATTATCAAATGCAATAGTCAATATCTCTTTCCATTGAGCTGATTTGTCTTGCTTTTCAATTAAAAGGGCCAGGGAGTTCTGTAATTCTTGTTGTTGTATTTGATACATCAACAGCACCAATCCAGCAAATAATACTTTCCTAGTAAACAACAGGACTCCTGTTTTAGGCAAATGATCACCTGAACGTTTAATGAGTTTCTTTAAGGCGCTAAGATAAGAATCTCCAGGTTTAATCCCAGTGAATCTTACAGTAGAATTCAATTGGTGTTGAAGCTTTTTCTGTCTCTTAACTACCTTCTTGAACAGCCCGGTTACTTCCGTCAGTTCCCATAAGTTTTCATCGTTACAAGGCAAATGTAACAATTGCATTTGCACAAATAAAATCTGAGGGTTATGTCTAAACTTGATATAATCCATAACGTCAATGTAGAATGCCATAAACGTTACTCTCTTCATCAGTTCACTTTCAACCCATTTGGCGAAAAGAGATCCATCGGAATTTTCATCGTCTCCACCGTTACCGTTATTCATATTAGACTTGGCAGGAACATCTCCTTGCAGATCAGATTCATCTTCACCCCCAGAAGTAGAAGTGAACCCATTCCGTTTCCTGGACTTGCTAGCTGGGTTACCTCCCAAAAGAGGCAGTCTACGAAGCAACTGTGCAGTGGTACCATGGTGAACGTGTGCCCGTTCATGCATATCTCTCAGAAGAAAGTTCTTCTCCACCCATTCAAGGGTAGTAAGGGCTTGAAGCACCCACAACCGAACTGGCAGTTTAAAGTCTTCATGTTGGAATATCATAAACCTTAAAGGAGTAGCTATCTTTATGGCGAGTTTGAATTCCGTGCTCATTCTTCGATATGGTTTAGGAAACTCCAGATATTGACTACCTACAAGAATCATAGCCAATATGAGCAATGGTTCACAGCTTTTGGTATCAAAAGAAGGTTTGTGTAGCATACTGAATTGTGGATGGAAAACTGTCCAATAAAGATGTAAATAATACAGTAATCGATCTTCAAAAGATATAAATAACGATGTTTCTCCATCATCTTCGAAGATATTCATTATACTCTCTCTAGAAATAGTTTGTAATGAACCCATACAGTTATTAACGATCATATTATCAATGTAAATATGTCTATTCTTTTGTAGGTTCAATTTTTTAACAAAATCCCCTAGCCTTTCTTGAATCAGAATGGCGTCCCTCTTAAGTTTTTCTTCTTTAGGAGTAGACGCTGAATCCGTAGATATAGCTGGAGAACTCAGCAGAGCGGTACTTGCTACATTGAAATTAGACATGTTCCCTAAGAGCAGGTTTGGCACCGATTTATTATCTGGAATCAGTTTCAAAAAGAGCTCTTCAAGAGGGTTACCCAAGTTGGAAAACACATTCACATCGGCCAATCCATAGACATTATAAAGTTGTTGATCCAATTGACGATTATGGAAAAATGGCGATAATTCATGGACCAGTTGGCCAGTAATTGGGATTAACAGAGCCAATGGGGTACCAGCCGAACCTGAAACTCCGTTGTTGGTCAAGTTGATATTTGGATTATTCTGCATTAAATTAGCATTGGTATTTGGGATGGCGGCTTGGTTTGAGTTCTGGCCTGCAATTCCAGGGTTATTTATGTTAGCAGTAATTTGTGGATTTGAATTTTGAATATTTAATGTGGAACCTGGTGAAGTGTTATTATCATTATTAGTATTATTAGTATTAGAATTGGAATTGGAATTCGTTTTATTATTGGTGTTATTACCGTTACCATTTCTATTCGTAACAGAATTAGTATTATTATTAGGATTATTAGCATTATTACGATTAGCACCAGCCATGTTAGCCATTGGAAGAGGGCTGTTTTCCGGTATACTTGTAGCCAAGCTAGGCGGATCAGAAGGAAATGGCATCGTTAGAAGCGGATTCTCCGAAGACATATTCATTTGATCTCTGCCATCATAGACTGGCATTTTTAATTGCTCCGACGAGACAGCTTGCTGTGGGCGAAGAAGCGAGTTAGGAGGAGAATCGGTAAAGAGCCACAGGATAATATCATTTTGGGAGTGGGTTGGACCCATGCCACCAGCAAAATTGAAGTTGGCCCCCTTATTTAAAAATTGATTCAGCAACTCAAGATGGGAAAGAGATGGCTGTAATCCTATAGATGGCAGAAGCCCCCCTTGCATGATATCATTTGGAGACTGGGTTGGGATTTGATTTGGATTTGTATGAGGAGAAGTAAATGGTCGATTTCCTCCTAGTTTTTGCAGCAGCTGGTCGAAATGAAGCTGGTCAGGGTGTTGTAAAGAATGATGGCGAAGCAGGGATTCGGTGGGTTGCAGAGAATCTAGAGGACGATTTAGCAATGAAGTATTAAAGCCGCCGTGATGTTGTTTATCCTTACTATTTGGAGAAGATGCTGAAAGTGAAGAAAAGGAATCCTGAGGCAGCAGATTGGATCGTTTCTGTTTATGATGTCTCTGCTGTGGTTTATCTTGAAGAAATTGATGTTCAGAAGAGGATGATGTAGCGGTATTCGGGGTGTTATGCTTACTATTGCCCCCAATGCTTCTTCTGTTCCCCTTGGTGGAGTCATCGTCGTGTCTTTTCATATGACGTTCTTTCAAGTCCCGTCTTACAAAAGTACGGCCACATTTTCTGGACGTTCCATCTACTTCTTGGATCAAATAATCACATTCAAACACTTCCTTGGGTTTATGGTTCAAGTAATGACGGCTCAAATGGTCACTTCTGGTGAATACTTTATCACAATCGGGACAGGCAAAAGTACCCAAGACTCTAGCTCTTTTACGTGGCGGTCGAGTTTGGTCTTCAGGATCTTGCTTTTTATCGGATTGCTTGGCCTCGTCATTTTTCAATGAAGGAGGAGGCGGCATTGAAACTCTTGATATTCGGCTCTTTCTTACAATAACACAACTATACGAGTACGAGTGGATTGATCTCTGGAATTTTTACGATCCAGTGATTTCAAATTGGCTCAAAATCACAAATTGAATCTCAATTTTGCTATATTCCAGGGTACTTCTTTTCCTGCCTGGTTGGGCCGGAGCTGGAGTTTGTGGGGTTGAAAGAAGTTGGACAATCGGAAACAAGAAAAGACGGAATCCAGCTGCGTTGCTGTGGAACAGAAACGCCAATTCAATGAAAGACTAAAGCTGGGTACAACCGGCTGGTAGTTTGATCTGGAGGGCTATACTGCTCGTGGGTTTCCGAGGGGTAGCCGTGTTGATATAACTGGACTTGTCAAAGGAGATTATTTTTATTTTATTTTATATTTTGGTTTATTTTATTTTATTTTATTTTACTTTTTATTTTTATTTTACTTTCATATTTATTTAATTTTTATTTTGCTTGTCTACATCTTTTTTTTTTTCTCTTGAAAAGCCTATTTTAGTGCGTTTGGGCCTAAGAAAAGTGGTGGGATGTTGTGTAGGTCATATGTCGGTCATAGAATGAAAAAACCCACATTGGGATTGAGAAGAAAAAGGCGCCATGAGCAGAGGGGTGGTAAGAACAGAAGGTGGAACAGGAACTAAATTTTGATGAACACAATAGAATAACAGAGACCTTGCTTGTATAGTATCTGAATCAGATTTGCAGCGTTTCGTACATTAGTGAGGTTATGATCCAGCGGCGTACTGCAGCTTGAACTCTAAGGCGTCCAGTGCAGTCTGCTCCATAAGCGCTAAGGTATGGCCCAGAGTAGAGACAGAAGAGAAGCAAAAGTGAAGCTAAAGCAGCAAAAGCAGCAAGAGCGAAGTAGACGCAAAGTAGAAGCGAAGTAGAACACAGGCGTGATTAACAGCTCCAGGCTGTTCGTAAGTTCAGTGTTCGTAAGTTGAGAGATCGTTTATTGTTGCGCGTCAAGACAATCCATCTGTATATCTCGCACCCATTCGATTATATCGGTATTGCATCATCTTAAGGTAGATTGAACCAACGACCGAATAGGGACGAACACCACAAAGGAGGGGTAAGGGTCTCAAGGGAGGGGGAGTTGCTATGAAAAAAAAAATTGAAGACAAACTCTGGTCCATGATATAGATATTTTATATTTTCTATGGCGATGTTTGTAATTATATGGTCTACTTCTTGCAACTTCCAACAATAGCTGTCAACCTTGATTCATGGCATGGTCGATATATTTATATGCTTATATATGAGAATATGTCAAATAGTGTACTAATTTGTACTAATCATGTGTTCTTCCAATATGCATCCACTATTTACCTATGCGCTTGAGCTTTATACCTCTACACTTTTTACTTGTTGACTTACTACTACATTATACTTGTATTTTATATGCTATGTGCTCTTTCAATTTCCTATTGCAAGTGTAATTAGGTTCATGAGATCTTTAATTATCTCAATTGGAATTACCCGTAGGAGTCTATTTTCTATTGTTTTCTCGAATGTGTCTTTGTCTTCTTCATGCGCTTAAAGTCCCGCTGACTCGATGTCTGTAGCGCCTTGGGCGGCCTTAGAGGATCTCTGGCTTTAGATTTTAACGCCGTGCAATCTCTTGAAAAAAGCTCTTCTTTCTACCATTTACGGGGCACCTACAATTTACAGGGCAATCCTTTCGCTACAACGCCATATCGGCCCTAATAAGCCTTCTTTCCTTGCCATGTAGTGCCAAGTTTTAGATCTTTGTCTATGTCTAGCTTTGGCTTCCTGCAATGCATTGTCTACATGTGCTATGCAGACTCAGTTTCTTCAGGCAACTATTCGGAGCCACCCAGCAGTCAGAACTATTCGGCTACAATTTGCTGCTAAATCTAATTCGGAAGTGAACTCAAAATCTATTCTCCACTCCGTCGCCCCCTTTACCACGACATTATTTTTATTGATATTTCTATTTCTATTGTTAATGTTATGGCTATACTCTTTGTTGGGTGTGAGGAGAAAGCCTCTTGGACCTACTCGGCCACCAGAGCTCCGTCACGTGTATGCGGTGATGCATGGATTTAGATCGGAACAAAGCTCTAAGCGCGTAATTGTAGCAGAGTCGACTCCGAACAACCCTTGGAACTATGATATTTATAGATAATTTTAAGTAGAATGTAATATATTGCAACAAGCACTGATACAGTATCATAAGATAATATTTATATTAATAATTAATTTGTTTCATCTTCTTTAATGTTTCTCTTTGTTTCTTTTTCTCTTGTCATAATACTCTTTGTGTCTTTCCCTATTCCTGGCCTCTTGAACTCCGAAGGCTCGTCCCAAACAGGAAATTGTGTCTCGAAAAGCAGCACATCCAAAGCTTAAAAGAACAAAAAAACCTTCAAGTCCTCTAGAAGTCTATTCAATGTCTTTTTTTTTATTAATAAAAGGTCTCTAAACTATCTACATTCTTTTATGGTTCGTCTATATTTTGTTTTCACCAGGAAAACTACTGTACATATTTTGCAACCAAAGCTTCTTATCCGTTTGTATTCAATACGGTAAAATATCCATCATTATCATTTAATTTCGTTTATCATCTATTTCTTTATCTTCCTGAAATTCCAACCCTACGCAACAAGGAGGATCACCTATTCTATAGTTCATTACCATAGTCTGTTCATCGAACCTCAAGTTTGGAACCACTGGTGTTCTACTATTCTTGTTTCCTTGCTCGCGTCCATTTTCTTTTTCTTTTTCGTTTTCTTTCCATTTCATAAGTCCTTTCAAAGTATCGGTCTTACTTTCCATTATCCTACTAAATAGCTCCTTGGTATCTGGCAACTGTGTAGGGTCAATAGCCACGAGACTACTTCTCCTTGATATAGGGCTGACTTTCCAGGGTTGAACTTTCCTACTAAAGTAATAAAAGAATTTTTCTACATTCATCAACACACCATTGTTGACATACTCGTGGATAATGAATTCTTCTGATTTCATCTTAAATTTTTGAACTAGCCGTTGTTCTTCAACGTATTCAACAAAGCAATGATAATCATATTCACGATATGTTTCACGATCTAATGTCCAAATTTTTGTATATGCATTATAGTATGAAGGTCTTTGTAGGTCATTACTCTCTTCACTTTGAATTAATTCTTGAAATAATTGATCATAAAAAGTATCAAGCTGTTCCAGAGGGTATTTCTCCAAGAATATCTGTTCTACTATTTGAAATATTCTCAGTTTACCTTCTGCTTGAAATAACTTATTATAAATTGCAGAAAGGTCTTCCTGTTCGAATTCTTGCAAAATTGTGTTTGCTATGCAAATTTTGAATGCTGGTGATATTTGAATATTGTATCTGTCTTGCACGAGCCTTTGTAATCTTCTCTGAACAAGCAATAAAAGCTTATTTGTTTTCGATTTTGTCTTTAGAATGGAAACTGGTGGTTGGAGAAGCTTATTATCGATCAGCATTGAGTTATAGGAGTTTACTACTTCAGAGTCATTGCTAGAAAACTCATCTTCATCGAGTTCCAAATCAATATCCATGGATTCGATATCGTTACCATCATCATTTCTATTTGTCTCATTACTGTTGTTATCCCAGTTGGAAATATCCCACTCTTCGTCTTCGTGGTCATAGCTCCAGTGGTTTTGGTAATCTCTTACTGCATGAGTGACACCCATTCTAATACTGGCCCTGCTATCTTTCAACAGACCTTCGTTACGAATTGGGAACAGCAGTGTTTTGGCAGGAACGATTTGGATGGTATTTAAGTTTCCTGGGTAAAATTTGCTTACATCTTTAGGAGCTAACTCCCAATTCAAGCTAACGGTTAAAGGTGTTTGGGTCCGAATCATGACATCTAATCTAAGTACACTACTAATAAATTTATTCTCAACCTTGCAACCTTAAATATGTCTAATCGTGCTTTATAGTTCTATATTATCCGTATTGACTTTATTATCCTTATTATCCTTATTATCCTTATTATTTGATTTCTTCTTTATTTCTATTTTGAAGAATATTTTGATTCTTCTTGGTCTTCTTCTTGGTACTGAAAAGCAGTTACAGAAGAAACAAAGAGGAAAAGGAAACGGAGAATGCTAACCAGTAGAATTTTTAAAGGGCAGTTGCATACACTAATAACATCCAAATATATTTGCCTTTTGGCCGTTGTCAGCTTCTTTTTAAAATTCGTTCGAATATCTAAAAAAATCTTACCTAGATATCACCAAGCTTTTTAGCTACCCTAGTATTTATTTACTTCAAACTAATTACAAATGCATTCAGGCCATTCCATGGAATTAATATATTTCTTTTTGCTCGCTACAATTTATTTGTTTGCGCGCTAATAAGGAAATTGCAGCCAAAAAACGTGGGGTGTGCTGCTTGCGCAATGCTTTGAATGCACTGTTTTTCGCTCTACAACGCTAACTTAATTCATGACAGATGATAACGTAGGAGGAGGGGGGAGGGCACGTTGGCGAGAACGTGTTGGTTTTTTCTTTTTACGTACCGTTGATAATACGCACTGGAGTAAGCGGAACCGTTCCTTCAGGTCACTGTTCTGCAGATATTGTACGTATTTTCAATCTAAACAAGTTTTAAATTTTTGCCTTCAAAGTATATTGCCAGTGTATGTTATTTATGTATGTTATTTATAGTATGTTGTTTGTAGTATGTTATTTATAGTATGTTGTTTGTAGTATGTTGTTTGTAGTATGTTGTTTGCAATATGTAGTTTGTAGTGCACGCATTGTTGGTTTTATCTTCCTGCGGCGGGCTGTCTGCGAAATATGGGTGTTACTTACTGTGTTATTTACCGTGCTGTGTCACTGTACTGTGTCATTGTACCTCTTCTTTAGAAGGAAGTTTTATGGTTTGAGTGAGATCATCATTTTGTTTTGGTAATCTTGTTTTTCGGAATTATGCCATAGAATCCGAACTGTGTATTCCAACCTACTCTCTGTCCCTCTTGAAGTGGCTACTATTATCTCTTTATCTCTTATGTTATATCTCTCACGCTATATCTCTTACGTTATATCTGTCACATCTCTAAATAGAGGTATACATTTCAATTTCTTGCACTTCTACATAAACGATAACTCCACACATATATTTTATCTTTTCCTTTTATCCCTGATTGACATATTCTATGTCATTTCCTTTCTATTTATTTATTTTATTTCTCCAGCACTGTCAAAATGTGGTATCCTAGATATTATGGCTCATCCGGTCTAGCGTATGGGTTTGAACGGGCTCGTCTATTGCCCCTATTTGTTCTGGTGGTGAACATTGAATAGCCCGGAGGCAGGTCCCTTGAAATATCACCTCTAACTGCAGAAAATGGAGGCATTGGCATTGGTAACGTAGTTATAGACGCTGAACTATTCTCTCCAAAGTTAGGAAGTGGGATGGAGCGAGGAATTACAATTGAAGGATCAGCAGTTTGTACTGGAGATTTCTCGGCAACACCATTTAGCAATATATGTTGTTCCATACTTCCATCAGTAAGTGGGGTCACTCTTAAATTGAATGGCCTTTTATATGGATGGAAAACATCAGTCAGTCTCTCCACTAGTCTTTTCACGGTAGGTTCTTGTTCATTGAAGAAAAAATTGCTGTGTTTACGAACTAATGCCCTTTTGGTAACTTGTGAAGTACCATTACCGTTTCCACCACTTTCAACTTCTTTCCTACAAAGAGGACAACTGACATGTTCTTTCAACCACTCTACAATGCATGATTTCCCAAATACATGGTTACAACCAGGCATTTTAACTGGGGTATGTGGGTATTCCTTGTTTTCTCCAGGGTTCACTAAATCAGTATAACCAGGCAACATTTCTTCTTTAGTTGGATCCTGATTATTAACTAAGTTTCGAACAGGGTACCTTGTATAAGTCCCAGCTATTTCATCACCAGGGAAGAAGAGCCAGCCGTCATTGAATTTGGTTCCATACCTTTCAACTTCCAGAGCTTTATCAGTTTCTCCGACCACGTACGACTCATAACAGATAGGACAGTCTTTCTGGTCAACTTCACTCAAGTCCGCAGGTTGTAAGTTTTCAATCACTTTAGCTGCTGCCGCCTTGGAACCTCCTTCCCCTCCATTCAAGCCTACACCTATACGATCAACTAGATTACGGATCCAGGTGGGGACTTCCGGTGGGTTGATTACAATGTCCCTAGTTTCAAAAAGATTATTGGCATCAAAATTCATACCGTTTTCCTGATCAATTCGTGGATATATATATAAAAATATGAGTTGATATTTTTGCCTTTTCAAAATCGTACGGATTTGAGTGATTAGAGAAGTTGTCCCGCTCGCTCCGTCGAGTGACGCCACTAAATGTAAACCATCCCACTTAAAGAGAAATAATACTTATATGGGAAATTGTTTGAATATAAACCGTATTTAGTGTGGACAAAGTGGGACACTTATACAGCAGAAGATGGGTGTTACCTAGCTAGCCTTGCTATTCTAGATAGTTTAAGTTCTACATTCTACACCAATCGTATGCTTCGTGCATTAACTATTCAGAGTACTAAATCCATTAATCATGTTAAAAGAAGTTCTTTTCTAATAATAATAAGAACTTTCCATTACAAGTACTGTGATCTAATGTTGATCACCATGTTCTGCTTGTCAGGAGGAAGAGACAGAATTTGGTCTGGAGGTAACGAAAGAACCTGGCCAATCAAGTCTGCTTGTCCTGCCTCCATGTTCTGCAACTTGGATACTGTATGAGCAGGTAATTTACCCCATTTCAGATTAATATATGATGGATGTTGTTGCTGTTGTTGACCAAAACCAGAGTTACCGTAGCCTTGGCTGTTACCCCCGTTGTTTTGGCTTGCATTTCTATAGTTCTGTGGAGGAGGAGGAGGAGGTGGTGGTAAGCCTGGATTGGAATTACCCAGATTACGTTGCATTGGTATCAGAGGGAGATTAGGTCCTGGAGAATTATATGAAGATTGGTTGTTGTCATTGTACTGGTTCTGTTGTTGTGGTCTAGAGCCGTTGTTATATCCGGTAGGGGTACCTTGACGTGGAGGCTGGTGGGGCAAACTGTTAGGTAACTTAGGAGAGTTATAACCTTGGTTTTGGTTTTGATTTTGATTTTGGGTTTGGTTTTGGTTTTGGTTTTGGTTTCCTTGATAGTTTTGATAGTTTTGCTGCTGGTAGCTTTGCTGTTGATTTTGATTTTGATTTTGATTCTGATATTGATTATTCTGTTGCTGCTGTTGGCTTGCACCAGCCTTCATCAGCTCTTGAATGATATCCAGATCTATCAACCCCATTAAAAGCAAGGCTTGTGCAGCGGCAGGAGCCAAATCAGATGAAAACTGGAAAACTTCGGCAGCTCTTTGAGGATTCTGGCCGTTCATGAGCTCCTTAAGGTTAGCTATAAGTTCAATAAGCTGTGCTGGAGGTATTTTCCCAAGAATTTCACTGATACTGTCTGGAGTTGTAAATGGAAGGGTTGAAGGTTTAGGAAGCATCAGCTGAGCAGAAAGAAGAGTTTGGGGCATCTTGGCGCCAGATTGCAGTACGTTCCCGGGCACTGGTGTACCCATTCTGCTATCGTTATTATTATTGTTATTATTATTATTATTGCTATTATTATTGTTGTTGTTGTAACCAGATTGGTTGAAGTTATTATTGTTGTAACCAGATTGGTTGAAGTTATTATTATTGTAACCATTATTCATGGTGTTCGAGGGGATGTTTGGAATGCTTGGAATACCGTTGTTATTGTTATTATTGGTATTGTTATTGTTGCCGTTGAAACCAAATTTTGGCGGTTGTGGTAAGCTGGGCAAGGCTGGGTTAAATTGGCCTGCTTGTGGCGGAGAATCAGGGAAGATCACATTTGGTGGACACAAGCTTCTATCGATATGGAGAACCGGTTTATGGCCGGATTCAACTATGGCTCCTTCTTTCAGGTAATCGATTCTGAGTTGGCGGACTTTTGTAGGGCCAATCATCACTTTAACTTGAGATAAAAAGGCAATTGCATTCTGGGCATCCACGGCAGTTCTGAATTCAGCAAATCCAAAACCTTTATTTTTCCCCTCGTAATCAAACCCCATTCTTAACTCTACTAGATTGGGGGCTTGAGCTATAACTGCTTTCACTGTTGGCTCGTTCCATTCGTAAGGAATGTTACCTACGTAGATAACATTGGCATCTCGATTCATGACGTAAACTCTGCTTATGAAAGAAGCTGTTGTTTCAAAACTGAAGTCTCAAAAACTTCACACTTCAAACATCAAAACTCCAAATTTTGCAAATTAGCGAGGATTGCGGGAGACAGCGAGGAATAGAGAGGAATAGAGAGGAATAGCGAGAAGTAGCGAGGAATAGTGAGAATAGAGGGAATGTCATTGAGACTTACTGGGCACTACTGGGACTACAGAAAGCTACTGACACACAGAGCTACGACACACAGCCAATGGCCTTGTGCCATTGGCAAGTAGACACTCCACTCTGGCAAGTTACATTCACGTACTATAATACAATATTTTATACTCTAAATAGGTTATTGATTCTATATAATTCTGCTACTCTTATGCATTTATATGCAACAATTCATTGCATTCTATTTTAAATTGGTTGTTTTTTTCTCTCGCTTCCTCTCACTGCACCTCTCCAAAGGCACCAGTCTTGATTCCATTCTGCACTTCATCCAAGATGGCTCTTTGGTCGGCAGGGATTAGGTTCTTTTCTTCTTCAGATAAAGTGGCCACCTCTTTAAGTAAAGTCACATGGTCTGGGGTCAATTGTTGTAATTCTTTGCCCTTTTTGTTTAAAATAAGAGGTATAACATCGTCTCCTATCACCTGTAATCTTACCAAGGTCTCCACTAGAGCATGCGCCAATTGTGGACATTGATCAAATAAAGTCTTGGTAAGCTGTGGATTGGTGGAAGCCATCATTTTAGCTTCTTTAATCAACTGTATAGCTGAAGAAGCATCCAATGAAGATAAGGCACTGGATACCGCCTGAGCTGCTGTTTGCCCAGCAAACAATTGCATCCCTGGTGGCAAAGCAGGCAACGTGGTCGAAGAATCAGAAGAACCTTGACCATTGTTTCCTATACCACCTACGCCACCACCCACATTATTTGAGCCACTTCCAAATTGTGAACCTCCAGATCCATTATTGTTGGTAAACGAAGCTGAAGACATGGCATTATCACTGGAAAACAGACAACTTAATAGTCTGGTTCCAATGGCAAAATTATTCAAGTTTCTGACGGCAGAAGCTGCTGTTTCATGGTCTATATATTGGATATAAGCACTTCCTTTCAGTTTACCGGTCAAAGGGTCAAACAAAAGCTTCATATCTTCGACAGGGCCAATCAGTCGGGCTATTTCAAGCACCTGTTCTTCTGTTTGGTCAAAGGGGATACTTCCAATGAAAACGGTTCTAGTTGTGTCCATCGTAGCTGTGATTGTAATTATATATAAGAAACAAGATGTAAACAAGATGTGAAACAAGTTTTATTGGGTTAATCTGAATCAGCTTCTGGGTAATCGACCAAACGATAGTAGGTTGTTATGAGGTAGCAGTTTTCTCAAGAAAGCCTTGGAGGTTTGTAAATGGTATCAGCTATCAAACTTGGTTACGCTTGTAACAGCACTACGGAACTCGGGATGTGTGGATAACAGGTCACTGAAGCTCTTCTCCTGGCGGTAAATCGTGGATCTTCCTAAAAATCAAATTCTGTTTCTCGCTAAAAGCTCTCACTGCTTTTAAAAACTGATTAAATTCTCACTAACTTTAGTGAGCGAGCTGGGAAATATTAAGCACTTTTCAACCTAAGCTCCGAACTGAACTCTAAACTATAAGCTCTATACAAACTCTATAAGAGCAGCGAGTTCTGATGTATCGATTTTATCCCATTTATTAGAGTCTTGTGACAGTATCTATTAATGTGGACGCGAAACAATTTACCTAACCTAACTGCTCACTAACTGCTCACTAACTGCTCACTAACTGCTCACTAACTGCTCACTAAATACTCGCTAAATACTCGCTAAATACACCCTATCATGCCAACTACTAGCTTCTCAAACTACTGCCAGCCTATCTTCTATCTAGTCAGCTCTCATTATTTTCTCTCCTCCTCTCTTCTATTTGACTACATACCATTAATTTTTCTTCATCCCTACCTCCTACATCTACTACTTACCTATGCTGTTTCATTGTCTCTTCGCCTGTCGCTTTCCTCTGGTGCTATCCTCTGGTGCTATCCTCTGGTGCTTCTCGTTTGGCTTCATTAATTTTTTACTCGCTAGTTTTATTATTTTTATTTTACTTTTCTATTTTTTTATTTTTTATTTTTTATTTTCACTTTCATTTTCCTTTCTTTAGAAAGCATCCGTAAACCAACCTCCCCAACTAACCCACCCGCCATGACTATGGATGCTAAGGAGATCAAAAGTACCGTGTCAAACCTCGAGAAACTGTCCGACGACGTGACCATCATCCGTTTGCTCAATATTCTCCATGATGGCGTGGTGCCTCTGGAGAAACTTCTCCGTGAAACCAAAGTCGGTGTAGCTGTAAACAAGTTCAGGTCCAACACTAATCCAGAAATCAATGGTATAGTCAAGAAGATGATTCGTTCTTGGAGAGACGCTGTTGCCAACGAAAAGAAAAAGAAAGATAAACTGCTGCTGCTGCTGCTGCTGTCCATGGATGCTTCTTCAGCACAACTGAAATCTCTGGATGCTACAAACAAGAACAATACCAACACCAATAGCAGCTCTAATAGCACTAGTAATGGTCCTTCTAAGTTCCATTCCGGTCCAAGAAACCCAAAGATTGATGGCGTAAATACCACTTTATACGATAATCCTACTCGTAATGCATCGGTTAGTGCCTTATATACCGCTTTAGCCATCGAAAGAAATGATGACTCCAAAGTTATCTTATCAGTGGCAAAAGATGTGGAAAGTGAAGTATTTAAATCGGAATATTTGGCCGTCAACGATAATTACCGTAACAAGCTTCGTACTTTCACCATGAACCTTAGAAATAAAAAGAATCCAGAATTAAGAGAAAGACTTCTTACCAAGAAAATCTTACCAGCAGCTTTCGTTAAAATGACCCCTAACGAAATGGCTCCTGAACTGTTGAAGAAAGAAATTGAAAAATTACATAAACAAAACTTGTTTGACGCCCAGGGTGCCACTGAAAAGAGAGCAGTTACTGACAGATTCACTTGTGGTAAATGTAAGCATAAGAAGGTCTCTTATTATCAAATGCAAACCAGATCTGCGGATGAACCTTTGACCACTTTCTGTACCTGTGAAAACTGTGGTAATCGTTGGAAGTTCTCTTAAATTTCTATTTATTGTAACAAAGAGACTGTTACTGTTACTGTTACTGTTGTATTATAGCGATAATTCGGTTGCCAGATACAACTGGCTTTCGGATTAGAAATCAAGTGGAAATTGGGATAGAGAGAGAAGTAGAAGGAGGTTTAGATGTGTTGATACATAACTGTATGATAACTGATGTAAAATAAATTCCTATTTGTTTGTCCAATTGTAGATATATGTACGTATAGGTTTCTACAATTGTAGATTTATGTACGTATATATTATATATATATATGTTTGTTTATGTGTATGTGTATATTTAAATATTAAGTTACTTTATTAGATTCTATGTATTTGCTTCTCTTAGGCTAAAGTTCCCTTTTGAGTCAAGAAGGCAAGCAAATCGACCTTGGTGACAATTTGAACTGGCTTGAGTTCATCGTCGGTGATAATAGCATTGGAGTTGGTTTCGAAAAACTTGTTCAACAAAGACAAAGAAGTGTTTAAGGTGATTGGTTCGTAAGTTCTCTTTTGGAAACCAGAAGCCTTGGAAATAGTGAAAGATTTTTCGAAATCAGCCAATTTTCTGAAATCGATAATAACAGTACGAATAGAGTTGGTCAATTGAACCTTCTTGTTGGAAAGAGCCTTAAGGATGGTGGAAAGAGTAACCAAACCAACCAATTTCCCGCTGTTACTTAATACTGGCAATTGATCGAAACCGTTCAGTTGCAATAATTCAAAAGTCTTACCAACGGTATCAGCCAAAGTAACAGTGACTACTGGGGCCTTACCAGCAACTAATTCCTTGATGGTGGTCTTAGACAAGAAATCATCGGCAGCCTTGGAAGCTGGGGCTTCTTCAACTTCAAAGCCGTTGGTCTTCATCCATTCGTCATCGGCAAACTTGGAAAGGTACAGTCTAATGGAATCTGGGAAAACTACAACAACAACGTCATCTTCGGTAAGTTCATCCTTAATATCAACTACAGCTTGAAGAGCAGATCCTGAAGATCCACCAACAAGGATACCTTCTTCCTTGATAATTCTACGAGCCAATTTGAAAGATTCAGTATCGTTGGTCTTGATCCACTTATCGACATATTTCCTGTTCAAAACATCTGGAATGAAATCGTAACCAATACCTTCTACAAGGTAACTATCGGTGGTAGTGTTAAGATTTTCTGGTTGGGCTAAAATGGAACCTTCAGGGTCGGCACCAACAACTTGAACATTGGCGTTTTGTTCTTTCAAGTAACGAGAGATACCAGAAATGGTACCACCAGTACCAGCACCAGCAACTAAATGGGTGACTTTACCTTCAGTTTGATCCCAAATTTCAAACCCAGTACCATAATAGTGGGCATTTGGGTTAGCTTCATTACTATATTGATCCAAAATAACTGAATTAGGGATTTCCTTTTCAAGCTTTTTGGCAACACCGATATGGGATTCTGGAGAGTCCCAAGCAGCTTCAGTTGGAGTTCTAATGATTTCAGCACCCAAGGCCTTTAATACGGAAACTTTTTCGTTGGACATCTTTTCTGGTAAAGTAATGATAGTTCTGTAACCACGAACAGCACCAACAAGGGCCAAACCAATCCCGGTGTTACCGGAAGTTGGTTCGATAAGGGTATAACCAGGTTTTATTCTACCTTGCTTTTCAGCTTCGAGAACCATGTTTTTAGCGATTCTATCCTTGATGGAACCACCAGCATTGAAGAGTTCAACTTTAGCGTAAACTTTGGCCTTGATCCCCAACAGTTGTGGGATCTTGTTTAATTGGATTAAAGGAGTGTTACCAATAAGGTCAAGAGAGTCCTTAGCGATAGGAGGAGGAGCCATGGTTAAGGAAAGGGATAATATTCAAAATAAAAATAAAAAAAATATATAATAGATATAAATCCTATATTCTAATGATGTATAATAAATTTCCTATATAGTACAAAGGATACGGCCCAATCAAGGTGTGGCGCTCTGGAAAAAGGAATAAGCTATAGTAGAGGGCAAAATCTCAATAAACCTTCTACTTGGCCACAGTACGGTGCAGCCAAGAGGATGGACCATGCAGAGCGATGCGTGCGGCAAAGACGCTGAGGTGAACGGCGCATTGTGATACGAAAGGCAAAGATGCGATGAGATGGAGCAGGTCCAGGAGAGCAGAGGAGATCCATGGGAGATACATGCGAAAGGTATAAGAGTGAGTTAGAGATGGGATAAGATTGTCAAATACGAGATGATAGACATTGATAAGTGGGTAGGTATTAAACGTTAGGTATGCGATGGGTATACGAAGTATTAGTAATTGAGGTGTGTTAGGTAAGTGATGGTGTAATGTGATGGGTATATGAGGTAAGGTATGAGGTATGAGGTATACGTAAATGAATATCTACCTTAAATGATGCAATAAACCACCTGACAGTATATCAATATCTTGCTAATGCGACCAAAGAAACGGGAATGCCATAGTGACCGTACCTCTAATTCTCTCAGAGCATAGTACCTTAGCTAGTATTAATACATTTTACTTGGTTTGACGATAACCTACTTCAGCACTTCAAGCACTGACTGAGCTAACGCTAATATGGTCAACCGCCAATCCCACCACTTGAAGTCCAACTAAATGAGTAAATCGTAGTACATATTAACCTTGCCCTGATTATTTCTTCCTCATCTAATAACTGTAAGAATAGAATTGGCTCTGAGCAGCTGCTCAAGTTATTCCCAGTACTACAATACAAGTAAGCCTACTTATGACCAGAAGACGGCCACCACCAGATGACCTCTCACACTTTGCCCGGGGTGAACAAGTGGCTGTGCTGGCACCATTTATTGGTTCGGAGACTACAGTAAACGTTTTGAAGGAAGTGGGTGATACGGACTCAAGAACCATGATAGATAGCTCTGAAACAAACCTGCTGCTTCCTAGGACTATGAACTCGGAATCATTCAAAAGCTCAAGCTACAATAATAATGATAGTAACATTCAGGATGATGATTTTTATGATGATAATAATAATGATGATGATTACGATGATGATGATGACGATATTTACAACAGGGGTGATTCCAAAGCAGATTTCTGGAAATACCACATCTTAAAGTTTGGAAAAGACCTATACTTGTCTACCAATCCACAATTGCAGCATGTGTATTGCAAAAATGGGCCCGGCTACTTTGTTCAAATTGATAAAGAAATACCTAAAACCGCTAACAGTAATAACTTGGGGACTTCTAAATGTACTTACCGCTTTAAGAATTTAGATTCAATTGAATATTCACTGCCTGACCTTACCGTAGAACGGATTAATGCTAATAAATTTATCATTCACGATTTTGGAGAGATAAAGAGAGCTGAATCCGATTATTCGACGTATAACTTTGAATTGGAGGTTAACGGGAGTACCTTTAATATTGGTTCATTACCTAGGGTTAGAAAACGGAAGTTTGGTCGGTTAAGAAAGAAGATCAGTGCTTTAGGAAATGAAAACGACTTAGGCAGTATAGCTGCTGATTTGAAGTATATCGGCAAACAGTGCATTTATTTTTACAATAAGCAGGATTATGAAGAAAAGACAAAAGATATAGATATAAACATAGATAATGATAGATATTTCCGAGGAGGAGGAATAAGTGGATTTTTCAGGCCCCAGGCGAACACAATCAAGAAGAAAATGATTAGAGAATTCAAGCATATATATCAAGCGCACAAGGAATTAGGAATTGAGACTCAAGACGACACATCTAACCTTTTAGTTGGAACAAATACCAGGAAATTTGTTACTGCAAAAGATGGATTGTTACAAGGAGGAAATGCCCCTCAGGATGACATGCCTGATGAAGATAAAATAGGATGGATTTCGATATATAACCATGAGAATCTTGAGGATATGCAAGATAGCGACGAGTTTCTTGTAATTTTGGCGACTACTTTGGTAATAGGGCTTGAAGAAAAGCAATAATGATATAATAGTAATAATAATATGATAATAGTAGTAAAAATTTCACAAAAATTTCTTATAGACTATATCTAAAGCAAAGCTGTGCCATATTTCTTCATATGTGCTTCATCGATCATGGCTTAGGGAGTTTTCTTGTTCTTCTCGAATTAAGTATTTTAGATATCACTAATTAGGTATTTTTTCCCGAGATGAGACAAGTGTCGCGCGATCGAAAAATGCTGCGAGTAGATAAAAATTAGATAAAAAATATAAGAAAATGTTGTGAAATGTAGTGAAATGTAGTGAAAACAGAGCGGAAATTTAGCGGAAATTTAGAGCAAGAACGAAGACTAGTTTTGCCCACAACTGCATGGTTTATATGAATGAGTGCCCTTTGCAATGACCAAAGTGAAAGTACATTGCCATAAACAGAAAGTGACAGCAACTAGCAGCAAAGAGGTTAAATAAAGGTACATAAGAGACAGGAAAGAAAACCTTATGGGGATGTTTTTTTTCTTTTCTATTGGCTGCTATAAGCTGTGTGGAGTTGTCTAGCGTGTGTATCTCCCTGTGTGGCACAGAATAGATAGTGCAGAAAACCTTAAAAAGCTTAAAACACTTAAAAATCTTATTTCTGTTGAACCTACTTAATCTACTGTATCTACTGAATTTATTCAATATATCCAATATGCTACTCTCTTATACTCAATATGCCTTTTTTGTAGTTTTGGCTTTGTCTTTGGCTGTCTAATTCCGGTTTACGGCTCCTCTCCTCTATTCTGCAATTTCTCCGGCTCCCACATTCCCCTTCTCACACTCACTCCCCTGCATCAATCGTTCCTTCAATGCACTAGCCACATTGTTACCGCAATAAAGGCTTTATTTATGCCTTATTTTCGTAGTCATCACTTTCTCGTTTTCTCAGACGCGTTGCTTCTTCCTCTCTACAGTATGACTTGTGTTAGCTTATTGTTTTCATTCTGCATTAAACTATCGTTTTCTTCACGTATAATATTATTTAGCCACTATATAACGCATCTCCGCCCTTGTTCTTCTCCTCCCCTTTCAGCTAATTTTTTACCACACAAATATATATTATACATATATATTTATATCATATATATATATGTATAGACAGGGACTTTTGTAAATTTTTCTGAATTGCTGAGGTTACAGACATTTTTTGAAAGATGACTGGACAATTGGAATTGGCTGATGAAGCCGATCTGTATTTCAACAACACCTTCTGTCCTAATTCAAGACAAGTACTTCGTATTTGTATGAATTTGAAGACTTTGATTGATAAGGTCATTCCAATTTTATACAAGGAAGAAGATGTGTTATCACTGCTGCTGTCAATTCTTAATCAAGATGTAATTGATTTGGTTTATAGATCCACTGGTGGTAAAGGAGACGGTAAAAAGGGTACTTCTCTGTACAGATACAGAGCTTGTTTAGTATTCTGTCTCTTGAAAGTAACTGATTGGTATTGGCAACAAGCTACTTTTGAATTGTATGATAATCAATTATATCAATTAAGAGCCACCGTGGCCCAAGAATTGGCTGCAATTGTCATTGAAGAAACCACTGACGATGAATACTTATTCTTGGGAATGCTTTGTCATAAATACGTTGTTTCTCTTAATGAAGTTGATGCTGACCCAATTTCTGCTCTTGAACTTGCCGTTGATATGCATCTGACTATTGTAATTGGTTCTCTGGGGTTCCAACGTTGTATTCAATGGATTTGGAAAGGTTGGATTGTTCAATCCGCTTCAAACCCTCATCTGTTTGTTATGTATAAGGGTGTCCTGTCCCATTCTTTCAAGACTCATTTTGACCCTGCTAGAGTCAAGAGTCCCTTATACCAAAATATGTTGGATATCTGCTTTCTGATTATTTACTTGGTCTTATACACTATTATCCTTAATACTCATCAAGAAGAGACTACTCCAATTGATAAATTTGAAATTCTCTTTTACATTTTCACCGTTGGTTTGGTTTTGGACGAAGGAACCAAACTTTATCATGTTGGTACCAATTATTTGGGTTTCTGGAACGTATTTAATGATATTATGTATTCATTAGTCATTATCTCTGTTGGATTCAGATTCTCGTCTCTTAACCATAATAAACCTGAACTTCGTGATTCCCTTGATGAAACTTCTTTCAGAATCTTATCATGTGTTGCTCCATTCATGTGGTGTCGTCTTCTTTTATATCTTGACGCTCAAAGCTTTGTCGGGGTTATGATTGTTGTTATCAAGACTATGTTGAGAGAATCCTTGATTTTCTTTGTCTTATTGGCAGTTGTCATTTTGGGGTTCACCCAGGGTTTCTTAGGGTTGGACGCTTCTGATGGTAAAAATGAAGCTACCAAGAGAATCATTATCAATTTGGTTAAATCTGTGATTGGAGCTTCCGGCTTTGATGATTTTTCTAACTTAGTGGTTCCTTATGCACAAATCTTGTATTACATCTACTCTTTCCTTATTACCGTTATCTTGATGAATATCTTGGTTGCCTTGTTCCTGACTGCTTATGCTGCAGTTGTAGATAATGCTACTGATGAATATTTAGCCTTGGTTGCTCAAAAGACTTTAAGATATATTCGTGCTCCAGATCAAGATTTATACGTTCCTCCATTGAATGTGATTGAATTGATTGTATCACCACTTTATTTTGTCACTTCTCGTAAAACTTTCAAGACCATCAATTATTATGTGATGTTTGTGTTATACTCACCATTCCTTGCCTATATCACGGTCACTGAATTGGCTATTGCCAGAAAGATTCAATATAATCGTTATAAAGGTCTTCCAGATGATGCCAATGAATATAATTGGGAATGGGATTTAACTGACGGGTATGAAGTTGATGCTAATCTGTCTTGGGAAGGTATTCAAACACGTAATATTGAAATTAACCAAGCTCTTAGAGATCAAGCTGAAGGAGAAAATTCTGATCCTGAATTCAAGATTGATTTGAATAAATTTGCTTCAGATATCGATAAGACCGTTAAACCAATTCAAGAAGCCAAGAAATTGGGTATTAATTGGGAATTATACGATTTGAATGCCAAACTTGACAAGCTTACTGCTTTGGTGGAAACTGTGGTCAAGGAAAATGCAGAACTTAAGAAAGAACTTGCTTCCAAGGACAGCAAATAGACGAAAATTACGAAAATAAGATAATTCCATATAACCATAAATTAAGGATATTATTAATGATGTTTCCAATAAATTGAAAATTTAAAATGTGTAGACGTCAAAGTAGATGTAATGTATATCTTAAATCTTAGTTTAGAGTATCAGCTGCTGTTAGTTAAGAGTGTAAGCTGACTGTTTTAAGAACCCATATAGAATACGCGTAGAAAAATTGATAAAAATAAGACTTTGAATAAGGCTACAATAACTCTAGAAGAACGCTGGAATAAAGCTAGAATAACGCAACAATAAATAATGGCATTGAGCTGTAGAAAAAAAGATTACAAGCAGATATATTTTATGATCGCGAAACTGGAACACAGACAACGAGGTGGTGTTGTAAGCGGTCATTCAATGGACTAATAAAAGCTAATAGTAACATTTGGAAACAGCTAAAAAGAAAAGAAGAGAAAGAAAACAAAGCGCATTATAATATTACTAAATTCACAGCCACTGCTGACGAAAAGGTCTCTTAGTGAACCCACTAAAAAATATCGGTGCTCGCCTAATCTGGTAAACCCGTGGTTTTTGTATGTCAAATTAAAGTTTGTAAGCAATTAGTAAATTGGCTGCCCGCTCTTTGTAAGGCCAATATAGTAAGTTCGCGATTACGTTGGCTGGGCTAGGTAAAGATTGAATTGATAGTGTAGCTAATGTGGGCGGAGATAACCACAATTGGTAAATGACAAATAGCTTTTTGC